>VZRN01002537.1:2643675-2711924 GCA_013397935.1 Dasyornis broadbenti
CGCTCGGTCGGCGGCGGCAGCGGCGATGTCCCGGGCGGGCGGCAGGACGCGGTCCCGGCGCGCGGGGGTGCGGGCGGCCGTGGTGCTGATCGGGCTGCTGCACCGCTCCCGGCAGAGCAGCGAGAGAAGGTGACGCCGCGGGGAGCCGGGGAGCGCTCGGTACCTTCGGCCGGGAGAGCCCGGGAGCTGCGGGGGGGCTCGGGGCTGGCGGCGGATGGAGCTACTGGGCGGGGGGTGCCGGCGGCGGTACCGGGAACTGGAAAACAGGCACTGGCATAACCGTGACCCGCTCGCGGTGTGCGCTGTGTGCCGGCAGCGGTACCGGGAACCAGACGGCGTGCACTGGCCTAACCGTGACCCGCTCGCCCTGTGCGGTACCGGGAGCCGGGCACCGGAATAACCGTGACCGCTCACGGTGCGTGTCTGTGCGTGTGTGTGCAGGGGCCTCATTCCCCGGGCCAGGTGAGCCCCAGTACCGCTGCTGCTGCAGACCCGGGAGGACCAGTGCGATCCTCAGGGCCCCCTCAGGCTCCCGTGCAGGCAGAACTGCTGCAACTCGGCTCCGCAGCTTTGTCTGCGCCGAGAACAGCTGACAAATGGTTTCATCTTTCATTGCCGAAACCATGGGCAGTACTTGATGTTCAACTTTGTGCCGTAGGAAATGACCTGTTTGCAGTGCTGTGCGAGCTGGCATCTGCTCCGCGGGCGCCGCTCTTCCCGCTCCGCACGGGAGTTGCTGTTGGCTTCAGAGATTGACCCCGCGCTGATCTATGCGGGCTACCCCGGGCAGGGAGTTTTCTCCTCCAGGACTCCACTGCTCTGGCAACTTCGGTGTTAAAAATAGTGAGGAATATGCACCCGAACCTCACAGTGTGTGTACCTCTGGTTCAGGGTGGAAGCAACGTGGGCACTTCTGCAGACTGAGGGGTTTTGTTTCTTTCTTTCTTTTTTTCTTGGTTCGATTTTTGATATTGTACCAAGCTCAAGTGAATGAAGAATTGATTATTTGGAATCTTTATTGTAAAATATTCTCCCACTCCCTAATCTGTAAGCATGAAAAATCAGAGTGAGGTGACTGAGGATGAAGATTTTTGTCCACCACCAGTTGTGGATTGCTGGGTTCATACCCCATTTTTTATTGCTGCTGCCATAGGGACTTTGCCTTGGACAGCTGGTGTCATTGAGAGCAGGATTTCATTGATGCACTGAAGACTGAACACTGGCATTCCTGGGGAGTTCATGTGTCACTGTTGTTGTTGTGGGATATTTTCTTCTCCTTTGCTGGGGTTTTGGGTAGATTATCAAAGCTGAACAGTTGGAAAAAACCAGCCTGCGGGTCCTGAATGAGCGGCAGTAATGGATGCTCATCTGAGCTGAGCCATGGCTGGGTCCCCTGCGCCACACTCCCTGGCTGGAACACAGGGTGTGGGAACTACATTGGGGCTCCCTGGTGGGCTTGACTGTTCCTGTCCCTGCTGTTGCTCCTTGGGTTTTGTATTGTTTAGCCCAGGCCCGTTCCAGCCATAGCTCTGCCCTCGGACCATGGGCTCCAACTACTGGCCAGCAAGTGTTGGAGTGGTGAGCTGGCTGGGGGAGTCGACCTGAAGTCTTCTCTCCTGCTTTCACGTGTGGAAGAGGACCCCCCACTTGTGGGGACTGTGTGAGTGCAGAGTGATGCCAGTGGGGGCCCAAATTATCCTCTGGATATTGTACCCACTGAAAAATTATTGGTCAATCCCGCATTTGCCTCGATGGTAGGGAGTGCTTTACTGGTCACACCAAACAAGACTTCCGCAAAGAGTTGTCTTTCCCCCAGGTACCAGGTTTCTATGAATGAGCTCAGCATGACACTGGAGTGCTGAGAAAAAACCTGGTTCTGAACTTGCACAGGAATCTACCCCGTGATGTGTGAGTCTGGTTTTCCTTTTTATTTTTTTTTCCCAGCATCGTGTTGTGCACAAAACATCTCAGTGTGCCTCTTGCTGTGGGGTTTACTGAGTACAAGAGTCACACAGACATCTCAAGGGGAGAGCAAGACCCTGAGGAGGTTTTTTTAATGTCTGCTGTGGACTAAGGAGCCTCCATAGGAGCGATTGCAAGAATTCAAGCAGGGCTTTACGGTGATTGTTTCATCTTATGCAAGCTGCCAGGGCCATCAAAGTGACATAATCTGCAGGAAAAGGAAGGGACTGCTAGCGGCATCGTCAAAAGGGACTCTGTTCTTCCACCTGCTCCTATTTGCTTTTTTTCCTCCTACATTTGGTCTTTGTTCTGCATTTGCAATTGAATTTTGCTTTCCATGAGCCATATGCAAGCCTGGCAGGATCAGTGGCAGCTGCAGAGTCCATGGTGGCCCATGTCCCTTTCTTGTTAGCAACCCAGCAAAGTGCAGTGCAACACACCAGGCTCCCCTTGCAGAGCTGGGTGATGCTTGCCTGCCCCTCTACCTGCAGCCTTCTCACCTGTGCCTCCCCTGCACACTCGAGCTGGGGGGTGGCAGCTCCTGTTCTGCTCTGAGAACCTGGGATTTGGAACTGTATTTATAGCTAAGTGAATTTTCCCGAGTGTCCCACATGTAAGTGAGGTGATGCTGTGGTGGCTGTCCTCTCACAGGGGAGAGCTGGTGGGTGGGTGCCTTGGTGTGGGGCACTTTTCCCTTCACAGCCTCCCCTTGCCCTTCGGCATCAGTCCCATGGCGTTAGGAGACGCAGGTTACCGGGAGCTGTTCTCTGCAATTTGCAAATTATTGAATCAGCTCAGAAACGGCTGCCCAAGGCTCCTGGCTCGGGTTTGGCAGGAATAGGATCAGACGAGCCTTCTGGTCTGAAAACGTCTGCAAGTGCCTTGGCTGATTTACCCAGATCTGCAGGAAATTGCCACTTTCTCTGTTCCTGCAAGGGAGACCAGGCAGCACATTTTGTAAAAGATACAAACTTCTTTTTGCCATTACTTGCATATTGAGCCTCACTGTCCTGGCCTGGCCCAGTGGGAAGCCCTTGGCCAGTTGGAAAGATTCCAGCATCTGTAGAGGTGCAGGCAAAGCAGGAGTCAGCTCCTCTCTGGCCCCCTCTCCCCAAGCAGGATGGGCAACATGTGGTGCAGCAGGGACCGCTATGGCCAGTGCAGGCAGCTGGCATCCTGCCTGCTCAAGTGCAGGACGCTCTGAACTGTTCAACAATGTCTATTCCCTGTTTGGAGGGGTAATTAAAGTCAACCCCATTGGCAGTTAAATGTCACCTTGCTCTGAGCAGGGCTGCGGTCCCGCTCAGAGGACAGTGCGCTGGGGCCGCTCTGTGTGTGCAGGTGCAGGCTGGCAGTTTGCAAATACGTAATTTATTGCAAGAAATGTAGATGAGAAAATGCTGCACTTTTTTTTTTTTTTTTTTTTGCTGACTCTCAGGCTTTGAAGTGAGAAGGTAATACTGCTGGGTAGGGCCAGGCTGAGCCAGGATGTAATAAGGTAAATCAGTTTTTAGGGAAGATGCTCCATGATGGGGGCTCTGCCTAGGGGTCTGGCAGCTCTGCAGTGCTGAGTGCCTGGGCTGGACCCCATGTCTGAGGGGAATTCTGGAGCCCCACAGCTGTCTGACATCGGTGGGAGCCTGCAGCAGTGCGTGTCCTCTGCTGATGTCCTCCCTGGGATGAGTGATGATGCAGCGAGATCTTGCCTGCCTGGCATCCTGGGATTGGGTGGAGAGCTACTCAAAGTCAGGGCAAGGTGCTTCATTCAAGCACTCACTGCAGATTTCCAGGTGTAAACTCATAGCAAGGTGCCCTTGTCTGTTGCAAAAAACCCACAGTTTTGGTTGAGGTTTTTTTTGCAACTTGTGAGCAGCTGCCAAGGGCTCCTGGCCACTGCTGCTCTGCCTGGTGTGTCAGCAGGTGCTTGTGTCCTAGAAGCCAGGGGTCGGTCCCAGCTGTGTGAGGGATGGAGAGGGGGCCCCCCCAGAGGGAGGGTGAGCAGCCTGTGCCCCATTCCTACCGCCTGCTGTGGACAGGGCTGAGCTCAGCCAGGGGGAGGGTGGAAAGTGATAGGAAAGCACGGTCCCCTCTGAAAACTTAAAAGACTAGGCATGGAATATTAAATAAACTAAAAAGGAAGCAGCTGGCAAGGTGATGCCCATCAAGGATAAAAAATTAGTCCAAAAATAGAGGCTGTTAATTTACAGGAGAGTCATTGCTGACCTTCTCAAGGATGCAGCATCTGACAGGCAGAACTTGTTGCTGCAGGAGTTTGGCACCTCCTTAGGCCAGGTTTGATCTATAGAATTAAGCACAGGCATAAGGATAACCTGGGATGCTCCTATCTCATTTGCACGTTGTGACAGAGGTAGAGCCAACTGCGTGGTGTGGAGCACCTCACCGTGTCAGGTAATAAGTTGACATCCTCCCTTCCCACGTATGGTTTATCTGAATGTACTGTGTCGATTTAGAGCCTGTCTGGGTAATAAATCAGATATACTAAATAAGGAGGTGGGATGCATGAGGGGTTTTTCATTAGGCATTGGGTTGACAGAGTGTGAGAGAAGTGCGCACTCGGAGTCATGGTCTGGATAGGAACGCTTTGGGGGTTGAGGCAGCCTTGGCTCTGTGCTGAACAGGACCTTTTAATCAGAATTTCACTGTGTCGGTGGGGTTACCAAGTACACAATATGAATTTGAAGGTGCTTCTGGGTTGTGCTCAGGGATGCTTTAAGGAGAAAGACATCACCCACCCTTGCTGTGTTGGGGCCTCACTAATGCCTGTGTACCCAAAACGGGGAGGAAGATCCCCATTTTCTCTCCGTTTGGAAGGAGCCAGGAGAGCAGCCCTTGCCTGGTGGGCTCTGCCTCCCTGGGAGCTGGCAACATCTGGATTCCCCCCCAAGCACAGTCCCAGGAAGGGGCTGGGATGGCAGGGGTGATCTCAGTCTCCATTCGGAAACCCTGCAGTCAGCCCTGCCATAACCGAATTAAGGTATTTCCTTAATTAGATTTACTAAGTATGCAGGATTCTAATTCTTTCTTTTCCTTCTCTCTTAATTTGCCTAATGAGAAAAACAAAGAAATAAAATTACAAAAGTGATGCCCATCTTTCCTTCTGGAGAGGCTGGTGTCCGGCTGTGTGGCTCTGGAGGGTGCTCTCGCCCATCCTGTGCACTGGTGGCTGGCTGTGGCCGTGGCCAGGGTGGGCACATGGGCATTAGGGGCAGGCAGAGCCCCGTGGTACCTGCCAGGTGCCCCCTCAGGGAGCGAACACAGCGCTGTGACCTTTGGTTACGTTGTCGATACTGGAGCTGCCCGTCTCCCATGGTGCCAGGGAGAGGTGAGTGCGTGGGGAGCTGCACGGGGTCCCCAGTGCCGATCCTCGCTGGCGTGGGCACCTGCAACCTCTGCTGTGCTTTGGGCTCTGCAGAGACTCCTTGGTGCTGGCTGAGGACCGGGTCACAGTGTGGGGCTGCTGTGAGCCCCTACTGGCTCTGGGGTCGCTTCAGGCGGCCCCCTGAGGGCTCCACCCCAATGCACAGGCAAAGATGTGCTAATCTTCCTCATGGTTCATTTATCATCCCATGAGGGTAATCTGTTTGGGAAATGGGCTGCTGGCCCTTGACCCCGGCACTGATGGCGACTGAATCATCAGCGTCTGTGGTTGGACTTTAACATAACAGATTCCCAGCACAGAGGCCCGTTCCAAGCGGTGGCTGGGGATTGGCTTGTTTTGCTCTCCTGGAACTGCAGGAGCAGTTCCAGCAGTTTGGCCCCAAAGAAGCAGCCAGCATGTGACAAAGGAACATGTTGTTAAGTTGGGTGATTTTATAATACTTAGAATATGATGCTATGGCAACCCACTACAAATCCCAGATCAAATCATATTAGTTGTGAGCATCCCTGTAACTTTAATCTTTTCAAAGTCATATCCGTTTTATGCCTTTGAGGCCACTGTACAGCTGAGTGCAATCAGGCAGAGCTCAGGGTTCAAAGCAAGGAGAGCAGAGGATGAGTAGTTTGCTCCAGATCAGGTTGTGCTTTAGTGTCCTAGAAAGTCAAAGAGCAAACAAGGAAAATCTGTCATCCTCGGCATTTTTCAGCAGTAGAGTCATAGTGAGGTTGTGGAGAGCAGAAGGAGAGGAGCTTGATAAACAGTATGGGTGGGCAGGACAGGAATTCCACCATTACCCCACATTGCTCCAATTAATTTCTTCCACTGAAAAACTGGAAGATGCCAGGAGCTCAAATGAAATGTAATAATGTAGGTTTAACCTGCTCTGATACAAAAAAGAAAAAAAGAAGATTTATTTTGGTTTAATGTAATGTGAAACATCAGTCTTTGGTCTGGATTCATGTTTGGACACAATGCAGTGGGTATTTCCCCCAGTGCCTCTGGCGAGGGCCACATTGCTGGCACAGCCCAGGTGGTGCCTGACTCCCCTGGTTGTGAGTGGGGTGATGCTGCTGGTTCCACCAGCATCCCTGCTGCCTCCTCGCTGCCTCTCCGCTTCATCCCCTCAGCATCTCCATGGCGCAGGGCCCTGCTGAGGAGGGGCTGCAGGCACCGAGCCTCCCCATGACCGGCAAGTGATTGTCAGCTGCTGTTGCAAATACTGGGGCTTGGGAGGAGGGGGCAGCGTGGGTGGGAGGGCAGGGCCGGGGTGGTGGGTGTTTCCACAGGTCAGGTGTGCACCCTCTGGCAGGAGCTGTGTGTTTTGGAGAGCCCTGGCGGGCGTTGGTGCCCATCGGTGCCTGCTGCCATGCACGCTGCGCAGTGCAGAGCCATCCCGGGGCATGCTGCCATGGGAACCAAACCTCGTTACGGCGAGATAAACAGTTGGACATTTTGGCCTGGTTTCTGCAGGACTAACCTGGCAGGGATGAGAGGAAACTAAATTAAATCTCAGATTTTCTGACTCCCGGAGGAGCATCTGGCAGTGCCACTGCGTGACAGCGTGGCTGCTTGCCCAGGAACCGCCGGGTGAAAGGGATGGGAATTTTGTTCAGTGGAGAGCTGAGGCCATGCTTTTCCAAGGCTTAGGGGACTTTTGTGGAGGGCTCTCTCAGCAGCTCTGTGGCACCGTGGCTGCCTTCCGCTTTCCTGAGGTCTTGCATCTTCATGATACCTCTTGCTGCTTCCAAATGCAGTGCCTGTGCCACGTGCTGTGTTGGCAAAGGGGCCCTTGGCTGGGTCCCTCCAAACCCGTGCCGGAGTTTCCCTGGGTGTCACCGAGCTGAGAGCCTCTTCTGCTGCCAGGAGACTGCTCAGCCGCAGGTCCTGCCCTGGTGGGGAGGGTGCCAGAGGGAGGGAAGCCAGAGGGATGGGCTGTCATAGGAATCCAGCCCTGCTGTCCCTGCACCACCAGCACCACACATGAGGCTCTGCAGCCCACCCTGGGCACTGGCTCTTCTGATGACTTTTATCACCTTCTCACACTGTCTGTTGGGTTTTTTCTCAGATTTCCAGATATTACTGTGCAGCTGTGCACCATGGCTTTGCCAAGGGAGATAACCTTTATCTCCTGCCTCGTGCGCTGGCTCAGGCAGGGGGGAGCTGACATGCCTATGTTTGGTTTTCCAGGAAACAGGAGTTGCTGAACAGTACGGATGTGACTGTCCCGGAGCGGCCACTGTCACCCCCGCTCACGGCCCCGCCGACCATGAAGGTGAGTGTGCAGGCGTTGGGCTGGGCCAAGGCCATGGTTTTGGAAAGCCAAGTTGGTGGGGAGCTACACTTCCAACGCAGCGGCTGCACAGATTAGGGCTGTTCCCACAGGAGCAGCAGTAGGTGGTTTCTGGAATTCAGCCGGCAGCCTGTTCCGACGCCATCCATCTCTCCATCCGTGGTGGCGGGGCACGCATGCCGGCTGCCCATCCCGCGCCGACACTCACATTATGCAATCATGAGCGGGTGATGCCAAGCAGGGTGCTGAGTCCCGGTGCTGTTTTCCTTCCAGTAATCCTCCCCAAGCACCGTGGCAGGTGGCTCCGTGCTAGCATGAGGCAGACAGCGTGTCCCTGGCAGGTGGGCACTGCTGCAGGGGCTGACCCACTGCTCCTTCCTGCCAGGGCTGACTTGGCCACTGCCAAGCTGTGCCAGGCACAGGCAGCTCCAGAGGCGCCTAACAAAACTAAATGCACGCATTTTTCCAGGCTGGAATTCACCTGTGAGCCTCTGTGTTTGCTTGTGTGTTTCCTTGTTTGGAGGTTCCCAGTGCCCCCGCTGCCACATCGATATTGCTGCCATCGGCTTGGGACAGGTAGAGACTGGAATGAATCTGCTGACATTTAAGAGATGAATGTCGAGGTGCCTGGGACAGAAGATGTCAGGGATCAAGGAGCCATCAGCTCGATGAAGGAAGGCTGGGGTGACTGTGGGTGGGAGGCAGAGACCTGGTCCTCAGGAGTTGGCTGGGTTCCAGCGCTGGGGATGCGGGCGGTCGCTCAGCACTGGTGTTACTGAGCCTACCATGAGATGCTGCACAGTATGAGTGCTTTGAGTTGATGTCCTTGGTGTTCATCCTGCTGTGACCTGCTCTTGGTACACTCTAAGGTGCTTCCTAGAGATCTGTGCAAGGCTTAGTGTCATGGAGAGGGACAGGGAGTAGGCATGGATGTTGGGACAGACATGGGAGCAAGTCCCTGGCCTGTGCTTCATCAGAGCTGTGCAGGTGTTCTGGCCAAGGGAGGCGTGTCCTGGCTCCTCCCTGGCACTGCTGGGACAGGAAGGCCCTGTTGGTGCTGGTGCCCATCCTGCAGCTCCTGAGCCAGCAGCTTGTGTTGTCCTGAGCCTGACTCCAGGACGATTTGCAATTGGGATTCATTCAGCTCCTTTGGAAGGGCTGTGGCATTTTTGTGCGTACAGATTTCCAGCTGGAGAGGGATTTTCTATCTCCTGCCCAGCACCCAGTTTCTGCTGCAGCTCTCTCAGCAAAGCGCCCACCTGAGGGGCACAGTGCATTCCACTGCAGGGACATGAGTCCTGCCATGGGGCCAGGCACCCCACTGTGAGGCTCTCCATCTTGCCTATGGAGCTGTGCATCCCAGCTCCCTGTCTCCTGCAAACCCTCACCTGCTTCCTGCCCAACCTGTTCCAAGCACTTTGCCTTCCAGGGGAGCCACCCTTTGAAATAACAAGACAGCTGTCCCGCTGCTGTGCCTCTGGCTTGAGGAAACATTAATGAAGGGAGGTGTGGGGCTGGGCAGGGATGGCTGCGCTGGTGCTCAGCCGCATTTGCTGGGTGCCCGTGGGGAGGTCTGGCTGCATGGCTGATGCAGGTGCGGGGTGATGCCAGGAAGGTAATGGATTTCTTCCGGGGCTTGCTGGTGAGTGCCGTGACACATAGTGGGGAGTGCTGGGGAGGGGTGCTGGCACAGCTCTGCTTGCTGCCCTCCATTCATGGCAGCTCTCGCCTGGTGCAGGGTTTCCTTTATGGTCATTTCCTTTCTAAAACTCTGAAGCAGGCACTTACTGGCCATACTGCAAGTTTCTGAGTGCTCCTTATCCACAGGGACCTGCTACCAAACACACTGCCCAGGACAAAGTTAGTCCCGCAAAGATGGAAGGGCAGTGCTGCCCACTCTGGGCTGCCTTTGATGGCATACACTGGTGCCAATGCAGGTTCAGCTTGGAGCAAAAACCTAAGCATCATGCAGTGAGTGTCACCCTTCTTGCTGGTTGTGCCCTCGGTGGCTGACACGACTTTCTGCCAGTGCCATGAGGTGTCATTATGCACACAGTGTAATTACCAAAATGTTTGTGGCCCAGTAAAGCTGACTCTAAGTGTGCACAACTCCCTGAAGGCCACAGGCTGCTGCATTTTTTGTTCAGTATATGCAGGCATTTTCTGTGGGACTCACCGTAGCAGATGGGTCTGCTGCCATGGTGTGCTCAGGTCTTGGCTCTGGCTACTGGTAGAGCAGGACCTGAAACTATCCAAGAACATTTGTACTTGGAGATAAACAGAATCCAAACCAAGCTCAAACTAAGGAAAAGACTTTTTAAAGAGCATCCATCTGTGAGCACAGAGCTGGCTGAGTCTGGGCTTCTTTTTGACTCCTGCAGGGGCAGTAGGTAAGGACAGGCATAGTCTAAAGCTGGAAACAGCCAGGGCTGTGTCTGAGCCACAGCTGCCTCACCTTGTTCTGGCAGCTGTAGACTGCTCATGCTGTAAATCTGACCTTTGCTCACCACAATTATTAAAGGAAGAACTCTCTCTCAGATTTTTCTTTGTCCTTTGATTTTCCCTTCTTCATCCCCTTCTCTGTTTTTTTCCTCTCTTTTTTTGTCTTTTGAGAAATTCAGTATATTCTAAGAGCTCACTAGAAATCATCCCCCGTGCCTTTCTCCATGTTAGCATGACCCTTTTGTCCCAAATCACGCACGTCTCTCCTGCAAACCGTTTCTGACAGCCGGTAGGATGGGAGCTGCTGATCCCGCTTGTCACTCTCCACTCGGACTGGCAGCGCCTGCCGTGGCCCAGCCCCTCCTCGGCCGTGTGAGCCGGGAGCTGCGGCTGGAGCGGGCGGGAGGCCGGGCTAGAGGAGCGGAGGGGTGAGAGCAGGGACGGTGCGTCACGCCTCCAGACAAGCCACTTACAGGTTTACTGGGAGTGGCACATTTACAGCCGTAGTTTGTCTGGATAATTTATTTGTGTGTACCTGAGAGCAGGAAAAGCTGGGCAAGGGGTCAGGACTGTCCAGCAAGTCCAACTTCAGCGGGTGCTGCGCTAAAGGCGTGATCTCAGGGCAGCTCCACAGAGCAGGGGCCGCCACTAGGGACCCACGGAACAGCACAGGTAGATCAGGGTGGGAACCGGGTTACCTGAAGTTCCCGTCGCCGAGGGAGAGAGCAGCTGAGCGATCAGCGTGGTCTTGGCAGCTCTCCCGGAGAGGTGATGGCAGGCTGTGCCTGCTCTGGTTGGGTTCTTGTCCCTGAGCCCCCTCACTGTGTGTCGCCGTGGGTGCAGGGCTGAACACCCTGTGTGTGCAGTGGCGGTGAGTCCTGTCCCTGGCACTGGCTGGACAGGGTGGCCCTTGAGCCAGGCAGCAGGAAACAGGGTTTCTAATTGGAGCGGCTCAGGAGCTATCTCTTTAGTTCCTTTGGAAAGGAGGGATTAACCCTGAAATGGGCAACCCAGCACCACTGGCAGCAGCTTCACCAATGCTGCTGTGATTAGGAAAAGAAATGACTCAAGACCCCTGATCAAACCATGCACAAAACTGGACATCTGTGAGGGTTGAAGGCTGCAGGCAAGGGGAGCTGCAGCAGTGATGCTGAGCTCCGAGTTGGGCTGGATGGGAGCTCCCGGTGTCACAGCTGCTTGGTCACGTGCAGGGAGCCGGACAAGTGCTCTGGGGTGGGGGATCCAGTGTCCTTGCTGTGATGTGGCTTGGACTGGCTTGCCTTATGTCTGCTTTTATTGAACAGGAGATTTCCTTCTTTTCTTTTCAGTCGGCAGAATTCTTCGAAATGTTGGAAAAAATGCAGGTGAGCAGTGGCGTGCATGCCAATAATGCGGAATGTTTCCCCTAGCAGAGCCCCTGAGGGCAGAGGCCCCACAGCACCTCCTTCTGGGAGGCCTGTCCCAGGAGCAGACCCTTCCTTCCAGCCACTCGGCTTGGAGTGATCTCCATGTAGCAAAATACCCTCATGTTGGTGGACTGAGCCCCTGTGTTTATGAGAGCATCTAAATTATTTAATGCATTAATTTTGTTCCAAACAGGCACCAAAACTGGAAGAACAGAGATCTGGAAGCCAAAAACACAAGGTTGGTTGATTTTTGTTTCTTGCGGGAATCTCTTCAAGTGTCCCGCCCTCATCTCAGAGGTTTAATGTGATGGTCAAAGACAGTCACTCAAAGGGCTGGAAAGGATTTAGATGTTATCTAAAAATAAGGCACTGATTGAATTGCAGAGATGGGAGCATGGTGCCCATAAATCCCTAATCCAGCTTTATGTCCAGACTGGTGCATTTCAGCTTCCAGCTGTGCAAAAGGGTTGGGGTTTGCTGCAGCACTGGGAAATTGCACCAACAGAGGAACTCCCTTTAGGCAGGACTTAGCCTGTGTTGATGTCTTCTTGTGAGGAACCAGTAGGTGCTGGAGGCACTCCCTGGGTTGGGTGTGCAGGGCTGGGGTGTTAAGGGGCAGCTGGTGGGGAACAGTTGGTAATTGATGGTGTTTTGGTTCCTTTTCCCAGGAAGATTACATTCCATACCCCAGCATCGATGAGGTGGGTGCCCTGAACCCCCCTGAATACCTTCTGGTGAATGCCTTTGCAAAATTGCTGGTGGCAGGGGAATTGGTGGAGATTCTGTTTCTGAGAGGAGCTGCATAAAGCGTGTTCCCCCTCCTGACCTTTGAGGTTTTTGGCTTTTCTTCACTTGCATGTGCCCTCTTCTGTGACAGAGAAGAGGTTTCAGAGAGGGACTGGATTTGTCCTCCTTGGTGCCAGGGCTGTGGTCTGCTGCAGTAGTGGGGGCAGAACATGGGGCAATGAGCTCTGCATCCCACATCCACACCCCTGTCCTGCCTGACCCCTCATGGCACATGTCTCTGCAGATCCTAGAGAAGGGTAGTCCATACCCACTGATCATCCTGCCCCAGTTTGGGGGGTACTGGATTGAAGATCCGGAAAACCTTGGCACGCCCACCTCTTCTGATAGCAGCATCTGCGAGGAGGAGGAGGAAAACCTCAGCCCCAGCACCTATGGCTACAAGCTGGAGTGCAAGGGAGAGGCCAGGGCCTACCGCAAGCATTTCCTGGGGAAGGTGAGTTTCTTCGCCCCATGGGGCTGAAAATTGCACACCCTTGCCTAAGAAAAACTCTTCAACTGTGAGCAAAATGGGCAAATTTTACAATTTCCCTCTTTGCAAGGAGTGGAGGCACTGGTGGGTTCCCAGCATGGCAGTGGTGGCCACACATGCAGCCTTTGCTCCTGGCCTCACAGCCACAGGTCTCCTGTGACACCAGTGGGGACACTGGCTCTGAGCCTCCTCTCCCTGGGGACTCAGGGCTCAGCCAGACATGGGGGCCTGTATGGCAGCCCCTGCCCTCTTGCTCACAGCTCTGTAATCCTCTTTGGCCCTCTGGACACACCAAGACCTGGATGCTGAAGTCCATGGGCAGAGGGTTTACAGCCCTGGTCCTGGTAAGGGGGATGCAAGTGTGTGAGGCATGGGAGGGTGTTGAGGTGGCAGGTGAGTGTCCAGGCAGTGTCCTTGCCATCAGCAAGTTGCTTCCTGGCTGCTAACATGCTGTTTTCTATTTTTAGGATCATTTAAATTTCTACTGTACAGCCAGCAGCCTCGGAAATCTGATCCTTTCTGTTAAATGTGAGGAGACAGATGGCACGGAATATTTAAGGGTTATACTCAGGTATGGAAAAAAAAAAAAGCTTTTGTTTTGACAAAATATTGTCTCTTTGGGAGTCTCTGGTTCTGTTTCTACAGCAAGTGCTCGAGCTGGACTGGCAGCATGTGGAAGGGGTCTGGGTGGGATGGGAGGCAGTGGCAGCATCCTTGTGTTTCTGTGCTGGGACTGCCCAAACCTGATAATGAATGTGAGACTTTGATGTGTTGCTAAACCCGCTGGAACTGAATGTAAACCTCTGCGGGTTTAATCCTCTCTGGGATAACACCAGTCACTTCTCTCGCCATCCCTCCATAAGCTGACAGGACCCAGCATGTCTGAACCATTGTGTCATTTCCCTCCAAATGAGGAATGTTTTAAGAGCTGCAGAGATGAGAAGACAAATTGAACCTCTGCTCACTAACCAGGCCCAACAAATGCAGTGCAACAGTGTGTGCCAACAGCGGGTGTCGCTTTGCTGTAGACATTCTCTGACGTCTGTCTGCCCATTGTTGTTTCTTTGCTAGGTCCAAACTGAAGACATTGCATGAAAGGATCCCATTGGCAGGATTCAGCAAGCTCCCGAGTATCCCACAGATTGCAAAGGTGAATTGCCTGGCTGGGCTGAAACACGTGCAGCAAAGCCTGTGCCAGTGCACATCAAGCAGTGTTGGGATGTGTTGGGCAGCACTGGAAAGTGTAGAGCAGTAATGCCTGGGCTCTCCGGACAAGGGGCACTTGGATGGTGCTATGCGCTGGTGCTGCTGTTGGTTTCCTTCTGATCCCAGGCAAGGAGAGAAAATGGCACTCATTTGATGTAAAGAGACCTGGGACTTGTCATGCCGCGTCCTCAGCTGGGTGCCAGCGAGGCCATGGGGTGGCAATGAGAGGATGAAAAGTGGGGAGCTCCTGCTGTTGGAGGCTGTATTTGGCTTCTTTATAAGACATTCATGGCCTGAAGTTTTGGCCAAGAACGTGGCACTGACTGCACTTTCTCCTTGTCCACAGGCCTTCTGTGACGATGCCTCTGGGCTGAAGTTTAACCCGGTTCTCTACCCCAAGGTGAGGTTACCTGCCCAGGTTGGCCATGTGTTCTGCAGGGACACTGAGAACCACACCCAGGGCCATTGTTGAAAACTTTGAGCCTAATTGTGTGGGAATTTGACTTCTTTCCCCATTCTGCTTCCCCGGTGCTGCCCAGCTTTTGCTGTACCATGCTGCAGCTCCTTTGGGCTCTCCTCATCCCTCACCGTGGATCTTTTGGCCATCGCATTTTGAACTACCAGATGAAACAATTGGCATTTTGCTTTCCTACAGGCATCCCAGATGATAGTGTCTTATGATGAACATGAGGTCAACAACACATTCAAGTTTGGTGTGATATATCAGAAGTTCAGGCAGGTGAGTTGCCCCCATGCCACTTTCCTGGAGCATGTCCCTGTGCACCAGAGATCCATGTTTCAGGAGCACAGACTGACATTAACTCTGCCACGTGCAGCACCTCGTGTCACTGGGTGTCCTCACTGACTGTGTTTCGCATTGCTTGGATGTTTTCCCCACTCATTAAAAAATTAGATGACTGAAAATTCTCAGTATGGAAATCAGCCCACAAGCTGCTGTAAGGAAAAGCGGATGTGAAAATGGATTTTAGCGGGCAGGGTATTTTAATCAGATATATGTTTAGACAGCAAAACAGCTACGTTTGTCTGGAGGGACTGTGGGCTCTGAAGACAGGCGCTTGCTGAAAATTAGCCGGGGACTCCGGATGGGGAATGCAGAGGCAGCTCAGCCTCAGAACTCACCGAGAATTATTCTGAGAGGCACTCTAATTATCTTACATGTTGCATTTTGGGTTGGATTGAGTGACTCATGTAAGGCCATGATTAGGGTCTCACTGTTTTGAAGTACAGAAAGTGGGGGATGATTAGGGCTTGGATTTTCCAGTGGAGGATTCACTTGTGTTTTGGTATTTCCTGGCCATTTTCCTAAGGTCCTTGCTAGGACTCGGAAGTGGCTCTCAGCAGCTTTACCCTGGGCTGTCCTGGGGTCTGAGCGGGCTGCGACAGCACACGGATGGTGCTGGCGGCCAGTGGTGACTGTGGTGGTGCCAGCTGGGGAGCAGAGGTGAGGAGCAGCCTGCAGCTGTGCAGGACACTATGGAACAAGGTGCTGGTCAGACCCCGGGAACCCCGTGGATGGAGCTGGAGGTGGCAGGGATTGGACAGGCAGGGAAATTGGGTCTGTCAGCAGATGCACCTTGTATTTTGCAGACCCAAGAGGAGGAGCTGTTTGGCAATAATGAAGAGAGCACTGCCTTCAAGAACTTCCTAAGTTTTCTGGGAGACACCATAACTCTCCAGGACTTCAAAGGGTAAGTTAGATAAAAAGGATGATTTTACAAATACATTAACAAGAGACCATGTCATATGTAAAAATATCTACGTGTGAGAACAGAAGTCTTCTCGCTCATGAGCGGGATGTGCAGAGCAGAAGCAAATATAGCTTTGGCTTGTTTTTCAAAGCTGGGGGAGTTAAAAAAAAAAATGGAGCTGCCAAGAGAGAAAAACTTCTTTTCCTGCAGATCTGAGGTTGTGATAAAATCTGGCTATATTCAGCCATAGCTGGAAGGAGGTCTGTGGAAATGTGCCGTGCCCTGGGTGCCTCCAGGGCATTCTCTGCAGCATCCATAGTGTGGGTAGAGATCCCCACTGCTGGTGGGGCATGGTGAGGCCACCAGTCCCATGGCTGGTGCCCATGGCTGTGGTCAGCCCTGGCTGACCAGCTCTGCTTTATGCACACCCTGTATTTCAGGCTAGTGACAGTGATGCTTGGTTACAACACATGATGCACTGTTTGTTCTTTCCCATTTGCTCGCTGCTAGATAAAGATAAATGAGCTGGGCTGTTCCATTAGCCTGTCCCCTGACAGCAGCTGGTGCTCTTTGTGAAGCTTTCAGCTAATATCTCTTCGTTTCTCTCCGCCTTTCCCTTGATCTCCAGTTTTCGAGGAGGCCTGGATGTCAGCCATGGGCAGACGGGATCGGAGTCTGTGTACACGGTGTTCAGGGACAGGGAGATAATGTTTCATGTCTCTACAAAGCTGCCTTTTACCGAAGGAGACACACAGCAAGTAAGAGATGTGGTTGCTTGCACAGAAGGGTCTGAGTGGGGCTGAACGGGCACTGCCCTGCCCAGTGCCGTGGGCACTGCCGAGCCCTGGCACTGTGGGATGTGCCCGCTTGGCCCCCAAGCCTGGGGCTGGCACTTGCTCCTGCAGGAGCAGAACCACCTGGTTTTACTGACCCACTGTTCTCCCTTTCCGCTTAGCTCCAGAGGAAGAGGCACATTGGCAATGACATTGTGGCAATTATCTTCCAAGAGGAGAACACGCCATTTGTCCCAGACATGATCGCCTCCAACTTCCTTCACGCCTACATTGTGGTGCAGGTGGAAAACCCCGAGGCGGATAACACAGCGTACAAGGTGAGGACAGTCCCAATGTGCAAGTGCCCATTTTTGCTTCAGCATCTTTTGACATGGGCATGGAGTGACAGGACAAGGGGGAATGGCTTCCTGCTTGCAGAGGGTACAGTTAGATTAGAGATTAGGAGGAAATTCTTCCCTGTGAGGGTGGTGCCACAGGGTGCCCAGAGAAGCTGTGGCTGCCCCTGGATCCCTGGAAGTGTCCAAGGCCGGGTTGGGCAGGACTTGGAGCAGTCTGGGATAATGGGAGGTGTCCCTGCCCATGGCCAATGGGGTGTGATGAGATGATCTGTAATGTCCCTTCCAAACCAAACCATTCCGTAATTCGATGATCTCAGAGCGAGGTCTGGAGGCAGCTGCCCAGCGCCTTCCCTGTGCTCAGTGATGCAGTCAGTGTTAGGCCTCGAGGGGACACGTCCCTGTGTGCTGAACACACAGACGTATGCACACAGGTGTATTACATGTGCACTGTTACATAACGTGTCTCTACAGACATCTCTGTATAAAATACATGTTTGCATAACAGCTCCTATAACAGCTCATTTATTAAAGAGTTTTGACGGTCCTCAGTGTTTGAATGTGCCTTGGAACAGTGCACGCCCCTCTGACATATCACCGGGGTGTAGGTAGCATAAACCCTGTTATCCTGCTGCACCCATGGGAATAACGTGTCTCTTGACTCCTCAGGTATCAGTCACAGCCCGGGAAGATGTTCCCTCCTTTGGCCCACCCCTGCCAAGCCCACCGGTGTTCAAGAAGGTAGGAGCTGAGAGGGAAGCATATTCCAGGCCATAAAATAAAGTAGATGTGCATGTCTGAAATGTTTCCAAGTACACCTGCTTGGGGAAAACGTGACTTCTGGAACTGATCTGCATTGATTTTGGTTTCCAGTGAGGCCTCTGGTGTTTATGGTAGGATAAGTGGCCGTGCACCACTGCATGGCATTACGTGTGCAAGGCAGCAGCAGTGGCTCTGGTGCTGAGGCACCTGTGTTGGTGCAGGGGGGCACCTGAAACCCATCTGGGGTATTCCACCAATCTGGAGGATCTGCTGGAAGCTGTGAGTTCAGGTTTTGGGTTGGTACAGCTGTGGTACGAGGGATACAGAGAGTCTTAAACTGGTGAGTGTTTTCCACCTTGGTTCTCTCCCTGCAGAGCCCCGAGTTCCGGGAGTTCCTGCTCACCAAGCTCATCAACGCCGAGAACGCCTGCTGCAAGTCCGACAAGTTTGCGAAGCTGGAGGTAATGCTGCCGGTGTGTCCCTGCCTGGAACAGTGGCAGGTTTGGGGAGCTCTCCCATTCCTCCTCAAAGCCACCTTTCCCTGTTGAACAGGGTCAGTGCTTGCAGGGATGAGAGAGCATGGTGACCATGGGGTGGGCACTGCTCTCAAGGAGGGACAAGCTGGCTGTCATGTAGGTCAGTGCCACTGCTCCTCCCTCGGAGCCTCTGGCTGAGTCCCTTGTTTCTCCTGCAGGACCGGACACGGGCTGCCTTGTTGGACAACCTTCATGATGAGCTCCACGGGCACACGCAGACCATGCTGGGGCTGGGGCCCGAGGAGGACAAGCTGGAGAACGGGGGTCATGGAGGCTTTCTGGAGTCTTTCAAGGTAAAGTCCTGCCCTTGCCAACAGCAGAGCTAAAATGCACCTGGGGCTGGCAAACTTCATGTTGGGGTGCAAGAGGTGTCCCCTGAGGGTAGGGTGGCAAGAGGAGGTGGGGACTGCTGCCACCACTGCCTTCTCAGCCTGCCAAGTACCCAAGCTGGTCCCAGTGGGAGCAGGCACAAGCTGGTGCAGTCGCATTGTTGGTAAGTGTTCCCATTGGGGTAATGTCTCCAGAGCTCCTGAGCACCTCTCCACCAGTGTGCTGCAGCATTTTTTGTGTCCCCAGAGTGGCCTCAGTCCAGGGCCCATCCCTTGCCATGGGGTGTGCCTGCAGCCGGGCTCTGCTGCAGAAAGACACGTCCTACTCATGTCCTGCCTGCTGGCTGCCACTGCTGTGGGACAGGGATCAGGACTGATGCCTAAGGCAGCTGCCACGGCAAGCGGGTGGGGAGGTGGTGGTCATTGTGCTTAAAACAGGAGATAGAAAGAAAAGTGCTAGGTGGAGAGGGGGGAAGTGGTACTGGTTGTGCTGGGAGGAGTGGGTGAACATAAGGGAAAGCAGGTGGTATGGGCTGGAGGAAAAGACACACGTAAAGTGCTGTGGAGGAAACTCTGAGCAGCCCCTGGCTGAGCAGCAGGGATATCCCTTGAGATGGAGGGGCAGCACCTGAGTCTGGGGGTATGAGCCATTGCCAGGTGTCTCTGGTGCAGCTGCCCTGTAGTGTGGAGGAGGCTGGCGCTGAGTGGCCGTCACTGTCTGGGCACGGGGTCTGTTCTGGCTGCAGCTGTATGGGGACAGCCCCTGCAGTTGCTTCATGGGCACAGTTAGTTCTATGGCATAGAGAAGTGGGCATCAGTGGATGAGTGACCTCATCCTGTACCCGGAGGATGGGGCCGTGGAGGAGGGGTGCACAGCTCCCCGGATTCCCCTGCAGAGGCTCAGGTGTGTCCTGTTCCAGTGTGAGACATGTAGGAATGGAACTGCTGTGCAGTCAGTCGTACATCACAGCATTCGTGTCAGGGTCTTAACGCTGAGCTGTAACAGTCACTTCGTGCATGCAAGGAGACAGACCATGCTCTCTTGGCATTGCAGGGAGTGCTGGGGTGGGAGGTGAGCCCCATGGTCCATGTTGGGCTGCGCCTGCCTGGACACCTCGGGCCCGCACTGCTGGACTGCCTGCTGGCTTACGTCCTGCACTGTGCGCTGTCGCAGTGAGCGGGGGGAGGACCGATGATAAATGAGGGCTAGAATCGTTGAGACTTGGGCCCCACAGTATCTTTTTGCCTGCTGCCTCACACTTGCAACACAGCCCACAGCCCCATCCCCCTGGCCAGGTAACTGTGGGACCAGCTCTCAGAGGTGAGCGGAGCTCAGTTCTGCTGGGTTCTGAGTGAGTGAGAGGTGCCGGTGCCTCTTCTGTGGGGAGAGGAGCCACTCCTCAGGGATTGGGTGCTGGGGAACCTCGCAGAGCTCCACAGCCAAAAGCAGGAGCTTGCAGAGTGTGAGTGCCTGTGGGTGCTGCTTGGCAGCAAAGCAACTGGTCACTTTTACCTACAAACAATGTCCAGTTGTGTATGAATTGCTGCTGAACCAAATAAATCCAGTCTGATGGACTCTTGCTTGATGTTTGTTATTGGATGGACAGGAAGGGCTCTTGGGACTGTGGTCTCCAGCTCAGTGAGAGCTCAGGGCTACAGCTTCTTACCCTGATAGGGGTCCACCTGTGGCTCCATGACCCCTGGAGCAAGCAGCAAACAGCTGCGGATGCAGTGCTGGCACCTTCAGGACTTTAGCCTGCCATGGCTTATTTACTCTTTAGCTTGGGCTGGGATTCAGGGGCTGGAAGAGGAGCAGCCATGGCACAGCGATGGCACAGAGCAGGGAATAGCTGAGAAAAGAATGGGGAAGGTGACTGATGTGAAGAGTGAGGGAAGGAGCCTGCTTGATGGGGAGAAATGAAGATCAAAGGGAGCAGGGGGAGAGTCCACAGCTGTCATGGGGCCAGTGCTGCACAGCTCACCTTGAGTCCCTTCCAGAGGTCGATAGACCAAACCAGAAGCACCAGCAGCAGTTCAGGCTAAATGTATTCTCAAGCTTTAGCTTGCTGAAGAACAAAAGCACTTTCGTGTGGCTGTGAAACCTCCAGCTCAGGGGCTGTTTTGGGGCAGGCTGGAAAGGTATGTTGGTGCAGGAGAGGTGCAGGAAAGGCAGGAGGTTCCACAGGATCTGTCGTCTCTTGAGTCCAGCAAGAATCGTGGAAGGTGTGTACCTAAACATGGCTTATGGCTTGGCTGTGCTCCCCATTCCTACTGAGGGGTCTGGGAGGTCAGCTAGGTGCCAGGCAGGAAGCAGGGCTTGAGGCTTGTGTCTGCCTGTCCTGGTCCTGTAGCTGCAGTCCTCGATATCACAGAGCAATGGGGGGAAAATCTGATCCTGTGGTAGCTGTGGAGCTCCCCAAGGGCAACCCATGCTCAACTGCACTTGCCAGGGCTGATGTCACCTGTCGGGTTGTTGTTGGGTGTCCGCGCCCTCAGGGAGGCATAGACAGGTTGCTCTCCCATGTGCCTGGGGAAGACCTGGAGCTGGGAAAGAATTCTGGGCTCAGCGCCCCGCTGGGTGGTGATGACCTGCTGTCCCCTGTCCCCTCTGCCACAGAGAGCCATCCGGGTACGCAGCCACTCCATGGAGACGATGGTGGGCAGCCAGAAGAAGCACCATGGCAGTGGCATCCCAGGCAGCCTCAGTGGGGGCATTGCACACAACAGTGGAGAGGTGACCAAGACCACCTTCTCGGTGAGCATGTCCACATGTCCCTCTGTCCCACTGTTCCTCCCTCTGCCCACCCCTCCACAGCCCGATGGGGCACTGTGTTCTGCTGGCACAGTCTGGCAGTTGCCTGCATGGGCAGCAAGGGTAAGGGTGAGGGGAAGACTTGAGCAGGCTGTGAGCTTGGGTGCTTTGTTCAAGTTGGGCTTGTTTTGTGGAAGAATCAAAGATAAGCTTCCTGGGGTTTTCAGCCCCAAAGTACAAAGGAGATAGAAAAGAAGTGCTGGCATTACACAGCCTTTAGATGCACAGGCTGGGAGGCACAGACAGCACAGTTCCTCGCAGGATGTTTAGTGTCTGAACTCCCAGGAGGGAGCTGTGCTCTCAAACCCACATTGTTCTCTGCTTTCAGCCCCCTGTACCAGCCGCTGCTGCCAAGAACCAGTCCAGGAGCCCCATCAAGCGCCGGTCAGGGCTGTTCCCTCGCCTGCACACGACATCGGAGAGCCAGGTGGAGAGCAGGACAAGGTGGTAAGTTTGTCATCGAAGTGGTGGTACCCATTGAGCATCTGCCCCTCTCACAGTTTTTATTTGGTGTTAGGCAGTACAATTTGACCATCGTTTTTAAGTCTCTTGTATAACCTGTGCATCCTGTCTCTGTGTGCCCTCAGCGACAGTGTTTCTGGAGCCCAGAAGACACCAGATTTAGGACATTCTTCCCAAGAGATGAAATCTGAAACCTCATCCAACCCCAGCTCCCCTGAAATATGCCCCAACAAAGACAGGTGAGCCAGGAGGAGCCCATCCCTCTCCCACCACAGCTCAACAGACACCAGGGAATTTGTCAAACAAAACCATGTCTAAATTTTACTATAAATGAGTTTGATATTAAGGGAGAAAAGATTCTGGTGATTCATGAGCACAGCTCCTTTTTACTCTTTACAAAGAAGAGCAAAGAGCAGCACTTGACAGAAGTTGCCCAAATACCCAGGGCATGGGAAGGCCTCTATCCCTGTCCCTCCCTGCCAAGGTGAAGTCAGCTGGACCCAGGGCTCCCTGCAGAGGCACCCACCCAATGCCTTATCCCACACCTTTGGAAGTGGTTATGTACTGAAGCACCCTGAAAGGTTCATTCCTATGGCAGCACTTTGCTCCGGGGGTGCACAGGAGGGTTTGTCCCGCTGCCACAGTTCAAGGGATACGGTTCCCTAGTGACAGCCACGCGCCCTTCCTTCCGTTCCGCCTCTCCCTAGGCCTTTTATCAAGCTGAAAGAGAACGGGCGGTCGAACATCTCCCGTTCCTCCTCCAGCACCAGCAGCTTCAGCAGTACGGCGGGGGAGAGCGAGACCCTGGAGGAGTACGACAGCGTGGTAGGCACCAAACCTGCCCTGCGGCGCATTCTACGTGTCCCTCAGCTCCCTGCTGCCTCTGGACCTCTGGTCTCTGTGTGGGGGAAGTGCTTACCAGCCCCCAGGTGCCTCCTCACTGCTGACATGGAGAGGCTTAATTCTGTCCCTGGGTGTGGGGAGGAGGAGGTGTGCCTGGTGGGACACTGGGGGGTTGTGGCTGCCCCATCCCTGGAAGTGTCTAAGGCCAGATTAGACAAGGTTTGGAGCAACCTGCTCTAATGGAAGATGGGTCTGACTAGATGGTCTTTAATGTCTCTTCCAACCCAAATCATTCTGTGATTTTGTGACACCCCAGTGAGCCTTGGGATGCCCTGGACACTGCTCGGTCTGCCCAGGCCAGTAGGTTGCTCCATCAGGACAAGCTTCTCTACCAGCAATTGGTAGCAGGGCTCCAGTGGGCACGAGTGCAGTGGGGCATCAGCAGGGTGTGAGGGGAAGACCTGACTGCGGGAAAAGCCATGTCCTGTCTCTGTGAGCAGGGAAGCCAGCCCTCCACCGCTTCGCCATTCAAGCAGGACGTGTTTGTCTACAGCGCTTCGCCCAGCAGTGAGAGCCCCAGCATGGGGGCCACGGCCACCCCTGTCATCATGAGCAGGAGCCCCACAGGTGGGTGGCAGGCAGACTGGCACCAGGCGCCAGCTCTGCCTTCACTCCTGGAGCTGCCCGAAGCCCCTGGATTTCTGTAGTGGCGGGTTGGAATGCGGTCTGTGTCTCTGGGATGAAGGAGTCCCCTGCCAGCCTTGCCTGAGTCCCAGGGTAAAGCAGCAGCTGCGCTTGCCCTGGCAGGATGGGCACCCACAGGGTGCGGGGCAGCGCCCATTCTGACTGGGCTGTTCTGGAGAGATGGTCCCACGTGCTGTAGTTCTGTACTTCCACGGGGAATTTGTTTCCTTTCTCAGAGCACACAGGTGGCCCTTGCTGTGGCTTTGTTTCCTCGGTCTCCACTGACAGGCATGTGCAGTAGTCGTGGAAACTCGCTGTCTCCAGAGGCTGAGCCATGACTCACAATTATTTAATCAACAAGCAGCTTCCCCTGATATTGGCTCCATTCCTCTCCTGCCAACCTGCTCACCAACTCCATCCATTTCAGTCGGATGATTTGCACAATGAGGTGCAATTCAAAAGGGCAAAAGAGGCAGGAATGGCCCTTTGCTGGCACATCCTGTGGTGGTGGTGCAGTGAGATGGGGGATGGCTGCAATCACTTCTCACCCACAGATCCCCATAGCTCTGATTCCTTGAGCCACAGAGAGCCTGCCACAAAGCACCACCATCCACGTGGAAACACACTATCGGCTGAGGAGCTGTTTTTGAAACAGCCGGGAAGCACAAATAGACCCAAATGGCTCTGTAACTGGGAGTGTTGCAGGCAAAGCGGGACTGTGGACTGCAGGCAGGCTTTTTGTGTCTCGGCACCCCACAGGTCCTCCTCCTTATTTCATTAGTGATTTTCTGAACCCTTAAACCAGCCCCTTTTAATGCTTAAAGTGTTTATTTTGTATTTTTCCTGCCAAGAACATGAAAATCAACCCATACATTATATGGATCAGTCATTCCTTGTAGCCTTTTCAGTGGCATTTCCAGGAGAAAGACTGTGAAATGTAATTAAGCCTCAATTTGTTCCGTCACAAACACTTAATGTACAGCTTTTGCCAAACATTCAGCTAAGGCAGACTAAATATTGGTAGCACTCCTGACAGTCTCTTAAAGTGCCTAGCTGGGTGAGTGCAGCCAGCACTGAAGCAGATATTTTTGTTCACAGTTTGTTATTTTTGTTCTTTATTTTTCCTCTCCCTCCAGCAGATCTAAAGAACAGAAACTCTCCAAGGTCCAACCTGAAGTTTCGCTTTGACAAGCTCAGCCATGGCAGCTCCAGCATGGTAGGTACCAGGGCTCTCGCCGGTGAGATGCTGTGCAGATGTGTCCTCCCTGCCTGGCATGGGATGTCTGGGCTCTGGGGGTGGCTCTGGGGCCCATGAGGGAGAGAAGGGAAGGGATTTTGTGACTTCTTGCCCTTTGTTTGCAACCCACCCCATGTTCTGTTCTTTCACATAGAGCCACTAGCAGGAGGAAGTCATGAACTTGTCACAGGTGAGTGTTGGTATCACAGTGTTACGCGAAAAGGCTCATTGGGGCCAAGCTGTGTTCAGCCAACTGCGGCTGCTCATACTGCTTGTTATTGCTTATGGGATCCATTCTGTACCGTAGAGCATCTTAAATTCTGCCATGGGTGAGTGAGGGAAAGGGTAGGGCTTGATGACAGATCTGCACCCACCAGTGCTGCAGTGTAGCTTTACCTGTTCCTTTCTGGAGTGTTTTTGTGTGTTCCCACCATGCTCCTGCACCTGCTCTCAGGGTGAGGGGCCCCAGCCCAGCAGGTTACGTTTTTCCCAGTTAACCTTTGTCAAACCCTGGTGCCCATTTCCATGAGTTTTGCTGCACCATACTCAGGGCATTGGGGTGGGAAGGCAGTCCAGGCCCTTACCCGTTCCAAAAACCCAGGGGGAAATGGAAAATGCATGAGATGGATTTCATGGGCAGAGGTGAAGGGAGCTCAGTGGGATTTGCCTGGGTTCCTTCTGTGCCATGAAATAAAGGGCGTCATTAGGAAGACCCAGGCTGAGCAGAGGAGCCCA
Source organism: Dasyornis broadbenti (assembly GCA_013397935.1). Classification (NCBI taxonomy): domain Eukaryota; kingdom Metazoa; phylum Chordata; class Aves; order Passeriformes; family Dasyornithidae; genus Dasyornis; species Dasyornis broadbenti. The sequence continues at coordinate 2,668,896 of VZRN01002537.1, forward strand.
TAGAACTTGAAATGAGAGGAATTTACATTTCTGAAAGCATGGGTCTCAAAAAGCTGGGATTTTCACCCCATTACTGAGTTTCCTTCTCTCACAACCTGGGAGTGATGGGTGACTTGGCGCGTTGTGGAAGGGCACTGCCCTCGCTTCAGCTCCCTATCTGGGACAGGTACTTCATAGCCATCACCTCAGGGGTGGGAATATTCTCTTTCCACAGTCCTGACACTTTTATCCTTTTCTTCTTCGCAGATAATTTTTGTTTCAGCAAAGGGAAAACTCTTCAACACCCCAAGGGACCGCACATGCCCCGGCTGTGAGCAGTGAGGTGCCCGCACCTCCCGGCTGCCCGCTGTGCTGGAAAAGAGCTCTCACCTTGCCACAATCCTGTCCTGACAGGGACCAGCCACCTTCTCACCTGGTGTCCCCCTGTCCAGCACACACCCTGTGCCCCCTGCTCTGTGTGCAGGAGGGAATGTGTCTCTGACTGTGCTGCACACACATGTGGCCAGGGCCATGTCCCCTCCTGGTGCTGTGCTGGGTCACTCTGTGGTTGCCCACATGTGCTGCAGCTGGTGGGCACTGTCCATTGCCCCTGTCCCTGGGTTGCCTGCCAACTCCTTTTGGGTAGAGGGGCAGCAGGAGAGACCTCTGCGCAGTTTAGGTCCCTCCATGCTTTATTTGCAGTGGGGAAACAGAGGTTTATATTTGTTTTTTGAAGGGTGGGGGATCAGGCCAAAGTTAGGTATTAGTGCCTCTGGGGCAGTTCACCTTCCACCATCGTTTGCTGTCGCTCTTCTATGGGGGCAATGGCGCAAAACCTCCCTGGGGGCATCCTAGGCAGCTCTCCTTTCAGTGGGGTCTACAGTGTCTCTCCAGCCATTCCCCATCTCCTACACACACCCCAAAACTCTTGGGGCAGAGGCCCCACTTACTCCAAACTTGCTCAATTTCTTGCACAAGAGGCAGGTGATTGACTTGGCCCAGGGAGCAGAGCCGGGGATCAGAGCCGGGGATCAGAGCCGGGGATCAGAGCCATCTCATTCTCCCTTGGCAGCTTTTTCCTCCCTGCTTTTCCTCCCTGCCTGACACTGAGCACAGGCCTGGGACAGATGACCGAAAGCTAAAGCTGTGGTGTATCACAGCTTTAGCTTTTCTAAGTGCTAGGACTGGAACCAGAGGGCATTTATTCAGTGGGCTCTACTTTGCCCTATGGCTTGGATCACCAGGCAAGCAAATGCATAAAACTCCAGCGATTTGGGAGGCATTAGGCTGCTCCAGCCCTCGCAGAGTCTGTCCTGCTGCTTTTGAGCGAGCTCTTGTTATTCTGAAAGGATTATGGATTCTGCAGGGTAACTTTCCCATAATGCCCATTCCCAGAAAATACCTCTCTCAACATGGCAAGAAATCCTTTTGCTCTTTTATGGAACTTCATGTGAAGTGTCCCGAAGCCTGTCCACAAATTTCACATCGCTCATAGATTTCCCTTACCCAGTTTTCTGGAAGACAGGCCATGATGCTTAGAGACACTCCCCCTGCCCCTCCCAGCCTGTGACCTTTGGAAAACCTCATGAAATCAGGTTCTCAGTCTCCAGTGAACACAGTTCTTTGAGTTTGTGATTCCTACTGAAAACAAGACTTTGAGTGCCAAACTCACCTTCACACAGTGGGTGCTCCAAGAGGCACAAAGTACCCGACAGCCTGTTTCAGGAGGTGGGTGCAGAATTGCGCTCGTGGAGCAGGCCCTGAGCAGCTGCCGTGACTGCTCCTGCTCCCCTCTCTCTGAGGCAAGTGCTTATAGGATCCAACCATCACCTCCGCTCCTCCCTATCATCTCCCTGGGCCGGAGATGAGCCAAGCCAAGCTGAACCTGCTCTGCTCACCCTCGTCCTGCAGGGAGGTGCTCTCCAAGAGCCTTATGATCCAGTTCACATAGGTGCTCCTCTCGTGCTGTAATTGATCCATGTGGAAAGGCTGTAGCCCTGATGGTAGGGGGACCAGGTTAAAGAAGGAGAACACGTTGTGAACAGGCAGGGAACAGTTTCACTGGCCCTAAGTGCTGTGTAGGACTAGTAAATACCAATAACTCCCATGAGGATGCTCCCCCCCGCTCCCAGGCAGTTGCATTTCAATAGAGTTTAAGCCTTGAGTTTCCTTTGGAAGAGGAGCATGCAGTGTGCTCAGCCCAGCCTGTAGCTGTAGGTGTCTCAGGATCACGCACTTCTCTGTTCAGCACTTGTCTGATGATGCTTCGGTAGCACTTTCAAACCCACCCCCAGTTCTCCTCTTAGAAGCTTTGGTCTGGTTTCCTGAAGCTGCACAGTGAAACACTGACTGGTGCAATGACTTGCTCCCAGGGTCTGCTCTGGGTTTGATTTTTCCTCTGAGAAGTCACTTGGTTCTGTAGATGTCGTCATTCGCATGGGTGTTGATCTCTGTGAGATCTTTCAGCAGATGATGCAGTGGCTACTGTCAACTAGTTTGCCATTTTTGGTTGTTTTGTTGGTTTTTTTTTTCACTCCAAACGGTGACTTTCCTTTTTGGTCTAGATTGATTTGGGAATTATTCAAATGGGACTAACAGGCAGAACAGTGTGAAGCCTCAGGGAGAGTTGCAGTGTGTTGGACTTGTCTCTCCCACGCCAGCCTGCTGGAACAGCGGCAGGGCTGGGAGCCAGGGTCTGGCATGAAGTTTGCCAGTGGCTCCTACGGGACATTTCCAGCAGCATTCGCTCCTTGCCAAAGGCCTAAAACCTGCTGAATATCCTTCCCAGCAGCTGGGGTTTGGATGCTGTGGTCCTGGCCAGGCTCCAGCGTGGCCCCTGCTGCCCTGCAGCTGCCTGTGCTGGCCTGTGCCTTCCAGCCCGGAATGTCCTGGATTGTCCCATGGTGCTTCTGGGGCTGAGCTGTGGTTTTGCTACACCCCGCAGACTTCTACACTTCCAGCAGCGGGTGAAGGTGTTCCTTTATATATTTTGCAGAATGTTTTGTGCTTATAAGTGACACTTACACATCTATACATATATAAAAGTGATATATAGATATATAATATATATATTTATATATATATATATATATATAAAAGAGAGGATCCTTAACTGACACTAGAATTATTGGGCAGTGCATTTTCCTTTCTGATTCCACTGTCTCCATGCACACAACTTCTGCCATACTCAGAAGTGACTTTGCAGAGGGAGCAGAAATGCCTTAGGGGGATGATGGGGGGGGGGGCCCTGCTGTGTGAGGAGGTCTCTGTTGCAAGGGGCTGCTCCCCTTCCTGCTGAGGTTTCGGTCCCCCGCGTGCTCCTGCTGCACCCCGGCTGCCCCTTGGCTCAGACCAGCTCATGGGCTTGGTGAGAGGCAGTGGCAGGTCAGGTGCAGATCCACATCTCCAGCACTGGTGCCGCTGGCTCCAAGTCCTTGTGCAGAGTGGGCTGGGACCCTCTCCCCTCCACCAGCATCCACTACATCAGCTGTGGGGCTGGTGTGCAGCTGCCAAGGGTTGGCAGTGAGCTGCTGCTCTGGTTGGCCTTCCATTCAGGAAAGCACTTGGCACCTGCTTGCATCTTCTTGGACCCCCATAGAGCCAAGCACAGGGTGCTTACACCCAAGCACAACACAGAAGTGCTTTTTTCTGAGGGAAGCAGGGGCTCCTAAGCACAAACTCACTTTCTTTCCAGAGTTTTGAGGCTCTTCGAGAATGACAGGTAAGGGGCCAGGAGATGTTGCTGCCTAGTGGGCTGTGCCTGGGGCTGGAGTCTCTTGGCTGCAGGAGATGCTCAGTGCCGGTACCGCTCCCAAAGCCACGGCAGAGCCTGGCACCTCTGCGGGTCCCACCTGCGCTCTCGCTGCTCTGCTGATGCTCCAGCCTCTGCCCCCAGCCCCCAGCATGCTTTCATCGCGTTCAATGAATGTAGCACTGTGTCTGTCCTGCAAAGGGAAATGCTGGATTTATATCAGAGAATGTGAAGAGAGTTTATAAGAGTGAAAATAAATCTCGAAGAAATGTATCTGACAAAATTTATTTTTGATGTAGAGAGGCAGTGCTTTGTAGTTTCTGGTGACCTATGTCTGTTGTAAATAATGTACATTTAATTTATTGCTATGGTAGCAGATTGTTATGTATAAAACGAAAGGTTCACAAATGTATATTTTGTTGCTTTAATGTGTCTTTGCAAAATTCACAATAAATAACATATTTTGTGTCCATATGTATGCTCCGTGTGTGTGGCCATGTAGTGACAGCTTTAGAGGACCTTTTTGGGAACATTCCTTTGAAAACCAGGTGAGGGCATGGAACCGGGCCATGGCAGTGGGAGCCTGGGAGAGCTCACATGAAGTCAAACACTAAAGCGATGGAAGCAGAGGAATATCGGAGCACAGGGACGTGTAAATGGGGACATCTCTGCTGGTGCTCCCCGCTCTGAGACCGGAGCAGCGGAGGAGGAGCCAGCTACTCTCTGCAAATGCCCAGCCATTTAACCAAGAGAACTGTTCTGTTTGAACTGAAATTAGTGTCCCATGAAGCTCCGTATAAACCGGTCCCTGTCAGCGGCCAGCCTACGTGGCAAAGCACATAAACAGGCAACAGTTCCATCTGTCTGTGCCAGGGGAGCTTCCCTCAGGCCATCAGGCTCTGGCATCGCCATTGCCTCTGGACATCCCAGGTAAGCTAACAAGGAAATTAGATTTTCTCTCTCATGCTCTTCAGGCTCCTTTCAAATCAATTTTAATTTTTTTTTTTTTTTTAAATATTTTGACAGGGGATGGGGAAAACGCTGTTGTGGGAGAATCTGAGCAGTTCGGTGTGTGGTCAGTGGGCACAGAGTGGCATGTGCAGCCTGTCTGGTACCACAGCCAGTCGTTACATGGTGCAAAGTTACTGACAGCTCCTGAAGTTCAGGACAGGGTCAACCCTGAGAGGTTTAAAAAGTTAAACTTTAAAATGAAATAGTGTGAGACAATGTTGACGGACAAACAAGCAGTTTAGACATACGTTTTAAAGGATTTAAAGAAATATTTTCTAGACCTGGCAGACGGGCAAGTTGGGAATTAATGGTTGAGTATTCTAGCCAGAATTTGGAAAGTTTCCCACAGAATCTGGGCTGTACTCTGGAGTTTCGTGGGAGAGAGACTCAAATTCTGCAGACAACTGGAAAACAAACTCAAAACAGGCTGCTCAGCTAGAATTGTTTCACTCACTTTTATAGTTTAAACAAACTCTGAGTTTTGTGGAAACAAGAACCTAAATCCAGGTTTCAGAAGATTTGGGAATAGCAATTGAGTTAATTGTTTACTTCTATAGCTGAGACGGACTAAATTGTTAAATAATGTGCTTGAGAGTGCTGAGCTGCTGGGAATGTTACTCATAAAATGAAACACAAACCCACACTGTAGATCTTGTTCCTGAGAGGTCACAGAATGTTGTCTGGTCCTAGTTTGGGGTTATTTTATGATTTCTTCTAGGTTTAACTGGGAAACCCAGCTCAACCCAGAGGGTATAAGACACCCACCATAATTTATTCCAGCCGTAGCTGCAATTATGATCTGCTGTATACACAGTTTTACAGCTTAGCCTTATTCTATATAATTTTGAACTTGGGATGCTCCAATCAGGATCCCAATTCTCTTGGCTGTCTTTAGCCTGATGCACACGATGAGTAGCACTTTGCTGCTTTTCCTTTCCTTCCAAACTACAGAGGATCCAATCAAGCCTGAATCCAGGCTTAAGAGACAAATGTAAGTATCATTTCAGCATTTATCTCCTAAAGGTTTATTCCTAGATTACTGATTAAGATTAGTTTCCTTGCACATGCCACTGCCTATAGGCTTGAAGTAAGTCTCCTACCTGGAAAGGAACTTTCTCTGGGCTTAACAAGGCGCTAGCAGCTTGCTTGGAATCTTTCATTCACTCAGTTCCAGCTTTCCACAGCCTTCAGAGCACAGTCCTTGACTGATTCTGCCAGCAGACTGCAGATGTGACCAGAACCAGAGCTGAGGACCCAGTGGTGCTGCTCAGTGCTCACCTGCCAGAGGTTGGGAATCACAGGAGCATGATGTTACTGCCTGAGCCCCTTCTCTGTCTCCTGTAGGGATCCTCACTGTGTCACGGACTGTTCATCCTGATCACAGAAGAGAGGAATTTGATCATTCAGTCACAGGAGCATCTGCAGACGTGAAGACACTGACCCCAGTTAAAAGTGGTTGGATGTTCTAAGGCTGTTCTGAATTATCTTCAGAGCTTATCAGATCTGGCAGGGCAGCATGGGGCAGCTATTAGGGAAGATGATAAGACCTTGTCTGTGTCTTTAATGAAAGTCTGGAGGTATCAGATAATCATGCTGAATAGTGCTCAGTGGAAAACCTCCTGAATGTAATTAATCAAGTTATCAAGTAATTTTCTAGGCACTGAAGGAAAGAAGAAGGAAGAATGAAATCACAGAATGCTTTGTGTTAGGAGGGAAGTTTAAAGATCGTCTACTCACTCCCCAGTAAGGGCAGGGACATCTTCCACTAGACTCACGGGCTCAAAACCTTATCCAGTCCGGCCTCAAATGCTTGCAGGGATGCGGCTTTGCAAAGCTACTGGTTTGAATCCAGCTCTGACAATGGCTCTGTGCGGCTTAACCACCCAAGGCATCAACCGATCAAAATCAGGTTTGATCTTAATATCTGAAATTGGAATTCAAGACAAGAAAATCCAACTTGTTTTTTTGTTTTGTTGTGGGTTTTTTTTTTTAATGCCTGCAAACTCTTGATACCAAAAAAAAAAAAAAATTCAGAGCAAAAGTTTACCAGTCATTTGTCCATGTGGTTGGATGCAGTGTAGTTTTCAAGGATGAGATGTGTGCTCCATGGCACAGCCAGGACACTACAGCCTCACAGCAGTCTGGGACTGAAAATCTCCAGGAAAGGCTTGGGATGACACGGAGCAGAAAAACATCTACTCCCATCATATAATTTAATCATGGCCCTGTGAATTTATTTGACATGAAGTTTTGATATTTATAGCCAGACTTATACTTTACTTTTTTTAAATAATAGTGGATATTTATTTCTCTCACCCATTATATTCCATTCCAGAAACGGCACGAATTTCTGACAAACACAAAGTGAGGCTGATGTACTTTCTTTGTAAAATTAGAAGGTTTTGGCATCTGTGGGTGTCTCGAGCACACAACTCAGTGTGCTGTTGGGCTACTGGAAATGTAAATCCTTCAGTATTTAATTTCAATAGGGACTGAGTTTCCACGTGGGTGAGGGAAGAATTTTCCAGTTTCATTCCTTGGAGCTGCTGAACTCCGAGGTTTCCTCTTCTGTACAGAAGGTGGCACTTCAATACAGGAACGACACATAATCATCTGCTTGCCTTTGCAAACAGGCTTGTGTCTGGGTAACACCTTGTCACAACAGCAGAGAACAGGAGTGCTCCCTCTTGCTTCATCCTTGAGGTCCCGTTCTGCCTCTCGCCAAGGATTAGTTTACGGGGTGAGTAGCACCGTTACCACAGAACACACTTCAGATGTCTGAGCCTCACAGATGAACTGGGGTCTGATGTGAATTGTCAGAGCCCAAACGCTCAGGATAGCGAGAGATGGTCCTTAACTCTGAGAACTGACGAGCATTGTCTCCTTCCCAAGGAGGGAGGTGCTGGGTGGCCGTGCTGGGTGCGCTCGTGTCCCTGGCCAAGCAACCAAGAGCCATCTCCTCACTGTGCAGATCCCTCGATGAAGGTTCTTCTCGTAACAGCCCCTCCAGCAAACACAGGTGCAGCACCTGAGCCCAGCTCACCATTAGCAGGATGAAGAGCTCTTTCAGCTGATCCAAGCCTTGTGGGCAGTAGGAGTGATGCGAAGGGTTTGAAGATGACGCGCTTCACGGGACGCGGCCCCGGAGCCTCAGTGATGCGTCGGCTCCGCGCGGGACCACAGAGCGGCAGCATCGCCTCGGCGGAGACACGAATCCGAGCGCACCACGGAGCAGAGGCTCTCAAGGCAACCTGAAAAATAAATAAATGTAGTTGTAGGAGCTTAGAGCTTACAAGCTTCACTAATTGGGGAAGTCCTTCTTTCTTTGCAATCTTGGAGGTGCTGCAGGAGACCTCAAATTCATGTCCCACAGTAAGTACTGCTTAGGAATGGAGCAGCTGCAGTTGGGTGACATCCAGCTGCAAAAGGCGTGTTTGTATTCATAGTGTTTCTAATGTTTCCTTTACAACTTTGCCAAATGCAACAATTCTAAAGAGTTTTTATCCTAATGAGATGAAATGAATTAGGCTTGCTAGAAGTTCTTCCTGTGTTACCTCAGATCCCTTCTTAGGTAGAGTTGGCCATGACCTTGGCTGCTGGGACAGAGAGGGAAGGTTGCTGAACAGTTGTGAACTTAATAATGCCAAACACAGGTCTGAACAAGGCTCAGAAGCTGGCTGAACATCTGGCAGTTCTGTCTTGCAGCCAGTGCCACGGTCTTTAATTTCTATAGTGTTTCTGGCTCTATTCCACGTGTCCAGTAGGAGAGGAAGGCTTGGAAAGGAAAACTAATAGATCTAGCTCTCTGCATGCCTGGCATTGAGACCTGCAAGAGAAATTGTGTGGCTCTGTGAAGCTCTGCAAGACCACACTCTACCCACTGACCCATCTCCCCTTGGATTCCTCCCCACTGGACACCTTCCCCCACCTTCCAATTTCCATCAAGCTCTTTCTGGAAAGGGCTCCCACACCTCCTGAGCTGCTACAGGAACTTCTTCCTTTACCCTCAAGGCCACTTCCCCTCTGTTACCTGAAGTCAGAAGTTGGCTGCAATTTGACACTCTAATCATGCCCTAATTGTCTGATGGGGTCTGTGATGCTTTGCTTTGCTCTGATGTTTTGTCTGAATTTTGGGTGCAGAAGTAGAGACTGGGCTGTATCTGCTGGGCTCTATTGTCTCCCTGTTTACTTTCTTTAAAGCCTTCCTAGAGGAATTATTTGCTAAACAAATTAAATGTGCTGGGAATAGCACAGTTGTTCATAATTCTCTATCATGTATCCCTGACACCAGTGGGGATTTCTGCCACATCACTAGTACAGTGCTGGGGCTGAAGAGAGCACTCTGGGCCGTGGTTCTGCTGCTGAAGACATGACCACATTCATTGACAAACAGAATTAATTTGTTGGGCTTTGTTTGCATGGATTTTGCAGGAGCAAAATCCCACTTATTTTCCATTTCTGCGCCTTGAAAAGCATATTGATTTTTCTTCACTTCTGATTGTTCACATTACTGGATTGCTTTTAAATAGTTGACAGAGATCATTCATTTTCCAGCTCCAACATATTTTACAGCACGTTCCCTGTTTTATTTGTGTGTGCTGTGGGGGAGTTCCACAGTTATACATCATACTGATCACCTTCTCCAAACTGCAGCCCTGGCAGGAGGCAGGAAACTCTTTCCCCGTGAGGTTTTTGCTCCTTCCTGCCTTCTCCTGAGCAGCTTCAGCACCTGTATTTCACCTTCCTGACTTAGAAGTTGGAGCTGAGGCTCAAAAAACCTCTGAACCAAAGATCAGAATAGGCCAAAGAAATAATATGGTCACAAAAAAATTACTAGGTTTGCAAGAGGTATTAGTTAGTGCCAGGACATTAGGAGCGGTCCTGGGTGTTTGTCATCATAGGAATGTGAATAAGGGGTGATGAACTCACCAGGGGAGTGGGAAGCATCCTTCCAACGCAACAGACAAAGGAAACAAGGCAGCTTCTGGGCATTTCTTCAGTGCAGAATCCACCAGGCTTTGAAATGCTGCCCCAGCCCAACACACTTCTCTTGACTCCTTCCCCTGAGCTGTGTCACCTCTCCAGGCTGAGCCCTTTGGGAGCAAGAACTGTCTGTCCCTATTTGCTAGTGCAGTACCTAAAGCAATGGGGTCCTGATTTCACAGAGGCCTCCAGGCAACAGGGCGACAGTGCTAATAATGAGAATTAATTATTCATTTATCACTTCACTCTCAGTGAATAATCTCCAAAAATAATGTGTAATTTGCTGCTTCAGTGAATACTCTGATAGTAAAAAGAGTTTGTAGAATAAAGTCACAGGAGTGAAAACCCCATGTAAAAGGAGTGAAAAAATGGTCAAGACTGAAAAAAAAATCCAAGAAATTTTTATGCATTATCATTTGCCCAGATCTAGTAATGTCCTGCATAAACACATGGAAGGCAGATGGAGACAAGGGTTGGCCAATCTCTTACCCAGCTCCTGTTGGAGAGTCAGAGATCTCTGTATGATCCCAAACAGCAGCCTATGTTCTGTGGCCAGAGGATGACCCAAGGGATCATTTTTCCTTCTTTAACCTCATTTTGGGATGAAGAAAGTGCAGTAAAGGAAAGCTGCTTGCCACTGAAGCAATTAAATGGGGAATTAAGTATTCATAAAGCCCAAATGATTTGGGCATCCAGACTGCAGGTCAAAACCAAGCCTGCCCTGGAAAGTCAGGGAAAGCTGCCTCCAATGCTGCCCAGGGTGAGTTTGCGTAGAACTGTTTGTGATAGATAAATGACATTGACTTTCCCATTTGTTCCTGCCTTTTCCCTTCCCACAGCTACTGATTGCTTGACCCATCCACACCACGTGCATTTATTGCAAAGCTGTTTGTGACAAAGGCAGATTCCAGCAGCGAGGAGCTGTGTCGGGCCGTGGTGTTGTTATGGGAAACTGCTGAAACATTGTCTGTTCCCACATGGAAATCTCTTTCAGAAGCAGATTCCGCTGCTGTGTTTTAAACTGCAGTGCCTGTTCACATTATCCCTCGTTGACTTACAGTGATGATGCATATGTTGGATCTCACAATGCTGAGAGAATTAACGTTTTAGAAGTGTTTACCTCCCCCATTATTGACATTCTGTCAGTGGCAGTGTGCTAATAGTCTCAGCAGAGGAATTAAAGGCACTGACAAAAATCACCGAGCTTCTCTTCTCGTCTGAATCTCCAGGTAAGAAATAGCATTTCTGTATGTGAACAGCACTGTTTAGTGACACAAACCCTTAACTGTTTCCCCTTTGAGTTACAGGATATTTGTTCAGGTTTGTATTTTTTTCTTTTCCTGGACAACTTTCTGAAGCGTCACTTGGCAGAGTTTATTTACTCATGCTTTGCTTTCTTATATCTACTTCCACAGAAATATTAAAGCATTTAACTTCCGTTTATACATTCATAAGTGTGTGTCTAAAGTCCTGCTGGTGGGGTGAAGAGCTAGAGCTCTCCTATGCACTGAAAGATGGGCATTTTCAGAGAGAAAACAGAGTCTAACATCCTAAAGCTATAAGGAATTCAGGTATCGCATATTTTGGACTGCTGGTTTGAAAGTGAAAATCCAGGAAGGGATTTACTCATTTTCTCATTAAGCCACCAGAATCAAATCCCACTGTCTGTGTGAGATGCTTCCAGTGAAGGACACGGATGTTTGCCAGTGCTAATCAAAACAGCGCAGGGCTGGGAATGCCGCGCTGGCAGCCGTGGCTGAGCAGCAGGGCAGCCATCCTGAGCTGGCGCTGGGCCTGGATCTGCTCCCCACCAGCACAGAGCCGTGGGAGCAGAGCATCATCCCCCTGGGATCACACCTTCCTCTGCAAGGCCACCAGCCTGGCCCCGTGAGCGGCTCAGGGCAGGAGCTGCAGCGTCACAGGCACTTGGGAGCTCTCTTCTCCCTTGTGCTGGCACCAGCTGGTGCTCTGAGATTCACCTGACCCAAACTTCCACAGTCCTGGAGCGTCCCCAGCCTGCAGTCCCAGTGCTGCTCTCTGCTGAGTAAATGCTAAACTTCCATCTTATTGGCATGTCCTGGGACTTAATTAATGCTTCTGAAGTATTTTAAAGCCCTCAGATGGCAAGCAGGCTAAAATATCGCCAGTCCCTGAGGAGCGTTACCCTTCAGGGAAGAATCTGGGTGTTTTATTTAATGAGCAGCAGTGTCTGAGGACTATCCTGACTGATTATTTCTGAGGCAAAGCAGCAACACATTCACGCAATGCTGTTGAATTTTAAATAGATTCCAGTTTTTTGTGGAAATGCGGCACTGGAGCAAGTACTCCCTTTTGCACTCCTGTAGCCAGCCTGGCCTGAGACTCTCCCTCCAGAATTGCTCCACAGGGACACAAAAGGCACCCATGGAAACCATTGCACCGTGAACAGCTTGGGGAGGCCCTACCTCTTCTCCCTCAGGGAAAAACATATAGAGCCAGGTAATTCACCTTTTCTGCAGGAATGTGTCTTGCTCATCTCTTCTGTATCTCTAAGTTAGACAGCATTTGCTGCATTGGGCAGCATCACTTCTTGCACCCTGGGAGGGCTGGGGCAGCTCAGCGATGCTGATAAACAACTTTATGATAATGCAGATTATGTAAATGTACCAGTTTTCCTATGATTTCTTGTACTACCCATGGGAGCAAGTATTTTCTGGTGTGTGAGCAGGCTGCAGCATTGAACCTGCTGCCTTTTTTAAAAAATGCTTTACAGAAGCAGAACTGTAGATCTGTCTTCAGAGGTTCACTCGCCTGATACCTGAACTAGTGACTGTGAACACGACGTGCACCATGTGAAGCCAAATAACCCTCCAGGAATTCTTTCTATTTAAATAATTGCTAGGGCAGAGGAATACTGCAAACAGCTGTGGTTCATCCCATAAACATATTCTCCCTCCTTTTGGAGCCTCAGCCTCCAACTGATGCCAGAGCCTGTCAGCTGCAGGAACAGTGGAACATATTTCCTTTGCAGAAATGAAACGATTACTGTTGAATAAATCTGTTGTGCACAGACCTGAACTCCCCAGTGCATGCTGCATATGCAAAAGGGAAAAGTGACAGTGCTTCAACCTGGAATGAGCTGAAGTGACAGTTCATCCTCTGAACACACTGGCTGTGTGGAGCTGCCGTGTGTCAGCAGCCTACCAACACTGGGTGTGATGAAAAAAATGCCCCGAAATCAGTCCAGCACCGAATGGCATCATCTTGCTCTGGAGTGCCCTTGCCCTGGCAGGGAAGCAGCTGTCCCATGTCACGGGGATGTGCCGAGAGGAGGCTCCCTGCAAGCCCAGAATCCTCCTTTTGGCAGCCTGAGTGACTGGTGGCAAAGGGCTGAGCTGGGGAGGACGGGAGGGTGGGGGACTCTGGGAGCTGAGGGTCTCAGGGTCCCTGGGCTGGGGCAATGGGTAGTTTTGGGCTGTTGCTTGCTGCTACAGCAACCCCGGCAAGAGATGAGTCCCTGGCTCCACCGACCTCCCAAGGTGACTGCCTGGAGTGGAGGGGAAGATGAAATGGAACAGAGCAAGCCCCACTCTGAAGCTGTGAGGGGACATGAAGCAAAAACCACAGAGGTCATTGAGACCTGTGTGTGCCCCGGTTTCACAGGCTTAGTATCACCTGGCAAAGTCCAACTCTCTGACAGGCCCATTTATTTCTGTAAATCACATCTGAGTGGAGCAGATGAGCAATGGATGCGGTCGCTGATGACCCTGATGTATCGGCGAGCTGTCACCAGCCCTTACTGTCACAGTGGTATTTCTCCTGCCTGGCCTGCAGGAAGGTGAGGGTTCTGCAGGGAGTGGCAGCAATGTTCGCCAGCCCCACCATCGCCTGCCAGGCTGCTCAAACAGCCTGCACTGTATTTGCAAAATATTGTTAATCAAGAGACACGGTTCAAGGCGTTTGACTGGCATACCCAGTTAAGTGGTAGCAAACGCTGTAAAACCACTGTGCTGAGGCCACCTTCCTAATGAATGCAAAGCAGGAGCAATCAATCAGGGCCGGAGTGCGGCCAGCGCTGGCACCGCCTCTGCAAATGCAAATTGAATGAACAATAATGAGTGTTATCTAATTAGTCCACACAGCTGCCATGTTACAGCCCTGTATAGGACACACCTTGTTAAATTTCATGGTATGTATCCCAGAGTGTCTGAGAAAATGATGGAGATTTGCTACACGCACGCCTTGCACAACACAGAGAGGTAGATTCTTAGTGATAAATGCATTCTCCTCAGCAGCTAGGCTCTGGATTGAGTGGTGCAAGCATCTCCTCAAAAATCAGCTAGTCAATGTGCAAATTAGCCAGCACAGTGCAGATTCTTGGTGTGTGGGTGCTTTGGCCAGGATTGTCAACAGACTGAATGGGACCTTGCTGTTGAAGGGTCAGTCCTCAGTGAACTTCCTTCTACAGCCACTGCTCCAGGAGCTGTCACTTGGTTTGGAGGGTCTCAGGGGCAGACAGGGAAGAACTGTCTGGTGCAATGTTGCAGAATCTGTTGAGTGGGTGATGTCCAATGGCTGGTTTTTTGGAGCTGGCAGTTTTAAGCAAGGGATCTCAGTCCTTGGCGAGCCACGGAGCTCTGTCTTTGCAAACAAACCTCCTCAGAAGCAAACACCTCTCCCACACCCTGAATCACAGGTGGGAGTGCTGCCCACGCTGTCCCCAAACACACTTCTCAGCAGCAACACCTGGCTCCTGGTGTGACCACACAGATTTCTTTTGCATCATCCAGTTATCTCGGTGTTTGAAGCACTTGGCATGAGGCAATGCTGGGAAGCAGCAAATGATTTAGGATTGGCAGCTGAAAATTCATTCTCTGGAGCCACCCTCAATTCTCTCAGCCAGTATTTGAGCTGGATGCACACAATGAGCATTGCAGGGCCTGGGAGCTTATGAGTCACTCATGACTCAGTCCCAATTGTGCTCGTGTTGATTTGGTTGCTTGAAGCAGTTGAAGCAGTAAAAATCCCATGGGAAAAGGTATATCCCAGCAAAGAGTTTAGCCTTGGTCCACTGGCCTTATTGAGACCTGAAAGCTCTGCCCAGGCTCACAGCTGGGTGAGATGTGCAGCCAGGGGTGCGCAGAGGGACCCGGAGAACGCTCACTGACTGAGCACGTCCCATGGCATGTGCTTCCTGTGGAACTGCTCTGTCTTAAATTCTGTGCATTCATCTGGCTTCCGCTTTTCCTGCACGGGGACTAGGAACCCATTTGGCAGCCATTCTTAGCACTAAGAGGAAGAACACCTGGAGCCAAATTTATCCCTGAGACACTTTTATTCAAATCCATGTCGGGACTTCGGTGAAAGAAATATTTCAGGCAATTCTTGTGCCTTTGTCGCTTTCATGTTCAGCAATATCTGTTTTTTCCATAAGATCCCTGGTCACACTGCAGGGGATGGTGGGATGGTGTTTAAATATGGATGTTTTAGCAGCTTATGGTTTTAATACAATTTAAATTATGCACATTTTTATTGGACTCATCAGTTCATCAGCAATTAGTCTCTCCCAGCTGCACAGGAGGGTGTTCAGCAGCTCTGTATTGATTTCTGCCTCAACCTTTGAATTTTAGTGACTGGCAGCGTCTTAGTGCCTTGGCAAGGTAAACAAATCCACAGGCCCTTATTCGAGAGCTGCTGGTTAACGACCATAAATGTGTAATCAACAACTCGGTATCCTTGGAATTAGATCTTCTTAACAATCATTAGTTTCATCCCTTGCTGCTCTAATAAACCTCTTGGTAGCAGGCCAGAGCCAATTATACTTGTACTTGGAAAATTATAAAAGAAGGAGAAAAACTCTTTGTTGCCACAAATAAGTGAAAATTTTATCTGGCCCAAACCTGTAACATGTGCAGGACTCATCTGTTGTTTATCTGAGATTGAGCATTGAGTACTGGAGACAATATTAGGGAAATCTATATTTATTTTGCACATTATGGATTCTTCCACCTGATGCCAAGCTGGCACCAGTACACAAGTCCTGCAGTCCCTTTGACATTCCTCCTGTGTGCTCTGTGGACCAGAGCCACCTGCCCAGGGTTACGCTGAAGAGTTGCAGTGTATTAACACTAACTCAAAATTGTTTTTTGGAAGGATCCCTGGCCGATCATGCACTGCAATGCTCAGCAGGAGGACTGCTGTCATGATACAGCGACCAATTTATTTTTATCTTTTGAGCATGACAGGGAGCTGCTCAGCCTTGGGGGTCCAGAGGCTGGATTTTCATTCCCCCCTCTCTTCTGCAACCCTGGGCAGCTCATGGAACATCCCTGGGGACCAGCTCTCTGCTCCAGCCCATCCCTGCCTGTTGGGACAAGCCTTTGGGAGGAGTGGGGAGCCCTGGAGTGCCCACTCTGTTCCTGTTCTGTTCCCAGTGCAGTGGGATCTAACAGATAAACATCCTTGTACCACCAAGTTTTTGTTTACATTCGGTCTCTGTTCGTTCAGTGGGACTTTTGCAAAGTGCAAAGAGAAGAGGACATGTACCAGCACCAAGTATGGTGGTTGTGTGGGCTCTCGACAAAGAAAATCATTAATAACAGATCCACCCATCCTTTTCCAGGTGGTTCTTATGCCATCCTGTACAAGATACGTTTTTTTTGAGAGAGGTGATAAGTTTCTAGGATGTGACATCTGCTTTACAGTCAAGCTGCTGGCATTAGGAGAGGAGAATGGGAATGAAAACCATAAAAATAACAGATGGGAGGCAGATGTGATAAAATGGAAGCAGGGGCAAATTATAAAACCATTCAAACTGCTCATGCAGATAAAATCAGGAAACAAAATCACATCTGAAATCACAAGGACTGCGTGTCTGTTCAAGAAAAAAAGTTTGACTTTGCTTTTGTTAGTGCTGCTAGTGGTGGAGGAATTCAAGTTCAAAATCCTGGAGGAGTGGCAGGGATTTCTGCTGCAGGGAAACTTGGGCTGTGGCACCTTCATTTGTTGCTGAGGAGCATTTTTGCTGTGGAGGCTTAAAGACGGTGGTTTTTCCTCAACCCACACTGCAAATGGGTGCTCATCTTGTGCCAGTGCAATTACTTAATTGCAGTAATAAAATATCATCCAAGTAATTGAAGAAACACGAAGGGAAAAATACCCCTCAAAAATCTAAAGGGCAGATGAACGTGAAATGGAAATACAAAATAATGCTGGGAGCTTCTGGAGTTCTGCTGGTGTGTGACAGGGTGCTGCAGGGACAGGGCTGAGGTAGCACAGTGACAAGGCTCTGAGCCTGGGGCGAGCACGGACAAGGAGGGCACCACGGAGGCTCTGGTAAGATGATTTTAAAAGACCCAAACAAAAGACGTGGTGCATTTGAGCATCCAGCATCACCCAGCCAGTACCCCGTCAGTTCTGTGCCTACAAATTAGGCTCTCAGTTTCTAGTAATTAGCAGATTAGAGACTTCCTGAGCCATGAGTTGTGCTGGGAACAAGGGGCTTAATAGCCACAGATAGGTTTCTCCTCTGAGTTAATTGAATCTCTTTTTGAACCTATTTATCCTTCTGGCCGTCACACATCTCACCATTTAATTACACAGCGCCTGGGGACTTGACGGGTGCTCCTTCCCATTGTACCAAGCATAAGGAACAGACATCCAGAGTCTCACCTTCTTCACACCATTTATACAAAATCTCACTGCGAATTTCCACAACATCTGACTCTTATTAAAGCCTCGTTTTCTGAGGACACAGGACTGGGAGTCTGGTTTCCTTTTCTTAATGAGTTTTTAATTTTTTCTTCTTTTATATGCCCAAGGAAGAGGGATGAGGTCTGAGTATGTTCTGAAACCTCTATTTAGAAGGCAAACAAAGACCCTCAAAGTTCTCAAAGACCATCTTTATTACTCTAAATTTACTAGCTCTTCCTGATACAGGGCTCACTTCAGGATCACAGCATTTGGCATATGCTCTGAAAACACTTGGAGCACGGCAGTGAGGTGGCTGCTATGGCCGGGCAGTGTGCCTTACTCTGCAGTGGATGTGATCAGAAATGCAGCTTCAAACAGAAATGGGGGAAAATACGACAATGGTGGCGGGGGTGGGCAGGAAGGAGGAGGAAGGATAGAGGACGGGACTTTTCAAACTGCTCATGATCTCTTATTGACTTTATGCAATGACGTTTTTATTTATAGCAGCATCAGGTCAGAATTAGGATTTTTCTACCAGTATTTATGATGGTGCTGGTAATTTGATGAGTCTTTGTCCTACAGAGCAAATGAGTGATTAAAGTTTCCAGTGACTTTGTGTCTACAGAGTTCTGCTTTTCCTACTGGGAAATATAAGCAAGAGAAATCTTTGAATTCTTTGCAAGACCAGGGGGTTGAATTTGTTTGTTGGTTGGGATGGGGCTTTTTTTTTGGCTGGGATTAAAAGGCCAATACTTAGCCTTTTATCAGGAATCCATAGTTTTCTGAGGTTCTTAAAACATCACAGTGTATTTTATATTTAAATAGAAATGAGGCCTCCTTGAAACAAATTCATTCTTGTTGGCTTTGCACACTGATGATTAAAGAACGTAGTTCAAATTTTTTGTCTCATTCTGAGCAATGTCTCATTAGATTTGCATTTTATTGCTTTTCATATCCATCATGACTTGTGTCAGCAGAATGGTTACATAGATGGACAGCTTATTATCAGCTCTAAGCGAGGAAACAGAACACAAAAATGGTTACTAAAAAAGGGAAAGGTAATTAACACTGGGTGGCAGAATATAAATGAAGCTTGACATTTCCATTTTGTAATTCAAATTAACCCTCATCTTAACGTTACAGAGTGCGGGAGGGGATTCTGGGCCTCTGCCCGTGTCTCTGCATTCCCCGGTGCTGCGTGTCCTGGTGTGGCACGGCAATGCCCAGCAGTGCCCAGTGACGCCGGCGTGGCTTCAGCTGCTGCTGTGGTGGGACCCGAGAAAGATGTGGAACTGCTGCAGAGCTCCTACACCCAAACCTGAGCCGCTGAGCCCGAGCAGTGGTTAGCCCACAGTGAGGGCTGCTGGTCACTTGGGAATTCACAACTGTCTTTCCAGCGCACTTGGCTGTCCCCTCCTTCATTCTCTCATCTGAATGTCCTACGTATGCAAAGTAACTGGGCTCAATTATTTGATATATAATGTGGGAGTGGGAGGGAGGGTCAGGGAGGACAAATGAAAATGAATTGAGAATCTTTATGTGAAGAGAAAAGAGGACTGGAGGGAGCCATGATAACTCTTTACAAACACTTAGAGGGACATTATGAAGAGGACAGAGACCGATTACTCTCCTTAGTCAGTGCGAGCAGAACAAGAAATAATGGTGCGTGCTGCAGCAGGGAAACCTGCATGGTGATGGAAAAGTTCTAAGGGTAACACCACAGAAGGAGTTGTCAGGGGAAGGTGTTTGTCCTGGCCTTGACTGAAGAACCTAGTAGAGTTGAGACAACTGACGTGCAGACTCCAGATAATTCACCAGTACATTAGGGATAATTTTTTGCTGGATTCATGTCTACCTGGCGTATATTCCTGTTCAACCATGGACATTTTTCCTGTTGTCATATCAACCCTCAATATTTGAGGTGACACCTTAGGTACCCACCTGCCGTTTGCTGCTCCTTCTGATCATGTACTTCTCATGGAAATGGGAGGTGAAAGGAGAAAACTGGGGAGGAATCTGAGTGGGAATCAAGGGGACCGTATTAGCATTTGCTGAGCTGGGCACAAGAATCACTCAGGAAATTAAAAGCAAGATGATATTTTGAGGTGATAAAACATGAAAGTATGAAACTTGCATTTGACTCAGATCCAGCCTCAATTTTCCCTTTTTAAGCTGCAGTTTAGGAAAGGCTGAACCCATGCCAGTGACAAGTACAGGCTCTGGTCTATTGCAAAAGGGAGAAGGAATTAAATGGTGTTACTTGGTGGTAAAAAACATGAGAAAGAGAAAAAAGTAACCGTGGAGTTGAAACAAAAAGACACAAGAACTTCCTTACACAAGGTGTTAATTAATGCAATGTAGTGATTTTCAGACCTACTCAAAGCTCCCTCAAAGGTTGAAGGAGGCCAGGCAAGGTCCATGCCTTGGGGGTCTTCAGCACAATGCAGGTTGGTGCTGGTGTGTACCAGTGCCCTGCTCATGCATGAAGCCTCAGCTTTCCATTGGTAAAGTTATAAAACTTTTCTCTGTTGGGTTTTTGTTTGCCTGTTATTACTCTCCCATGGCCTGTTGGAAATACACCCAAAGAGAGTGTAAGACCTGCTGCAAAGGCAGGGATAAATCAAATATCCGTAACGTAACATAAAAGCCTCAGGTGCTTAGTTGGTGCTGATTTTCCTGTTCTCTGGATGTTTATGTGGTTCAGTGGTAAGAAACAGTGTAAGCCCCTGTTACCCACAAACTGGGAGCGGCACACAGAGTTCCCCCACATCCAAGCCCTAGTTCTGTGGTCTCGCTCCTGGAGAGGCTGATCCCTCCCTTCCTGGGCATCATCCCTGTCCTGTTTGTTTTCGTTCATTCAGCCCCTGAGCAGAATGATCCCCATAGCAGGCACCGATTCAATCACTGAATTTCTCTCATTCCCTTTCATAGATGTTATTGGAGGTACAGCTGTCACTACATCCATTCAAGGGAAAGAGATGATCAAAAGGGGAAAGACAGGAAAACACCATTTAAGAAATAAATGCAAAGTTATGATGCCTCTGTCTGCCTGAGAAAGAGATTTTTATGCAGCTTTTGGCATTTACAAATCCTTTGTGAAAAGGTCACCCTGTAGTTGGAATCTTATTAACACAGAAGAACAGCCCAGAAAATGTCACGTCTCTTTACCCTGATATTTACCCAGAAAGGAGTGACTCAGCACCCGGAGCTCCTCGAGCAGGATGGCCTCAAGGAGCACGCCGTGCTGCTGGGCTGAGCGGGGCTGGCAGTGCCACCACTGCCCATGAGCCTGGCAGCAGGTGTCCGTGCGGGCATGGATGGACACCCGCACCTCTGCTGACCGCGGAGAGGCACCGCATCGACTGCCCACTGTGTGCAAAGAGCACACATACAGCCAAAAAGATATATGCATATATGTATGCAAAAAATATGTATGTGTATCTATGCGTATAAATGTTCTAGAAGTATACACACATTTTATATGGTTATGGGTATAGTTTTACGGATATGGTTAGCCCAAGTGCCCAGCAGCACATGGCTCTGTTCTTCCAGCTCGCCCTGTTATTAGGGAAAGCTCATAATTATATTTTGAGGCCCAGCTTGTGTTTTTTAAACACTTGGGATCAGCACTGCCAAGGAGCAAATATTTTGAGAAAAGCATTGATTCATCAGAGATTTACTTTCTTTTATTCTAAATGACCCCCCCATGACTGCCCCTCGTCTGGGCAGAGGTGTGGGGCTCCCACAGGAGCAGGATCTTGCTAATTGTACCGGAGTCATTTTGCTGCACGTTTTGCAACAATGTGAGCGGTGCGGTGTAATGGACACCTACGTGGGAAAATTAAAGTCATCAATTGCTATGGCCAGCACATTTTAGAATGAGTACAGGTAAAAAAAGTAGAGATAAGGGCTTTTAAGCCACAGAGTGGTAAAAGTACAGAGAATTCTTTGAGCAGTTTTAAAATATAAAAAATAGTAATGTCTTCATCAGCTATGGAAATTAAACCCTGGCTGTGTGGAATGGGGGCTTCCACCTCCTGCTGAAAACTGTTGATTACAGGAAACCACAAAAGCCATTTCTGGTAGAAATACTGGACACACTAAACCACGGGACACTGCCCAGCCCTGGTCACTACATGCTGCCAGCTCCAGACTTGCCTTAAATATCAGGGATGATATCCTGCAGCAGGGAAGGCTGCTGTTTGCTCTTCTGTGAGGTTTAATTAATGTTTGCAAAACAGTGACAAGATACAAACATGCTCCAGAAGCACAAAGCACGACATAGCTGCCACAGCGCCCTGCGGGACATGGGGATGGATGGAGTTAGTGCAAATAAAGGCTCAGAGCTCTGAGGGTTTGGGCTGCCAGGGTAGTGTGTGCTGCTGCAAGGGGAAGGCAGAGTGCACAGTGAAAAAGACAGGATAAATGCTTTTCCTCTGGAAAATCACTAAGAAAAAGTTTGTCTGTCACCTGCAATTTAGCTTTATATTTCACTCTTTAATCTACTGCCTTTTAGTTACATTTCTGTTCACTTCCTGCAAGGGAATTTTCTCTCAGTTTGCCTTAGTGGTGACTCATTTTACCTTTAATATGTTTTGGCAGAAGTGAGGTATTTATTTTAGCAGAGTAGTGAAAACAGTTTTGAGCGTGTTAGTGATCGCTGCAGTTCCTGCTGTGTCACTGCATGTTTAATGCTGCGGCTCAGACCGACCCAACGGAGCTCTGAGCACACACAGTCCATCACACCTTACACTGTACACAATTTCTTAATTTTTAATAACTTTCACAGGGAAATATTTTGCCAGTTCTGACATGTCTCAGGCTCACGCTGAACAGAGCTGAATTGTTCAGGGTTTTCTCCCCCGTTGCAATGTCTTCATTTTACTTTTCTCTTTACAGGAGTCCACTGGACATGCGAGAAGATCAGAGTGGTGTTTATAAAACAGACCAACCATCTGTGATATACCATCTCAGACTGGGAAAGTTCTCAATGCCCACTGCTTCTTTCCTTTTTATTTCCTGTGGGATTTAAGGTTCCCGCTGCCCTGTCCTGTCACTTGATTTCCTCTCAGTACACAGATCCCTAGTCTGAACGCTCCTGAAAGAACACGAAGAACGCACATTCTCACTCGGTTAATCATGATTGCTGCGCACTCACAAGCTGACCAGATTCTGCGAAGTCATGGGCGGGTAGTCTCTGGTGCTCCCAGAATGACAAAAAGACAAGAGTAATATTTAATTTTCCTCCTCCTCCCCTTTTCTCCCAACCCAGCTCAGGTGTATATCTCAGCATTACCCTCCTGGTCCTCAGGCTCTGCTGCTCAGTGGGGTCCTGCTGTTGCTGCTGCTGCCACTCATGGTTGTACCTGAAACCACAAAGGAGAATTGAAAAACAGCAAGCAAACCAATGGCTTCCGAATCCAGCTCCAGAGCCCCAGCTGAAGGTCACCCACACCTCTGTGCGGGAACTGTTAGTGTTCATATTTGTACAGTCCTTCTTGAGCAGTTTAACAATGAACGGTGACAGCTCATGTACCTGTGTCTGTGTACACACGCACACAGACCCCCTTACACTGGAGCACTACGCCAAAGAAATTATGTTTCACATCATTTCTGGTGTCATCTTTGATTAATTTGTATTTCTTTTCTCATTATGGCTCATCCCTCGTTTCAAAGGTGTCCTACAAACCAGGACACGAGAAGAGGACCAAGAAGTGAGAGACAGCAAGGAATAATCTTAAGGCAAAGCTCAGGAAAGCCATTCCCACTGCCACACCTCTGGTTTAGCACCCACATCCAACATTCCACATTTCCCCTTCCCACAGGCAGTTTCCTCTTTGGAGAACTTGTTTTCCCAGAACTCATTCATTGTGTCCCAATAGCCACAGATTCCCTCTCACCCTTATCAATCAAGGAACAAAGAAATGCCTAAACCTGTGAGATTACCAGTGGTTATTTGACAACTACACAGAGCCACAATATACAGAAATACAAACACCCCAGTGCTATTTATCCACCTTCTTGGCCCCCCAGCTCCCGCCCCCTTGATGTGATATGTCTGGGCCACTCTGTGTTGAAGGTGAAGTGAGTTCTTTATCACCCACAGCTCAGGCATCAGAGCCAAAGTGCCGTAAACCGGCTGCAGGACATATCCCCAGTGCTGTGGCCCCTTGCTCCCTGCAGAGGGTGACCACTCTGCAGGGGCACCAAGGACACCTCTGCCATTGAGGAGTAAATCACAGCTCCACTGGCTACAATAGTGTTGTTAAAGTAGCCTGAGAACATCATAAACAGAACTTCTCCGGGGAGATATTTCATCTCAAGCTTTGACTTTGAGGTCAGCGCTGTTCAAACACATCCTTCAGCTACAGGTCAGCCCTTTCTGCACATCTGTTTTGAGATCTCCACACTGCATTTGCTGACCCCTGGAACACTGCCACAAGCCCCTCTGGGCTTGTGTTCTCCCTCTAAAATCCTCCCTAAAACTGTTTTCACCGGTGGCATAGGTGGGTGCTCAGAAAACGTGTGCTCGCCTTTCCGCTGACGTGTGAATTGTACAACACAGACACAGTTTGTTCTTTGCCTAACACAGAATTAAACACTATGAAACCCACTGAGTGATATATTTTGTCCCATGAGAGATTTGTTTCAGAAATACAAAGACAGAAAAACACTCATCTTTCATTATCTCACCAGTTTTTAATCAGCTGGGAAATACCGCTTCTTCCCCCAAACGAGCAGGCTAGATGGAAACAATGTTCTACCTCTGCCTCCCCCAACATCTCTTCCTTCTCCCATGGATATTTTCCATTTTAATTAGATTCCTTTATTACCGCCCTCTTTTCTAGCACGTCTTTTCTTGCTACTAAACTGTTTTTCCCTCTACACATCTATTTTTCATTTTCTTCAATTGCCAGGAGCCGCAACATGTGTCCATGTGCATGTGCTGGGGGAAGGGGAAGAGAGAGAAGAGAAAAGAACATAAAGAGAGAAAAGATGGGAAAAATAATCTGATAATTGTTAGAAAGACCAGCAAAACCGCTGGCAAGGTACTTTCATGAAAACAGAAAGTTTTCCTATTTTGCTGGGATGAAGGTTACAGCCACAGTCCCTTCTCCAGCCTGGCTGCACCCCAAGTGTGAGAGGGATTCAAGCCCTTGCTGCCCATTATGGCCACTGCTCTGCCTTAAGGACTTTGTTCAGAGAACAAACCAAGCAGAAACAAATAATTTCTGGTTTCTAAGCCACTCTCAACTCACTGACAGCTCTGGCCCATGATGCTGAGGAGGGGGGTGCCCATGAACAGTGTGTGGTTGCCGGCCGGGATCCTGTGATGTGCTGCGGGAAATGCGGATTTATGTCTTTCATTGATGCATGTTAATGCTTACATTTGCATTCCAACTCCAATGAAAAATTTATGACTGCTAAACTTCTGTATGTCATAATTAAACACAAACAATAATTTCCAAATAACTGTTTACCATGCTGCATATTCAATTGTGCAATCAATCTCAGTGACTCTTTTTCCTTGCAAATGAACAGAGGCGGGCCCATACCCGCCACGATGCACTCGCACCACAGCCCATGGCAGATGAAGAGTCAATCTGACATTTCAGGAGAGAGCAGTCACCTGTGGAATAAATAGATTGAAGCCCTGTCATTCTCAAATAGATGCCACCTCCTCCTGCTATTTGTTTGGAGGAAGCCTCCCAGAGAGATGGATGGGACAAGCGCTGTTCAAACATTAATCTTAATGCAGAGAGAGAGGGAAGCAGCTGCTTGCAGAGCTCTGCCAAGGGATCTAAGACCTGCAAGGAATGTGTGCGAGCTGGTCCCAGCCCTGCCACCAGGGATGGTCCCACAGCCAGGACCTGCTCTGGGAGGAGACAGGGACCAACTGACCAACAGAGACCCCATGCTTGTGACAAGATCTAACAACAAGAGGGCAAGGGGATGTGCAGGGAAAGCTTCACTGAGAACTGGCGGAGGAAAAAGACCTTGGCATGAGGAAAAGTCCTGCCAATGGCCTTGTCCCTGGCCATTCCCATCCTTGCCAGCTCAGGTGGGCTTTGCTGGCAGTGCCCAGGGTGGCCAGTGAGGATCCAGGGCTGCTGTGGGAGCTGAGGAATTGGTTCATTCTGAGTCAGTGGCATTGTAAGCCACGTATTGCTGGGAGTCAGCAGCAGCCTACTTCCTTTCTGGCATAAAACCTGAACTAGTGACCGGCCAATAGGTGCTGATTGGTGATGGCTTCACGGGAAACCGCATTTGTCCTGGAAACAAGGCGAATAAAAGACATAATGGAGTTCAGCCATGCAATACAAACAACAGTGTCCTTTTGCATTACTAACAACACACACCACGCTGTATGGGTCCCTGTACTCCTGAGGACACCATTAGGAAGCTCTTGGTAAATAGGATGTCTCAGCTAATGTCCTCTCCCAAACTGCACATTTGTGAATGCGCGGCCTCGGGCGGTAAGGGCTGCACTGGGTGTGAGAAAGACGTCGCTCCCAGTCTGAGCTGTGCGTGGCTGTCCACAAGCCCACGTGTTTCCCCACGGCTGAAGCCGAGACCGCAGCACCCTCCACTGCCACGTCTGTGGTTGTGCCACCTACGGCAGGTACCACACGTGCAGGAGAGCTGGTGTCACCACCCGCCCGGGCAGCATGGGGGCTGCAGACAGGGACCACGAGCCCCCTGGGGGGCTGGCAGAGGGGCTGTGAAGAGCAGGAGGGGATGGAGAAGACCTTCGTGCAGCCCCTGAGCTCTGCTGCCTCTGTGAGCAGGTGTCAAGGAGTCTGAAGTGCACTTGTTAG
Organism: Dasyornis broadbenti; assembly: GCA_013397935.1. Lineage (NCBI taxonomy): Eukaryota > Metazoa > Chordata > Aves > Passeriformes > Dasyornithidae > Dasyornis > Dasyornis broadbenti. Next base: position 2,695,110 of record VZRN01002537.1, read on the forward strand.
CTCGAGAGACCTCTAATTGGCTGTGAAGGATTTCTTCTCTAGATTGCAGGTTTATATTGCCCCCAGGTCGGTGCTAGTGACTGGAAGCTATTTCCACCCAGAGACTTTGTGAAGTTGAATGATTGTCCCAGGCTGGGTCCTTAAAGATGGTTCCTGTAACTCCAGTCACTGCTCATGCAGAGAAGGACATGGCTGGAAGGACACGAACCCTGCTCTGTCCTGCTGCCAGCAGGGCCAGGGGTGCCCCATGCAGCAGCCAACAGGGGGATGCTCCCAGCGAGATTGTGAGTGCTCAGCTCTTGCCACAGCCAGATCATTTCAGCTCTCTGGGCTGTCAGCTTACTGGCTTTCATAAGGACTGATTCCCTAACTAAATTAAATTCTTTAGCAGTCTTTAATGTTGCATATATTAATTTTTGTGCTAGCATGATCTGTGCCATTTCCACACTTGTTTCTTTTCAGGGTGTTAACCCAAACTCTGTTGTAAAAACATTTTCACAGGTCAAAAGCAGAGCATAAAAATCAACAAAAATATTTGTATCATGAAGATTTCCAGTTCTACAGTAAATGTGATGAGGGAAAGCACGTGCTGAGAGCAGGAGAGGCTGTGGGAGGACCCTGCTGCTCCCATGACTTTTGTCACCCCACAGGGGAGCTGCTCTCACAGCCACATCCAGCAGCAAACCCCACCTGGGAGTTTAACTGACCCCAGAACATTTTGTCTTCCCTTCTGGCTGAGCCCTGTGTCCTGCCTGTGCAGGAGGTTTCACACGGGGTGGAAAGTTTAAAGGAAGAAAAAGGCTCTGAAAGGCGCAGGAACCCTTGCGCTGGACTGCATAGGTTCAAAGTGCTCCCACTGGGGACCTCGAAACTGTGTCCATCAAATGCAAGTTATTGTCTCTTTCCCTGTCTTCAGTCCCTAACAAAGTAGAGTTCATCATCGGGGAAACCCCTGGAGAAGTGTTAGCATCCTAAGTAGCCCTTGTAAGTGGAACCAAGTTAGGGAAGCAAGCAGACGACACAGCAGAGAAAACAGACTTCATTTTCTATCAGGTTCTATTAGTTTCACAGACAGGTCTCTATCACAGCCGTGGCCTGTCCATGGTCAGAGTGCACCCAACAGATTGAAATGGAAACGTCTGCTGATGAGCCTGACACTCTTATTGAATCTAACTCTCAATCACCAGCTGAGCGAGGGATAATGCAATTCATTGGGCACCAGTCTTTGGACATTCCTATGAAATCCTGTAAGCAAACCAGAGGCAAAGCTGCCTGCCATGATCACCTACTTTACAAATAGCTCACAACACATAGCTCTGGTGCGCATCTAGGTGAGATCAAACTGCTGCTGAGAAGGTTCTTCGTGCCCTGCTCCTCCGCACACTTCTGCAAACCCTTTTTACCCACCAAACTCTTTTCCAGCATCTGCAACACATCGTGGGTAAATGGCTTAAACACCACAGTGGGGACTCACCCAGCCCCAGCAGCGGTGGGACACAGGCTCCAGTCACCTCTGAACAGCCCTCACAGCTACAGGGGAAGCACCATCAGGAAGTGGGGGGAAGAAAATTTACCTTGTAATTGCTAACAAGCCCCATCTTTCCTTGCTAGCACATAAACACGGGAATTTGCCTCTCTTGCTGCATTAATGCCACTTGTGAAAACTAACTTGGGAGGCTGGATGTTTGTTTTTCCAGGGTAAGGAGATGTTCCAATTACCAGTAAATTGCCAGCACTTGGAACGACGCTGCATATTAATTCAAAGCAAGTGAATGTTCATTGAATTACCCAGAAGAGTAAACAGCTCTTTTTGGGGTGTGTAAATAATCCCAGGGTAGCAAAGAAATTGGGAGGAGAGATTTTGAAAACTAATTTGCCTGGGCAGAGAAAAATTTCAAAGGAAGTGAGTAAAAGAAAGAGTTATCAGTGAAATGGTTATTTTGATTGTTATGAGCTGGGTCATGTATTCATGACTGGAAGGAGCAGTCCCAGGCCACCTGTCCCACCAGCACTGCACAGAGACTTTCCTGGGACAGGAGAGCATGGGCAGCCCCATCCCTGCCTCACAGCCCCTGTGACTGTCCCAGGCTTCCCATGGCAGGAGGAGCACAGACCAAATGTTGTGGGGAGGAACAAGAGGATTCCCGGCTTGCTGTACTTTCCACCTGAACCAAACTCAGATGTCTCTCCTGCTCAATGTCCATTACACTCACCACTAACGAACAAAGGTTTAATAAATGCCTGTGGCTTCAGGGGCTTTTCCACCATTTTCGGTTTTTTCCAACTCAGCTCCCTCATCACTGAGCTAATGCACTAATGGATACTTACCATTACCTAACTTCCGACCTAATGGGCACAGCAAATAAGCGAAAGGCTCATAAAATCAAATTTACTGAGCATCATTCCTTTTGCTGTCCATTAACCGAAACTATTTATCAGGTTAAACAGATCCACAGTATGGAGCTATATTCATCTTGTTTTAATGCTGCTAAGTGGAGATTTCAGGATCCTAGGCACTCCAGCAATTGCCAAGCCCTCGCTCCTGGTGGCGGTTTCAGAAGCATGAGGGGTGCACCAGCCCTGTGAGCTGGGTGGGTTTCTCTTCCTCAAGGCATGAAGGAGCTCCAGTCAACTGACTGCTGTAACATTCCCGGAAATGGGAAAGTGCTGGTAACCTCAACGACAGTGTCTGGTTTATAAATACCGAATCTGGAGACAAGATTAGATGAAGTTTAAAAACTTCCATGTATATATTTTAAGGATTTTCACTTGCTAAGTTCCTTTTTCCTTTCTAAATTCCCAAGGCCCCAGTAAAGCCATTCAATACACCATTACAATCATTTGGGGACCAGTAAAGCTTTGAAAAATAGCATCTGCACTGTGGATTTAAAGAAACCATTTGAACCACAGTAACCCTTGAAGATAACTTTGAAATGTAATTTGATTTCTCAATAATTTCTTGAAAACCATTAAAAGAAATGAAAATTCTACATCCCCGACAGACACAGGCTGGGAAAGCACTGTGAGGAGAAAAAAAAAATACTGTCCAAAAAATATTTGGGAAAGGATGTAAGGAGTGTCCCCAAAGCACTGTCTCACTAGCAGGAGAGACAACTGGAGCTCTCCTGTTCCCATGTCCAGAAGACCATCACCACCGCAGACCCTGCACCTTTTGGGTGCTGCAGGTCCCTGCTGCCAGACCCTAAGCGCTGCTGTGGCCACAGATGGGGGTGTTGCCACCACAAAACACCAGGAACTGCTTGAGTTGGTGGTTTCCTGCTCGAGGTGGTGTTTGGCCCCTAGAAACCCAGTCCTCCCTCCCTCCTTTCTCCCACTAACTGTCCATTTGACTATTTTCTAAAACAAAACAGCAGCTTCATTGCATCCAAGTAATGACATTTCAGGCTTAAAAGCCGTGCTGTGCCCACAGTTCACAATGAATCAAACGGCCTCTAATGTCTCCTGACCTACTTCTCAGATCCTTCATCGTATCTGCTTAAGATAAAACCCTTGCTGGGGATTAAACCATTCGTGCCATATGTCCAAAGGTCAGAAAAGTCCATGCTGGAACCACAAACCAAGAAAACGGCTCCTGGCAGTTTCAGTGTTGTATTTTACCTTCAGAACAGGAAGAAACTTATTAAAACTGTGAATTATCACACCCGTGGGAAGAGCTGGAGCCTCTCATTGCAGAGTGGTGCCTCCCAAGCCAAAACCAGCCTCCGAATGTACCTTTCTTCCTGTAAGGTGAGAACGAGACATGAACAGAAATTAAGATCTGTTTTTGCACTTAAATAATTTGATTTCCTTCAGCATTTATGCTATAAATGGGAATTAAGTAGTAAAGGATTTGAAGCTACTAAACAGTTAAATGTCTGATTTTCCATCTTCTCAGCTGTGGGTTAATTTGGTCTCCAGCACAGGTGGCACTTTGCAGTCGAGTACCAAATGCATTTGGAACATTTCTCAAGCACTCCCAGTTGGCAGCAGAGTGAATTTGGTTCTGAAAGCCACAATGACACCCGCTCTGACCAGGAACCAGACCTTGCAGAAGTGACAGGGATGCACAGTCCCACCTGCGAGATACTCTGTGCAACACATGGGAACGAATTCTGAGTGGAATTTTTCCCCTTTTTCATGACTCCCTCTCTGTGCCCTGAGAGTGGCTGGGGGCAAACTGAAGCCAAGCCTGGTGCCCCACTGAAATAAGGGCAGGGTCACCCTGCCACCCCATGCCGCGGCAGTGATCCAGGGCAATGTCCAAGCCACAGCAGAGCCCAGCCGTGCCAGCCCAGCACGTCGGCCCCCAAGAGCTGCCTAAGGCCCTGTGTAGATTCCAGGCACCGCCACGCTGCAGCTGCGTGCTGGGGTTAATGACAGCGCAGTGAGGTGCAGGAGTACGGTGTGAGCCGGTTTTCAGTTAATTTAGCAGATGATGTCAGCTGTCCAGGCACAGGCTGTTTCCATTCCCCGCCATTAACCTCAGCTCTGACAGATTGTAGTGCCGCACTTCAGGGGCCACCCGTCAATCCCCACGACTCCCAGCGACACCGCCTCCTTTCCACTGATGGTGACTGAAAAAAATTCCGTTGTTTCTGTGGCTTCCCAGTCATTGCCGAGGCAGGGCTCAGGAATGAGGCAGGATCAGGCTTCCAGGAGCCCATGGTGCTGCTGGAAAGAGGGATTCAGACATTGGTGCTTGGCCCTTCGAGTTGGGTCAGTATCTGAACCAATGCCTGCTCCAAGTGGACACCAGGCGCTTGGGAAGGCCTCTTGCGGATGAGCTGAAAAGCTGCTGTCTCAAATCCTCAGGGTCTGTGGGAATTTGACTATTTTTGTTTCATTTTTTTTTTGTCAGAGATGGGCAACTCTAAGTCTTAGAGTTCTACTTAAAGTCTTGCCACCTTCGTGCACGCTGAATTTCTATTCTATCAGGGACAGAACTTTCAGTCTGTAGCCCCTGTACTGTCAGTGAAAGGTGACACAAGATGTGTGATGTGGGACAAATCTTTCTTATTTTTCAGAGGAAGTTTCATTATTACAATTTTCTCATGTTCTGGAGATGAAAAAGAATTCCCATACAAGGAATCGTCTGGAAGAAAGAAAATTTCGGTTATTTCAAAGGTTCTGTTTGAATAAAATATAATTTCACTTGAGCCTGACTTGTGGAAAGTGTGAGAAAATTGAAACATTCAATTCTGAAAACACAAACAGGTACTTCTCCTTGAGCATCCCGGAATGAGGCTGGAACCCTGCAGCCTTCCCAAAGTGGCTTTTTCCTTCCAAGTTCTTACTAGAATACACATTTTGTTGGAGCCCTGTGGCCTCAAACACCTGCAGTTACAATGATGCCACAGTTAAGGGCTGCATTCCATGGGAAGTCAGCCCATCCAGATCTGGGCAAATCAGCCCTCGTTACTTATTTATGGGAGTTAATTTCATGTGCTGCCATTTCACACGCCATATGGAGGAGTGGCTGCCCCAGCCAAGCTGCAGGCAGCTCTCAGCTGCCTTTTTTTTTTGTTGTTGTTGTTGTTTTAAATACTGTTGCTTGTGACTGAAGAAAGGTTAATCACCACTTTTACTAAGAAAAATTACTTCTTGAGGAACCCCAGATCCTCACCTCCCAGGCAGGACTATGCCACAGAGAGCTGGTATGCCCTAGCCAGGACATCTGCTGCCTGGTGCCCTAGGATTTGCAAACAGTTCGGCTCGGTAGGTACAGTTACAGATAATCAGATGTTGGGTATGTGCAGCCATGTGTATTAATTTTCCTACGCACCAGTTCCTCCTCGTATTTGCTCATCTGATGGTGACTGACAGGGGAACAGTCTAGAGTGATGAGCCATCAAAGCCCGTGTGCTGCACACCAGGGAGCTCAGTCCCTGTTGCTGTGTTCTGTGCCCCCACTATCGCTGAGAAACCTTTCATCACTAGTATTTTATGTTAAATTTGGAGTCTTTGTCACTTTTGGGATGCTTTTTGTAAGGGTATCAAGGCCAGGTGTGACCAGAAACTCTTATTGCGTAAACAAAATTAGAACTCTGCACACTGGGGATTTGCATCCCTTCAGTTGCTCGACAAGCTGATCCCTAACACCCATCCAGACAAAAATAAACATCCAAAAATATGCAGCTATTTTCAGTATTTCTTCTTTTCAGATGAAGTATGTCTCCAAAGATTCACAGGAAGGTTGCGGCACTTCTGGCATTTGCTGTATGAGAATGACATTTATGATAAGACAAATGGAAGACATGTGGAGCAGTAATGACGGCAATAACACTTCACTGGGGACGAAGAAATGATATAAGGCAATGAAAGCCAAAATGGCAGGATGGCAGGAAAGGGGCCATGGCAGCTGGGGAGTGGAGGAGCGGCAGTGCCAAGGTGGGCTTGGAAAGCAGTTTTGTCTGGGGTGGAAGGAGCAAGAGAACAGCCCCAGCTGTCTGGCACTGGTGGGGACCTGGAGGAACCCCCAAGTGCGTCCCCCAGGGTCTGAGCACGTGGGTACAATGATCACAGCTGCCTGGTTCCCTCCATGCATCCTTCCTCATCACAGCACCAACTCTGTCTCATTTTCCCCACATCTTATAAAAATCCCTTTTCTCCTGGAGATTGCTATGGCTAGTGGATCCTACACAAACCTGTTTGTTTCCTTCATTTATGAGACATCTTTGATCTATCTGTGAAGTGCTGCAAACACTGTAATATAAAACTGTTCTCATTACAGTCTGAAATTAAAATTTAGTACAAGATGCACAGAGCAGAAAAAACTTTCAATTAAAATCTAAACACTGTACTGAGAAAGAAAACTGGAGGGAGCTCCTAGGCTTCTTTGCATTAAAAATGCCTGAGATTTAATTTCACTGTGACATCTCCTTGGAATTACACTGCTAATTGATCAAATTTTGTCTGTCTGTTATTTAAACTTTCAATAAAACTTAGATTAATGGAAGGTGTAATCCTCCCAGGCAGAACAAATATTCCCATTGTTCGTGTCAGGTATGGAATAGCAATGCCCCTACTAACAGCTTCTGCATTCAACCTGGGAACAAGAAGTTAATCATAAAAATGTGGTGATTCCTTAATTGCTTGAATGAAATTTTCTCTGTGTGCCATTCTCCTCTCCCATGCTCCCCCACCCCCAGTCTCCACAACTGCTGCTACAGATCTTTAAAACCACACAGGCAGCATTTCCAGGACTGATTTGCTTTGTTCGTGATGCAAATGAAACCCCAACCCACTCTGCCCATGGTCTCCCTGAAGGACAGAAGCACCTTCAAAGAAAATAAGCAAGCAACAGTTTTATAGAATCACAGAATCAACAACGTTGGAAAGACACTTAAGGCCACCGAGTCCAACTGTTCCCCCAGCACTGCCAAGGCCATCACTAAACCCTGTCCATAAGTGCCACACCTGCCTGTCCTTTAAATCCATTCAGGAATGGGGATTCTACCACTGCCCTGGGCAACCTGTTCCAGGGCTGGACATCCTTTCCATGAAGAAATTTTCCCCAATATCCAATCTAAACCTCCTCTGCCACAGCTTGTGGCTGTTTTCTCTCCTCCCTTGTGACCTTCTAGAGAGGATGCCCACCGCAGTAAAAATTAGCTCTCATCTCTGGCACCACAGAGAAAGGAGCCTGAGCCGGGAGGCTGGAGCATCCCACTCTCCTGGAATGCCCAAGGAACCTCTGTGCACCCCTACAGCTTTTGGACTGGCTGAAGGGGACCCCGAGCTTCACATCTGGCTGTGTGGACATTACTGTTGAAGAGCCTTTTGGTCACACACCAGCTGGACCCCAATACTTGCTGAGCATCTGGCTTCCACAGGCACCCACAGGAGCTGAAGCACTAAATGAGCCCTTTGTTAGCACAGGGGACCTCGACCTCCAGCTTTTAAAGATTTGGTGATTTTCCTACACAACGCACATGCTGACACAATGTATTTTTGGTTGCTTCTGGGGGTAAAACCATTTCTCTATTTCGAGCTGAGTTTGAATAAATTACATAAAGCCTCTCCAAGATGCAGAATGCTTTCCAAATTGCTTATTTTAGTTCTCCATCTCACTGAGGACTAAAATCTCTTGCAATTTTAGAGAAAGTGATCGACAGTCAAAGTGCCACCTGCAGCCTGAAATGGTGCTCGGTCCAGAAAACTGGGATCAGTCTTGGACAAAGGACATGGTACATAGACATAACACCACAACCACTGTTCACAGATACTAACATTAACATACTACAAAGAATTAGAGCCTGGTTTTGACCATTTTTTTCTCACTGTGAGAGCAGTGTATCCATGCCAAACTGTTAATACCCACAAGAGCAGGAAATCATGCAGTATTTTTTCCTGATTTCTGCTTTTTCAGCAAATTTGCTCTCTGCCAGACTAAGACATTTTGTACTGCAACTAATAAAAGTCAAAGAGGGGCACTAACAAGAGGGAGGAAGAACTCAGGGAGCACTACTTAGTTTGTATTCCTGCAGTGGTCCTGTTTGTCGTGAAGTGCTAAATTAACCCCCATTAATTCATTGTGAAAACAAGCCATAGAGAATAGCAAGGAACTTACAGTTTCTTCTGAATTAATGCTGCATGGTAGCACTTTATTTCAAGAATAATTAATGATAACTCAGTGGTGGAAAAACCAGTCTTTTTATGCCTCTGAAGCACGTCAGCAGTAGATGGCTACAGTTGTACCTGCTGGAAGCCCTGCTTAAAATATAGTCAAATATTTTCATAGCTGTGATTCATCTTTTCATCCTCCTAAGCCTGTGCTATATTTATCGCACATACACTTTTGGAGGAGAAAAAGGGAAAATCTGGCGTACTTGAAATAGGAACAAAAGGGTCAGTTTCAGGCACTCTGCCCACACCAAGTCAGGTGTCACTGGGACATTACTGTGGACATGAGCTGGCAGGAGGGTTGCTGATCCACAGGTCAGATCACAGGTCCTTGGACCTCTCTCTGACCTGACAAAGGCAGCAGCCCTCAGAGCCTGAGACCTCGATGCCTGGCCTGGGCTGCGGCTCTGCTGCCTGCAGAGGTTCGATATACCTCAGCTGAAACGTGGCACTGTCTTCTCTGCCAGGCTGAGACAGGGCCTGTGGTGGGGGCTTGGCAGGAATCTGCATAAATGATTGATCCGGGTGAGCAGCACACACCATCCTCATTAAAGCATCAGTGTGGCTGGAAATGAAAAAGATTCATGTCTGCTGCAGGAGGCTTTCAGGGATCAATATGTTCGAACACATGTTTTAATACTTCCTCAGTTCTCACACGTGTCTCATGGGATTTCTTTATTTATCTTTTTTCCCAAGGTTATGAAGCCAACTGTTTTCAATGTGCTCTGAGGCAGAGACCTGCTTTTCATAATAAATCTCTTTCCTAGAAGGTGAAAAGCATGAAGCTGTGTTTCTTACACAAACTGAGCATGATCAGATTACACCGCGCACAGAGCCCCGGCTGCTCCTGCTGCATGTTACTGGAGTGCTCAGCAAACCTTTAGGGAGATTATTGTTCCAGAAAGGGGCTAAACACAACTTTTGCTTGTCGGTGCTTCTGGAACATTTTCTCCTCTCTTTATCTCTCCTTTTCCCACAGGATGGTGTGCTTTGATGTCTCTATAATACCGATCACACTGACACTGAGAGGTGAGTGGGCTGTGCAGATCCATACTGGAAGTGGGAAAAGCTGTCCTCTGCAGCACTGGAGGAGGAGGGAGACCAGCCCATGGAATGGGATTTTATAGGAAAGAAAGGTGAAAGGGCAGGAGAGTGTGTTGAAGCATGTGGGAAATGCCCAGCAGCCCTGCTTGTGCTGGCCCAGGAGCACAAACCAGTACACAGCTGCTCTGTAACTTGGCTTCTGAGGCTCGTGTGCTTGGTAACTAACCCAGATCCTCATCAAACTCATTAATTGAGAGAGCCCAAGGGGCCACTTGAAGCCAGTTCATGGCGGGATGCTCACTGCGGAGCACAGGACTCGGTTCTCAAACACCTGTTCAGCTGGGAGCTGGTGGGTGCACTTGGAGCTGCGCCAAGAGCAGGATGGCTGCAACTCCCTGGCGCCTCGTGGGGCTCTGATAGTCCTGAACCACGCTGTGGAGCTGTGATGCTCTCGGGCTCCCCATCCCTGCTGGCTGGCCCCAGAGACATGGCGGCCACTGCTCCAGCCCAGGATCACCAAGGGAGCACAAATCCTCTGACTGAGGTCACCTTGTCCTTCTGTTTAATTCCAGGGAGATGCGACCGACTGTCTGCAGCAAATGGGGTGATGCACAAACCATGTGTGATACCTCCCACGTTTCACGGTGCTGCAGTTCGCTGTGGAGTCCATCACTGCTGGGTGGGAAGGAAAGACAGGACATTTTCACAGCCTGCTGTCATTAGCTCTGTGTGTGTGTGTTGCTCTTTTCTCCAGCAGTTCTTCCCCCTCTCAAAGTAAAACCTGTAGGACAGGAAAGGAGTACTGCTGGATTCAAACCTGGGATGAAAGGTCGTTATACAAGAAGTCATCGTATTCCAAAAATCATATCCCAGGGGCTAAATAATAGGATAGAAACAATGATGGCATGAAATCCAACACCAACACAAGAAAGAAAGAAAGTCTTTGCAATTGCAGTGCCCTACCCAAGAGAGCCCAGACCATCCCAGTATTGCACTGGAAATGTTGCTTATTTGTATTCACACCACCATATAACGGCCTTTAGTCAGCATTACAGGCTGTCATTTTCTAAGTGTGTAAGGTACGGTAAATGCAGGCCTCTGACAGCACAGAAAGGTGCAAAAGCCAAAGGGCAGCAGGAGGAACATGCTACTCTGGTCCCATTTCACGTGCCAGGAGGAGGGATTTGGAAGAACCTTAGCTGTTCTTGCTACAGCACATCCCTGCACTGACACCCATGGTACCTGTGCTTGGACACCATGCTGTGGTGGGGAGGATTTGAATTTGCGTCTTCCAACTATCCTACACAGAATGCAGAATGAACATTTGTAACCTAAAATTCCCACTGGAATCTTTCCTGCATAATAATTTCTGTGCCCTCTGTCCCTCTGCCCTTGCTGAAGTCAGTGTTTTCATCAAGTCCCAGAGCAGGTCTCACCTCCCTGCTGAATGAGTGAATGCGTGTGGGAAGCACAGTGAGCTGGTTTTCGTCAAACAGGGAGCTTCAGAAGCTCAGCTGCTGGGCTGACTGGTTTGATTTCAATCTACAGCACAAGGTGCTTGTGAGAACAAAAACATCCAGCAGGTGCTGAGACCTTATTCCTAAAGTGTGAGACTCGGAGCTCAAGACACTGACAGGCTGCAAGGCCAGCTTGGCCAGGCATGTCCCGGGCATGGCTCCTGCCCATCACCTGGAGAGGGTCTGTGCAGCTTCCTGGTCTGACCCTCGTCACTCCGTCACAACAGCTCTAACGAGTCCTCACCAATTCCTCATTTTCATGCTGAACAAGGGGACTGTCCTGAGCTTTGCTTTTCTCTCATGTGGACAGCGAGTGACAACTGAATCTGACACGATGACACAATTTCACTGCTCATGGGCCCTGGGAACAGGAACTTTTTTTGGCCATACTGCCTGAGAGACCATTTGAAAATAATTAAAAGATGGAACCTTTTATGTGGTTTATGATGCTTTGACCAAGGTTTTTAATTAACCTATCTTGCTTTCAGCTACTGCGAGTTCATTTCACCCTCATCGACAATATCATAATGGGATTGATTACAACACAGTGGAGACTGTGAGCCATGCATCTGCAGGGCCCCGGCTGCAGAGCTCCTTTAACCCCTCAGCCACCAGTGCCTCCTGTCAAGGTCCCTAGGGGATGTGGGAATGCTCTGAGCGTGGTGAGGTGTCTGGGGAGCAGGCAGCAGCAGCAGGCAGCGCATGCAGCACCAGATCCCGGCCAGGCACAGCTGGAGAGCCGGGCAGTGCATCCATCACCGCTCCTGCCAGTGCCAAGGCCAGGCCATTCATCAACCAGTCAATTGGGAAGCAGCAATGGGGGCATGGCTAGGACACGTCTCAGAGCTGCTGCCATCGGGAAGTCTCAGGCTGAAATTAGTCAACCTGATCCCTACAGTCAGAGAGACGCGGGTCCTTCAGGAGGGTAATTTGCTCCATCAATCTGTGCGGAGACACTGAACCGCTCGCACGGTATTAAGTCGGTGGGGAGGGAGGTATAATTGTCACCTGGCATTAATGCTGCTGTCTCGGCACTGCGAGGGAAGCTGCTCTGAATCAGCTCACGGCAGACCTGCAGTGGCAGGGAGTTGGGCAAGATGGAAGACAAGCACAAGTTATGATGGTTCTGCCAAGAGAGGCCTGTCAGAAGGACCAGAGCAGCGAAGGAGATAAAACTTTCCTGTCTGCTAGAGTCCTGCTGCCTCTACTAAAGCTGCCATCAGAAAGAACTTCTGTTCAAACGGCTGAAGGTGGGGGTATCTCCATTAACCTCCCCATGCTGAGCTCGGCACCCCTCACACTGGTCACAGTCTCTGGGCTCACTGTATCTGATTAAGGGGAACCATGATGCCCCAAAACCAGATGTGGCTGACTCACGACTGATCTCCCCCAAAGAAATTGCCTTATCTGCCTATTTGGTACTGACTGGCAGAAGCAGCAAAACTGTGTCTCCTGGTGCTTCCACTCAAGGTCACAACATGAATGTGATATTGAGAAAGAGCCTAAAACAATTTTTGGCAAGTGAAGAGCCTTACAGCACACTCTGTGCCAACAGCTTTCCAAGAGGCATTGGAATAGGCTATGCTGATAAACCCTGAGGAGAGCCATCGTGTGGGGGAAATGCTGAATCATTGCAGCTTCCTCTGAACGGCCACTGAGGCTGGATAAATCCATTCTCAGCGATTTCTTGAAGAAATTTTTCTTAGAAAAGTGTTTTTAAACCAAATTGAAATTTCTATTTCATACCATTAGCTTAAGGAAAGGCTAATTAAGCCCAAGCTCTTGGAATAGAAATATTTTCTGAGTCTGTTTCCAAAACTGTCAGAAAAATTTGCATTTTCAGGATGCTGCTGTTTGCTTTAAAAAAAAAAAAAAAAAAGTCCTGCTACACCCCAGTACCACTTTCCTGAGACATTCCTACAAACAAGTGGGCTTCATCTGCTTTTTTTTCCTCTACTTGGACTTGCCAGAAAAATCCCAGAAGGGACTGGGCTTCCTTCCCCACTGTATTTTCATAACACCTGAGCCACATCTCAGTAATAGCAATTTCTAAAGAAAGCAAAGTTCTGGTGATGGGAAAGCACCGTGGCTCTTCATTGTGGAAGGGAAAAAAAGAGAAAAGCAAAAGATCCAGGGGAAGCAAAAATTGTTTATTGCAGGAGCTTTCCTTAAAGACTTGAATACCTGTGGAAAATGTTAGAATGAAATAAGAAAAAGATTTATTGAGTCTGAAAGCTCCAGTTAAAATTAAATGTGGTGAGAAAAGTGGCTTTCCATGTTTAATTGTCTTTGCCACAGTAACTGTATGTTAGTCTCCTCTAAAAGCCTTTTAATTCCATAATTTAGTGCTAGCAAGAGCTGGGAGACAGAACCACCACTGTTTGTTTTTTTCCTTTATTCATTGACTAAATGTCATCAGGCATCAATACTAGGGGGGACTTTCTCCTTCAAGGCTTTAAATACTAAAAATAAAAACTTTTTATGTTTTACCAAATAAAAAAGTGCTGGCACATCAATTAATAGAATGGGTGCTATGACATTTTATGTTGGTGTGTTAATTGTGGCTGAAAATAACTTGACAGCTCCGAAGAGCTGTAAAGTGAACAATATTCCAAGCAGGAGGGGGAACTAGCTTGTTGAACTACTGCAGCTAGATGCAATGAATGTGTTTAGCCATAGTTTTAGAGTTTATTCTGAAACTAGCTAGAGCTGGTAATAGAGCTATTAAGGCAGAGACAGGCTGGTAGGTGGATTTCTTGACATTTGAGGTTGTGTAATAAGGAAGCCAAACAAACCCCATTATCTCAGAGCCAGCAGCAAAACAACGGCCGTGTTTGAGTCTTTACCAATCCGTAGCAAAGATACTCAAATAAGTAAATCCAAGCCATGCGTCCATGAGGAGCACGGGGACCTGCAGGAGGGCCCCTCAGCTGGGTACCAGCATCCCCCCAGGCCACCAGAGACCTGCTGGCACCCGCAGCTGTTTTTGAATGGTCAGTTATTACAAATACATCACTGGGTGCCTCTGGGTCACTTCCGTGTCTGAAAGAATATCAGCAACACAACGAAAGAGTCGCCTTCAACAAGGGCTGGCACTGGAAATGAGAGCTTCTGTGTGCTTATGGGGGAATGCTGAGGGTGTACCCCAAACTCACTCATCCATTCCAGCTACTTGTGCACTATTTCAAGTAAACCCGAATGCAATTTCCCTGCAACCCACCTGCAATCCATAGGTGGAAACCTATAGAAATGTTTTTCATTATTTGCTGGCTGTTTCCATTTCCCCAGCCTGCTGGAAACGATGGGAAGTTTCACCACTGGCAAAATCTGAGATTTAGACAGGTCATTTGCTTATTTGAATGTATTTCATACAGTGCCTCAGCCTGATTCACTACTAAACTTCCTTTTCTGTAACACAGTTTTCAATGAATTGAAGTGGAATTTCTCACTCGCCTTTTGTCATGCTGCTGCAGTCCCACGGGCAGGACGGTGTCTCCTCCCACTGAGCTCCTTCTGGTCCCACGCAGCAGCCGGGACGGTCCCTGCGCAGACTCTGCGCATGGAGAGGAGCACGGGGCGCAGGGCATCCCATCCATTGCTGGGCACAGCCCCTGCTCCCACCACTCCACTGGTGGCACACACACCTTGGCTGGCACCAAGTGGCACTTTGTCCTCCAGTGCTAGGTAAGCAAGCAGAATGCCTTCGCCCGTCTGGCAATTTATTCCCCACTGATTCTGTCAGAAGAGGAAAAAAATAAAAAGAAGCATAAAGTCCTGAGATTCAAGGTTTCAGAGTTCAAGACTGATTTCTGTGCATATACTTTGTTCCTTACTTTAGAACCATCAAGTTTTTTTTTCTCCTGGAGAACATAAACAACTGAATTTTAAACCAGACTCAGCAACAAACGTGACATTGTGAAGGACACACTAACACTTATCATCTCTCCAGATGAGTTGGTAAGTATTTATAGAAACATTTTCTCCCTGGCACAGCTTTAACTAAGCAATGTATCTAATTTCCTCTGGAGAAATGTGTTGGAGAAATCAGTAAGATAAGTCCCATCATAAATAGTAATAAATAACTATTCTGGCATTGTTGCTTATTTAGTGAAGTTATTTGAATATTAATGGATTTTACAGGTACACTCACAGGGTAAAAATCCATGACAGTAATATCCCAAAACTAAATCCAGGATTCCATGGTCCGAATTACAAGGCAGGGTGTGGACGAGGTTCCTGGAGACAGCAATATATGGAATAGCCCAGACTTTCCTGTAAATATCAGGGACTTCGTGGAGAGCTACTCCTTGAGAGCACCACAGTCCAGATCACTCAGAGCAAACAATTACCTGCCATGAGCACAGCCAGGCTGAGGGGCAGGAGCCCAGTGCCAGGCACGGTGTGGGACACAGCCGGGTGTGGCTGGGACAAGGCCGGGCCGATCTGCTTGGCTGGAGTGTGGCTGCCCAGGAGGCAAAATCTCAGGCTGAGAGCACAGGGGCTGCAGAGCTGTGAGCCAACTGCAGTGACACCGGGTCAGGAAGGACCAGCCCCTGCGAGTGGTGGCCCTGGTGATGCTCCCTGGTGTCCCTGGTGTCAGGGCCCCCATCCCTGTGGTGAGATGGAACTCCACAGAATGCACCCTGTCCTCTGCACACAGCAGTAATGCCTTTGGTTGCTTTGATGTCAGCAGCAGGAGACATCACAGCAGTACCGAAATGCTTATTATCCCCTCGGGTTCTTTTCTTTTATTCGTCATGGGTTTCAGCCTGCTGTATAATACACATTTTTCAAGTTAAGCATCAAAACAATGAATACAAATCAGCGAGGAAGTGTTCACTTGCTGAAGGAGGAGAATTACTAAGAGCAACACTGCGCAGTATTATAATGCATTTCCACTACTACACCGTTTGTATTAATGTATTAGAGACATCTACAAAGACAAATTGCAGCTTAGTTCAAAGGGAAGAACGCTCAAATGCCTGTAAAAACACTGCAGGCTGCTCTCAGAGATGCTCTCCCTGAAACAACATTTGGATTTCAGATCTCTCCTGGCATCAAGGACTATATGTTCCTGCTCCCTCTACACAACCACACCAGCTTGTGATGGCACATGGGCACCCACGGGCTCTCAGGAGGGGGATGGCCACTGCACCCAGGCCAGGACAGTGCCTGGCTCTTCCACCCTCACTGACCTGAGTGCATGGATAGCCACGGGCAGAACTGACGGCATTGGCTTATCCGAGTGAAGACTTCGTTGCTGAATACAAAGCAGTATCGAAAGCCTCAGGAAGGTCTCCCTGGAGCCTTCTCTCCCCTTCAGCATTTAGAGATTCTGAATTTCCCAGCAGGAATGGACAAACAGTCCCTCAGACCAAAGGACACATGACTCTCCCCCATTCCACAGTCCTGCCGCAGCTCAGGAACAAATGTATGATTTTGGAAATTCCATTTCTCACCAGCACCAGGGGCCTTGCAGATCAAGAGCAGTAAACCCAGTCTGGGAACACAGAGGTCACTCAATGCAATGAGATCTCTGGGTGAGATGAATCAGATGGGTCATTTTCAGCACATTAAGATTGTTTAGAAATCCAGTCAATTTTTATTTAGTTTTGAATGAATTTGTGTACTC
>VZRN01002537.1:2711929-2741313 GCA_013397935.1 Dasyornis broadbenti
TCGTTGCCCCCCCCCCTCCCCCCCCCCCCCCCCCCCCCAATCATCCTTTCTGATCTACTTCCATCTCTCCCTGGCATATGGTATTTTCATCTTGCTAACAGGATTACATTTACTCTGCCAGGCTATAGCAGGCACCCGGTTTTGCTCAGACTTCACTGCTTCTCTCATGAACTTGCCGCTATTAGCAAATATCAGCCCCGGAGCAAGGAGGTGTGAGAGAAGGAAAGAGAAAAACAAGAAAGGGGGTAAAAATTGAACAAAAAAGGACGAAGAATGTTAATAGCAGCTGTTGGGAGCCCAGAGTCGCTGGTGGGTGTGTGGGGCTGGAGTCTCCAGCAGCACCATGGTGTGAGGGGCAGAGCCCCGTGGCCACAGGGAGGGGCGACTCTGCCACAGCCTTGTTCTGCCACAGCCCTGCTGTGGCCCCCGGGGGTGAGCTGGGGGTGAGCACCACCCACAGCAGCCTGGGGAGAGCGGGGAGGGCACAGCGGGATCTAGAGGGCCAGTTCGTGCTGCACATCCTGCCACGGTCCTGGCTGGGAGCAAGCAATCAAATAAACTGTTTATTTTCCCTGGTTATCTCATGTTCCTTAAAAAAGCAGAAAACCAGCTTTGTTATTCCTTGGGGTATCATCTCCATCAGTGTTTGTGCCAGTTAAAAGGGACAGGACAAATTCAGCCAATCTACAGGTGCATGTATCTGGGTTTTGTTCGCTGTGTGCCAGGTCTCCTCCTCAGCTGGGCTCACCCTTCACTGCAGGTGCCATGTATTGCCACCTGGAGACACATCTCGTTTACATGCCCATCCCTTTCCTGCACATCTTGCAAGAAGAATTAATTAGTTCAGATGATAAAGCACCACGGGGAAGGAGAATCAAGGTTAATAACACATATTAATAAAATACCAGCAAGGAAAAATGACTAGCTGAGTCCCAGCTAAGTCATCTCCGTGACCATAATCTGTCCCTGTCTTTGAAAGTGGTTATATCTCAATAGATCAGGAGGGAAAATAATGGAGATGAAATAACACTGCAAGGTTTCAGCTCCACATGAATGCTTTACTTGCTGCTCTACTGGCAACAACCTGGTGTGCAAAGAAGCAAAGTGGATGGCTGGCAGCACCCTGGGAGTTGTTCCCAAAATTTGCTCTGAGGGAGATTCCAGCCTGGTGCAATATTGTGCACAAATGAGGGATGAGGACAACCCCCTCCACGCTGGTGCCAAGGTCCAAACCCGGGCACAGTGATGCGCACACCAGCCTTCAGCTCCAAATTTAGGTTTGCAGAGTGGGAAATAGTGAGCTGTGGTTGTCATGCAGCCTCAAAACATCACCCAAAGTCTCCTTTCAGCTTTCTTAAATACATCACTTTATCATCCCCAGTAAGCTTCCCATTAAGTGTTCCCATCAGCAGGGAAGCAATGGAAGCACACCATTTATCTGAGGTTTCATAACTGCCCCAACTAATTACCTGTCCCCAAGCCATGAAGCAGTTGGAGAAGCAATACAGGCACCTTCTGTCACAGGCAGGTGGGAAAAAACATTTTACCTTTGCTGCTGATCCTCATCCTTGCCCAGGAGAGGAGCCGAAGGGCAAGAACACAACAACAGGAAATGCAAAGTCCAGTGAGAGGTGTCTGCAAACTGCATTTCCCCATTAAATTGCATAACCAGAAGGGAAATTGAAATTCATCTCACCAAAACAAAAGGAAAGCCTCAGTCCAGAACTTACTTTCTAGAGCTGGACCCCAGACCCCAATCTCCAGCAGCCAGTAGGAGCAGGGTCTGCATGCATTGCCAGCCTAAGGGGATTGATTTGAGCATTTTAGGAATGGCAGCTCCTCCCCAGTCCAAGCAAAGCAGGAACCTGCTCTGTTCTCCAGCTGCTCTTGATTTATAACACTTCAGAAATCTCTCACCATACAGTCTTTTAATGCCGAGCTGTGAAATGAAAAGACATTTTCACGCCATTAAAGGGAGGTTAATGTAAGATGAAAAAGAGAGTATTTGCATTTAATGAGTGAATTTGAAGAGCTCGGCTGGATTTCTTGCAGGCTGTCCCTGGAAAGCCAATCCCTGTATGGAGAAAAGTTTCTTCTTAAAAACAAGTGTGTTCTTCCCCTCTCCAATCCCAAAGCAAAGGACACTTATTTAAGTATCATACTGAAACACATATGGTCTGGTTTGAGAAGAAGAAATATTGGCTCCAGAGAGTGGGAGGGTGGGAAACCACAAGGAACCTGGCAGGGAGATGACACATATGTGGCTGCTCGTGAGGCTTGTATGTTTCTTTTCACAGTTTTCCATTTTTTTCAATTCCCAGTGCTGCAGCATAGCATCAAGACATTAACTTTTTGCACATCTGAGCAACGGTAAATTTTTTCTTTCCCTCTGCTCTTCTATGGGAATGCTCCTGGAGCCAAGCTATTCTAGGGACAGACGAGCCTAGCCAGCTGCCTGGACCCTGGAGCCACAGGCTGCCCTCCTGGGAGAAAAGGAGGGTCCTGGTGCCCCTACCCCTGCCCTGGCAGCTGCACCGTCACCTGACACACATACTTCAGCCTTTAACCATCAACAGCTCCTTGCTAGCAGGCAACAGCTGCGAGTTAAGATTCCCACAGTGATCTATGCTCCCATTTGTATCTTTTGATATCTGGAAGTAGAGAATTTCAGTGAAAAAGGGCTTTCCACTAAGATGACCATAAATCTCAATGTGTTTACAACAGAAGACTGACCAGAAGAGTTTATTAAATCTCGAAGGGATTTGATGTATATCAAACCGTTACATAAAGTCAATACTTTGGAAAGAACTAGACAATAAATACCCTACAAGAGGCAATATTTCTATCACGGAGAAAGCAATCACATAAAGATTAGGAGACCAATTTCAATACTGAATGTCAGTCTGCTGTAAGAAGACATTTATTGTTTTTCTGAGTTATCACAGAAGAGTGAGATAAGCCATAACAATATTCTGAGCCCAGCTAATCATGCCATCAAAGTCAGAAATACTCTTTCACCTTTTAAAAATCACTTTTCTACTTGGCAAATAAAAAGAACAACCTCTTGCAGGTGTAAGGGGAGGGAAGGAAGGAGATTTATCACAGCAGGTGGTGAAAAATCTGGAATTGCTGCCCCTCAGCTACAAATACGACTCGAGATCCCTCTGCAAATGCACCCAGTGTGTGGATGCACGGGGCAGGCTCTGAAGGGGGAAGCCCACCCCAGGGACACTTGTTCTGCCAGTTGCTACAGTTGGTTCAAAGACCAAAGCATCACCTGGGACAAAGCTGGCCCCGGTGGAGGGCTTGGGAACTCTTTTTAATGACTGATAGATGAAGACCTGTGACAAAATATCAATATTCAGCATGCAGAAATGCCATTTGTATTAATTCTTCCCCTATAAACAGGTTTTTCCTTTAATAGTTCAGATTTTAAAAAGGAAAATTGCAACCAGTTCCATTTTAGCAGAAGCCGAAGAATAGATGTCACTGGGGAAGAGTATTGACCCGCTGATATTCCAAGGGCAACTGCTTGTTTCACACTCATTCCCTATTTTCCCACTGTGAGGTGCTGCCTCGCCTATCAGCATCCTCCTCCTGCAGGTGCCAGCCCTGCCCCGTGCCCAAACCCGGGCTCTGCCCACACACCCAGCCCCAGTGTAGCTCCTGCACCCACACCACTGTGTTTGGGGTGACTCTGAGCCCAGTGTTGCAGCTTTGACCCTCAGCCCTGCTCAGCGAGGGCGCATCCCCCCGGCAGCGGCGCAGGGGCACCATCCTGCTTCCCAACACTCTGGGAAGGGAAATAGACCAAGGACTAGGAGGCACTGGGATACCACGGGAACATGGGTTATTCAAGCACCATGAAAGCCAACAAAGATGGACTCTGGCATGGAGATTGCCAGTGGCTCCAATCATGCTCTTGGGATGAGTTAGGGAGTTTGGGTTTGTCTGGCTGAAGCAAAAATTTCAAATTTGAATAACAAAATGGGAGCTTAAAAATTTATGTCCTTTTTTCACGGCACACGCTCCCCCTTGACAATCCAACACCCAGCAGAGACCACAGCAAGCAGCGCGCGCTCTGCGCACGGCCATGAAGATAAGCCCTTTGCAGCAGAGATTAGCTGACAGACAAAGTGAACACTGCTATTAATAATGACCCCAGTCCAGAAGGGAATCATCAATTATCCTTATCATCTTCAGCCCGTATTTCTGGAAAGATGAATCCAGCAGATTGGTGCGTACAGGGAAGAAAGGAAATGACACAGAGCTGTTGCTCATTGTTATCGAGAACAGAAACACAACGAGATGAAGGTAATTATCAGCAATTTTAACATAGCTGTACCAGATGCATCAATGCTGTAACATTGGAGTGTAGGAGACACAGGAGCTACAAAACATGATTTTTAGTCCAAATCAAACTTTTAATCTCTCGTAGGATCCACACAGGGGTGCTCAACAGCCAGTGTTTTGGAGAAGTGATGTGCAGAGCCGCTAGAAACTCCTTGATACACACAAAAGACAACCAGACCAGTAAATTCCAGAATAAAAAGCGGTTTTGTGCTTAAGGCCCAGAATCCATGGGGTCAATGTGTTTAATCATAATTCTGTGGGGAAAAGGAAAGGACCCACAAACATCAAGCACTAGAGCAGAGGTGTTTTGGAAAGCAGGATGGGGAGTTACATGGCAAAAATCTAGGAGCCCTCAGCTGAAACTCCTACTTGTGCTGATTAATTTAACAGGGGATGTCAAATCTGAGTCAGCACATGAATTACATCCCAAAATATTTTGTAAATCCTTTTTTTGACATTGAGATGGACCGTAAGACAGGATGGCACCAGAACATGATGTAGAGCACCACCGTCTGCTTGATGGATTGGGAGGTTGTGTGACACTCTGTGACAAATGATCTCCATTTTTGGGCTGCAGATTAACTTACTGGGCCATTTGATAAATTACAGGAAAAGAAGTTATTTGACTAATATGGAATTCCAGTGACATACCTCTCACTGACACCTTTTTGGGGGGATTAATGATAGTAAGTGGCCCCTTCTCTACTACTTTTTGCAAGCTGATTGTAATTACAAGAAGAGAGGACTTACAGTTTGCCTTGTTTACTGTGGGGAAATAGTGTTTGATGCAGAAGAATCAAAGCCCCTGAGGAGGGATGTGACCATGGCATAAACTCACTTTGAGGACTCAGAGCACTGATTAATTCCATAATAACGTTGTAAAAAAACCATCATTATACTAGTACAGTATTTAGGTCCGAGCTACACACGAGCAGTAAGGCCCTGCAGCTCTGGGCAGATGCAGCTTCCCAGTTCCTTGGGGTGTGGACGTTGGCGTGGCCACCTGGCCAAGACCCAGCAGAGAACTCTGCTGCTCACATCCTCTGGCTCCCTGGCAGAGCTGCCCACCACAGTTCCAGGCCCATATTTTGCAGTTATTTGGGAATTCAGAAACACAAAAGGTGTCTAAATGGGACTTGAGATGTTTGGATAAGGGACTTGCATCCCTCCAACAACCCTGACAGAAAAGTACAACCAAATCACAGTTACTGGGCCAATATCTGCATTTCCAGTTTATGTGAAGCTTGTTTCCCTGGCTGCAGCAGAGGCACGTGGGGGACAGAAACCTGTGGGTGGTCTTTGCACACGTGGTAACCTGACAGGACGGACTGCAGACGGAGCATCCAAGTGCCCAAGGGAGCCTGGCTCAGGCAGGATTTATCATCTGTTTCCTCTGCACACTCCTGCCCACACCTGCACTGCAGTTGTTGTTTATTTCTAGAACAAGAGAATTTAAGAAAAAAAAAAAAAAGTTAAGCCTTTAAGGGAGAAAAGGCTGAAATTCCCTCTGCTTTGGAGCAGGACACCAGTGGCTCCTCTGCAGCCACCACAGGGAAGGAAAAAAAAAGACTTAAAATTACCACTAAACCTACAGAAGTGGCATATTCATAAAAGCAACTGGCATGAACAAGCTGAAATTCATTACCATGCTTTCTATAAATTGGTTATAGGAGCGTTATAATTTTCAAATCCATCTGAAAATCAAGTAATACCTTCCCTCTCGCCCCTGTCCTTTTGCATTCTGTATCCTGGATTAATTTATAACATTAACCAGAAAACAATTCATCCCACAGGGTTTGATGTAAAGCACTGAGGGCTATTGCAGACAGCACAGGGAATGCACGGCTGCTGGCAGATGTTCCTGACCCCCACCTTCCCTAAGGGAGGTCTCTGAAGCATCTTCTGAGTGTCTCTGGCCTTCAGAAGCAGACACAGTGACACAGTGCAGAGGAGGACCACCACAGGCAAGGAGAGCGGGGTTATATGGATGAGAAGCTGCCTCCGAGGAGTCTCGGACACTGCACGCCGATTCCAAGGGAGATGTGCCGGGTTGACAGCGAACTCTGCACCCCACACACTGGGCAGGGATCTGCGTGCCACCAGCCTAGGCACACGAACTGAGAGGATTGTGATTGTTCCCAGATTGACGGCAACTTCCTTAACTAATGAAGGCATACTTTAAAAAAAAAAAGGAAAGGTACTTTAAGGCTGAAACCTGGCCATTGGCTTTGTCTCTCCTAAGCGTGGCCAAGGTGAGTCCATAAATGACTCTGGGTACGACTGGTGAGTTCGTTTGTTCTTCTAAACTGGTGCTTCACCCAAAGGAGAGCAGAGCTCCAGAGCCCATCTGGAAAGTTTAAGGGGTACAGAAGAATATCTACAGGCTGGGTTTAAAGGGCCTGAAAATTCCCTTGAGAAGAGCAGCAAGTTAATTCTGCAGAGGTTATTTCTTCACTAAGCCCTGCACTTTTCCCTTGCCCCAGCAAGAGAAGTGAGTGGCTTTCCCAGACGTTACTCTTGCAGTCTCATCAAGCCCGTTCTCTAATTGATGTTAATCGTAGGAAACAGGTTAGAGAAGGATGGTCGCTGTGAGCAGCGCCCGATGGAGGGGCCCATTGATGTCACCTGGCACAAGGACTGAAGGGCTCTGGCCCTGGTTGTGTTTCATCTGTTTGCCTAAGAGCTGCCCTGTTTCTAATGGAACAATAATCTGCACTCTCACGGGGCTGGAGAAGTTTGGTTTCTTGAGGGAATTTGAAGCATCTTTACTAGTTTATGGCAGAAAAGAAAAAGGACTTAAGGGGATTTTGTTTGTCGCTTCAAAATTAGCCTAGAGGAAAAAGAATCTTCAATTCGAATTTAATTAAAAACTGATGAACTAAAAGCCTTGTAGTGAAGCTCTGTGAAGTCCCATTCTTACAGTAAAAGAACATAGCCCTGATAAGCAGCAAGAAGAAAATAAACACAACAGATTTAAAGCTAAAACCCAGACAGAAATGGGCCAAACTGTAATCAGACAGTTGCCAGAACACAGATTGTCCCACTGCGCATAAACAGGCGTTTTAAGGCAACTGCTGAGTTGCTTGTGTAATACTGGCAACATCCCATTAAACTTACTGTCATTATTTCATCCATCTCTTTCGGTCAAGACCTCCTGCCTCTGAGGGGAGGGGACATGTCCCTGCGGCGCACACATCCCTCTGCACTGTCACACGCTGTGCTGAGCTGGGGTAATTGCACACAGCCCGGGTCAGCCTTGTTCCCTAAAACATTAGAGCATGTTCATAAACAGCTAATAAACCTACAAATGAGTGATGGCTTGGCACAGAAGGAGGAGAGGTCAGTGATGCTCAGCTGCTCCAGTCTGCTCCAGAAAGGGAAAGCAGAAAGTCCCCAGGGTGGTCTGGGAGATGTCACCGGTGTTACTGGAGCTGCGATGGGAAAGGCTGAGCAGGGGACCACGGACATGGCCTGTGCACTCACACGGTCCTGAGAGGTGTGCAGCTGGACGTGATCCACTGCAGGAAATCTCTGAGGGCAGAGTGTATGGCTTCGCTTTACCAGCTGGACCAATTTAATTAACTGTGGGAATATCAATTATTGGCTATTGCTGTTTTTATTTCAGAAAACACTAACTGGCATTTCACCAGGTCGATACAATGCAAAATAGCCACTAACACCAGCCTGAGCTCAGGCCCCAGATGCTTTAGATTGATGGTAATTTCTTTGCAGCTCTTACTGGCAAAGAACAATTTTTAAAATGGTCCCAAATACCAGACCAGCCAGAGGAATGAAATTTCCTCAGATACTTAAGACCTCTGGTTTATCACCCTCCGTAGTATGCGATATACATTGTTGTACATTTGCTGTCACCAGTGATTTATGACCAAAGCACATTGTTCAAATAAGCTTAACATATAAAGAACTGCAGCATTCTGTGACACGGCCTTGAGGCAGCAGTTGCCCCCCCTACCTCTGGACCTCATGTTCTGGCCCCCTGTGCCACCACTGCTGGGACAGGGCTACTCAGTGCAGGGAGGAATTTCAGGCCACTCTGCCTGTGGCACTACCATGAAGTCATCTCTGTTACAAATGCAAGCCAAAAACTACCCTGATTCCATAGGGGGTTTGGGCACAGCAATGGATTAGAATGAAAACAATGATGAGAGTAATTCCACGCCTCTTTGTGATTCTGATATTATGGTTTAAAACTCTTGGCCTGGCTTGAATAACTTCTAACTTGCACTAAAAAATCTTTCCGAGAGAAAGGAAAAGTCAAAAGAAAACTGGTAGTGAAAGCAGGGGGAGGATGGAGCCTTCTGCTTGGGTGGCTCCTGTGCAGCTTTCAGACCTGGAAACTGCCCCTGGTTCTCTGTTGCTTTACCTGCTGATGGCCTCCAGACCTCACTCAGAGCAACAACCGCAGTGTCACACACAAGCACCTGCGGCCCCTGTGCTCTGCCTCCACTGACCCTTCCCATTCTGAGGCTGCAGAGACCCACGCGGGGTTTGCAGAGGATCCAGCCGGCTCTTTCCACCTCCTGCCCACACCTCCCACTAATGGACACAGCACAGCCATTTCCCCGAACTCCTGCATTTTTCTTTCCATGATTATCTCCTTTAAAACGCACGAATTGAAAATGAGATGCAGAGCCAGCGGGCTCTTTTGAGCTATGGTTATTAGCTGCGTGGAGGATGAAAGTGGTACGACTCCCCAGATAAATATATAGTTCATTAAAAGTGTTCGGGATCACTCTATTCTGCTGATCAAAAGCCTAAATCACACAGTTAGCAACATTAAGAAGCTGCATTATGATTTGAGTTATATCTGGATAAACCCACTTGAGAACTGAGAGAGGCCCAGCGGCACTGGCAGGGCCATGCCGGGAGCCCAGCAGTTGCACCGCGGCTCCGGCTCTGATTCCAGCACACACAGCCCAAGCCACGGGACAATGGGGCTTAGTGCCACAGTTCTGGGCTTGCTGCAACCGGAGATATTTAAGTGATGCCTGATGAAAAACGAATTCTGGAAAACAGCTGCACACTGATATACTCAGAGTTACCAACACCGACCAAAGGTGATTGTCCCATCCCTTTTGCACAACTGCTTCTTCTTTTACTAAGCACACAGCTTAATAAAAAACCACAAACCCACAAATCTTCTGCATGACCATGCTCTGGCTCTCTGAGGCAGAGATCTCTGCAAAGTCCAGCCTGACCTCCTAAGTCTTGGCTCGAAACCGGCCACTCTCTGGTTTCCGATCATTTCAAATCTGGCTCAAAAAAAGCTATCTGAGACTAAGGACATGAATACTGATGACAAATTTTGCATCCAAAAATTGTCTCAATCAGTCAATTTTAAAGAGAGAACAAGTCTCTCGTTCAGCTTCAGGCTTTGTCAAGGACACCACAGAGGTGCTCCAGGTGAGCTGCTCCTTGGGAGGTGGTGAAGGAGTACTGGGTCTCAGCACCCTGTAGCAGTTCCTGTCTCACACCTCTGTCAACAGAAGAACTCACCATTATGCTTGCCCTGTTTCTTCTCTTTTCTGGCTGCCCTCACAGCACAAGCCCAACCTTTTGACAACTGGATGTTCCAGCTTACCCCACCACTCCTCCCATGGAAGCAGGACAGCTCACAGCTGCAGGAACGCCTGCATTTCAATGTGTTGCAATTAAACAGCAGCCACACTAATCCGCAGCAGGAGAGCACCGGTGCAAGACTGCTGTTCCCCCCTTCCAGCTCTGGGAGTTCTTGGCCAGCCACTGATAAATTAAACTCGGCACCTCCCTTGACTAAGATGGATGACAAGCTTAAGTGATATCCACTGAACAAATGGCTGATTTGTGTATTCTTCCATTCAGGATTAGGCTAATAAGATGTTCATTTATGGATCTATTACTCAGTCATTTAACTGCTTAAAAGAAGAGGATCGGCAAATTTCACTATCCAGGAATTGATTTCCATCTTTTTAGACCAAATTTTAGTGAAGGGTTTGCAAAGGTAATTTAGTGGGACATAACAAAACATCATTAAGGTGACACTATGTTAAAATACAAGAGGAAAACTCGAGGTGCTTGAAGCCTCCAGGTTTGAGGCAGCCCTGCTCTTCCTCACCTGCCTTTTGCTGTGGTTCCTGGAAGGATGCACAATCAGGGTCTTTTAGACTGAGAGGTGAAAAGGGACTCCCTCCCTGTGACTCTGGGGACATTTGGGGAACCCCGAGCTACAGCAGCTTGGTGCGGGGTTGTCCCCAGGCAGAGCAGGTCTCTGCGGGACTGCTCCCAATTGCTGCAGGCTGCAACCTGTAACTGTAGTGTCACCTCAGGGGCACATCGACACCTGCTCCAGCCCTGGAGCGCACACAGTCAGTCACACTGGATTTTCCCAGCAGCATCAGCATTTACCTCCTTTATGCCTGTCATCAACAGGAGAGAGAAGGTTTGTACATCCCCGCTCACGCTGCTCGGGCAGTGCTTAGCTCAGTGACCATCAGGGCGTGTGCCGGGGGATAGGAGTGCTGTCCACTCTGGTCCTCGACTCAGAGACCTCTGGGGACAATAAAAAACTGCGCAGCAGCTTTTTCAGAATGAAGATTTGTGGTCACTAATCACCCACACCAGTCTGTGGAGGCTTTGTGTCCGGATAAACAAACCAGCGCTCTGACATCTGTGTGGCCAGCCGCTGGGCTGGCATTAATTCAGGCATGGGGGAAGGCTTTCTGCTTGAATTAAAATAAAAATCATCAGCTGTCTGGTTCTGCTAAATTAAACCAGGAAATAGCTAAAGACACTGGTATTTAGGCTGCTGTAATTAGGATCCAGCATGAGCAGGCATTTCTGCACAAGGCAGCTCTCTGCTGCGCTTTCCTTCCCAGTCCCATGCCTGTGTTCCTAGCTCACTGCTGAGGTGCTTGTCCACCTGCAAGGCCTGGGGTTAATGGCTTTACACAGTGCTGCTGCAAGCTGACAGAAACCTCCTTGCTGAGCCCTTCAGGGCTCCAAAGACTGAGCTGTAACATTCTCCACACTGGTCACTCGGGGAAGAGCTCATTATCCAGGATTCTGATAATGCTGCTGAGCATTGGAGACAGGAACACAATTATCTTCCAACCTGGATTTACCAGCGCTCTCGTCCTCTTGCCTCACTGAAGCACAACAAGATCTAATGGAGTACTCTGCTGTGTGAGATCACTGGTGCCTTCTCAGAGACAGAGAACAGGAGGGCACACAAGAGTTCTTAATTTATACTTCATCTACTGGGTCTTAGTTAATTTAACAGGTCCTAACATTCATACAACAAATTATGCCTCCAGAAAACTGAGCTTGTGCCAGGACGTAATTGTTTCATTTAATACACCCACCAACACCATGAAAACCTGTCTATGTATGTATGTATGTGCTGTCGCGCATTCCACATTAACAGAAATTCTCATGCACGTTAGTGCTCTTTCCCTCTCTGTTATGTGTCCTTTCATGCAGACAGTTCAGAAGAAAATACAAATGTACTGTCCAGAAATCCACTTTCACCTGGTGACATGCTTTCTCTCCTGCCTGCTAAGGCTATCAGGGCTGATGGGATTTAGCGCAGGGTCAGATGCGAAGAGCAGAGGGCAATGCTCTGGCTCGCCACAGGGAGGAGATCTACCGGCGGCCACTGAGCAAGGACTCACAGTACCCTGTTCCTCTGGCTCAGCTTCCCTCAGCAGGGCCCCTACAGGCTCATGGGCTCCACACGGCATGGGTGAGCCTCCCTCACTCCCAGGGCAGGCATCTGCGGAGCCCAGTGGTGCCAGGGCACGGCCACTCCTTGCCTGGAGCACAGGTCATGAGAGAGGAGAGCAAGCACCCACAGAACACCCAGTGCAGACAGTCTGTCTGTCCACTCACCAGCCCTTTCTCCCTACCAGCGCTCTGTGCCCTGACAGTGACTTTCAGGGATACCCTGGGGTTCCTCCCCAGGACAGCAGCTCCTCCCCAACACAGCCCTGGGAAAAAACCCTTCCTGGGCTGGTGTCTCTGTCGATTCCACACACTTTCAGAAACCAGGGCAGAGCACTGGGCTGTGACCGAGTGAACAGCTCAGTCCTGCATTCATCTCTCTCTTTTGCATAATGCATTTAGAAGTGGATCTACATTTTTATTGCAGAATAATATGTCTGGTTTATATATTGGCATCTTTGTGATGTACTGACATTTTGTGCACATTCACTGCTCACCTCAGGGAAAGCTGGTAACTGAATACCACCATGGCCCTGTTTCACAGCACCAATTATGATCTTTCCCAGGTACTACTTGCTTCATTATCTGAGCAAAGAGTTTTATCTTACCTACCAGGCAAACCTTCCAAATTCACAGCTGGGTAGATATAACCCTGAATATTTAGCTCAGCCTTAATGTCAGCTAATATTCCTCTTAACTGCTGCTCTTAAACAGTTTCATCCTATTGTTGTTAATCACATTAAAAGGTATTGGATATATAATTTCCTTTAATTATGTGAAAATATTGGTTGCTTCCTCTCTTTGGAGCGTTATGCACAGAGCAGCAGTGATTAATGCCAGAAATTTCAGAAGGCGGTCAGGAAAAGCTCCTAATTGTTGATTTATACTCTAATTGGAAGACACCTGTTTTTTTCCCCCATCCTTTTGATTTTTACTTTCTGTTTGAGTCCAAAATTATTCTGCATGTGTCATCTTTACGTTAATCGATACATGTTTTGTCCTTCAAAAATCTGCCTAATTGCTTTTCTCATTTAGACAGCCATTTGCTAATGAACACCGTCACCCATTAACACCAACAGGAGGATTTAGATGGCACACCGAGCAGATTTAGAAGGGGAACGCCGTCAAGCCCGTTGTTACGGGCAGTGAGCACAGCTCGTGTATCCCAGCCTGGATAAAATCTTGCTCCACTCCTTGTTAGCAGGGTGCTAACTGCATCCCCTGAAGCTGCTGCCGGTCCGTGCCCAAACAGACCGCGCACACATCAGCCCGGAGAGCTCCCCATGGCAGCCCCGAGCTCGGGGAGCACACACACCCCTGCGCTGTCCCGGGAACACACGGGGCGTGGGGCTGGCATTGCTGTACAACAGGGTAGCTCATGCCCCACTTGCCCATAACCCTCTCCTCAGACTGCACCGCTGCTTCCCTCACGCCCAGGCCCAAGCTCCCCTTTTGAGACAAGATTTCGGATAGCCGGCAGGGAAAGGGAAAACCAAGCGGTTCAAAAATAAGCAATTTTGCGTACGGAGCAAAGCTCTTTTCTACTCCCCATGCACATAAACATGGGCTTGGGGTTTCCCACGATGAATCCTGAATGCCTTTTTTTTTTCGGAGGCCACAAATGACACTGAGCCTTCTATGATACAGTAATAGGAAGTGCCTAAAATGACAAATTAGGAGGAAGAGTGTTTGTGACAGTGATGAAGGGAAAGGTTAAGGCTTGTATTTAGATAAATTGGCTGGAAAATTTGATCCACACAGTCTTTCAAATACGATTATACAAACATAATTTGCATAAATATTATAATTTAAATTCTGCCTATGGCATAATAAAAAAAGGGAAAAGAGTATTAAATCATCAAGGCATTTGAATGTTTGAAATATCACTGTGTGATGTTTCATGCTATCCATTAAATAAGTAATTAATTGCAAAATCTATCAAAGCAAAGGGAAATTTAGTCAGATAAGGCTGGCTTTTTACTTTGCGTGTTTTTTTTTTCTGAGGATATAATTTCTTTCAGAGCACATTCGATTTTTCCAAGGTACTAACTCAGAGTAATTATAATGCTGGATCTGTTGCAGAGCTGTGACTCTCCAGCTGCTGTAGCTGCAGCGTGTGCTGATGCGCATCCTATGGTAACATGGGACAGGATTTGTCATTTCTGAGTGGGAGTCCCATCGTGTGTCCTGCTCTGTGCCACCTCCTGCCACCTGAACTGCTGCAGAGAGCCTGGCGCAGCCTCAGGTGTCACACGTGGGCAGCTCGGGCACAGGCTCACCGCTGAAGTGGGGTCCTGTCCCTGAGGACTGGCGCAGCCAGGCTGTTCCGTGCAGCGTGTGCGGAGCTGGGGAGCCCCTGCCAGGCGCCAGCAGCCCTCCTCTCCAGGGGTGTCCCCACACCGGAGCACTGTTGTTTTCAATCGCCTTTTCCAGGCTCTCCCGCCCTGTCATACACTGACACATTTCACACAAACAACAGATTGCCACACTGCTGAGCCTTGCTGGGTTTGGAACACAGTCAGGGGCTGCTGTGACTCTTCAAAAGCTGTTTTCTTCTGCATACGCTGACTCCCACAGCCCCTGGCAACCTGCTGTTTTCTTCTCTGTTTCCCTCCTTCACCTCTCAGGGCACAGCCCTCCCTTCGCCCTTGGCAATGGACCACCACAGCACCACCTTCACTCTGCCACGCCCCGCGCAGGCTTCTCACTAAGAAAAGTTAACAAGGGATGCGGGCAGTGTGACAGGCACAGGCGGGATGCGGGATCAGGAAGCATTAAACACGGTTCTCAGCACCAAGCCAAGCTGGGGGCTGGCAGCAGCTGATGGACTGTATCACCGGCTAGACAAGCGGCTCCCCATCTGCTCACAGAACGTGACAGACACCCGTACCCACGCTGTGCTGCGGCGAGCAGAGGCCTGATCTCCCCTCCCGGCTCAGCCCCGTGTGCCCACAGCCACCTCGTGGCTCCTGCACTCACAGCATGAGCACCCCTCTCAGAGAGCAGATCAGGCTGGTTATTTGTTCTGTCTGTTGGCTCAACCTGGTAGAGACCGAAGGATGAAAGGGCAAGTGGGAAATGAGCTTTGAAATGCACAGGGAAACAGCCTTCCTTATCAGCACTGCTTTGTCTCTGCCACTGCAAAGATCTCTTTAAGTAAACCGGAAAGAAAAATAGGATAATAAAGGAAAGAAAACTTAAGAACAGTTTACTGAAGCGTTTAGACTAAACTGCTGCAAGGTACGTTGACCCTTTGATATAAATCCTCAGCTTTCTCCACCTCCAGGCCTGCAAACAAAGCAGTATCGCTCCTAATGTCACTTCCACTGCTGAAAATTTGTGACATCAATAAAAGCCTGGTTTGTCAGTACAAATGGAATTTTAAATTGAATTCTTATCAAATTAGCCTTTGATCAAGGTCACGCAATATTGTGTGAGTAACCTTTTGCGAGGCTGTGTACATGGCTGCTGCCGGAGGTGAGAATGAGACAGATTCTAATGAGATTACTCAGCTGGAGCACTCAATAACAGGCAATGGAGGAGATGGGGTGACATTAGGTTTAGCGATAATTTAAGTATATGGCTACACCAATGCTCGAAGGACAATGCTTCACCCCCCATCTCGACTGTGAACCCACACACACAGTGCCTCTCTCACAGGTCTCAGCAGCCCCAGAGCAGACACAGCTCTGACACACCAGAGCCAGAACAGAATTTCCTGGAGGAACCAGAATGAATTGCAAATGCATCCCCTCTGCTGGCTTCCTGGTGCAATAAAACTTCTGTTAGTTTCAGGGGAATGGTGTTTTGCAACAGCAGCTGGCGGGGATTTTCCAACAACCTTGCACATCATGAACAAATTTGTGGGAAAAACCTGTTTTTCAGCATGAGGAGCTCAGTGCTCCAGGAGCTGGGTAGGAGCTCAGGGAGTCAGAGGTGTGCGCACGCACTGTGAAGCAAGGGCACAGCCTCGCTCCCTCATTCCGGGCTTGGCTCCAAGCAGAGCCCAGATCCATGTTGGGCACTGCCTGTGGTATCACCCAGCCAGGGAGGTTGAGCAGGGTGCCAGGAAGGTGTAGCACTGCTCTGGTCTCCCAGCATCTGCTGTGCCAGCCCTGGGAACTGCAGGACCCATCTAAGGAAGCTTTTCCTGCCATGATGGAATAATCCTAATAAAAAAGTATGAGCTGCTGCTGCTATCCCTTTAGATAACATCTTCTTGAAATTAAATATGTAGCTCAAATTACACAATCAAGAAATAAACTATACAGCTGCTAAAACCTCCTCCCCAAATAACAAAATAGCTGCATATTTGACAACTCCAAAAAATATTTCAGCAAACATAATATAGAAGATAATGATAATTAGACTGGTATTTTATGCCATAACACTCTTGAATGCCTACAAAAATACAATATTTTCAGCAGAAGATAATTGAAAAGATTATTTGGCTTATCTAAAATAAATTTTTCCAAGCCTCAGCACATCTGTTACAAGAATTCCTGCAGACACATGGTACAACACTGCTGGCTCAATGGACTGCTCATTACTTTGAGAAAGAGGTGGATAAAGACACGGACGGTTTTGTCCAAGAAGGGTGCCTTTGACGGGAAATGGACATAATCACTTTTTCTTGGACCCAAGGAAAAGCGGAAGCGACTGAACAAGCCCAGGAAAACAGCAGCCGCCTAAGTTGGAGCCATGCGTGCTTCGCACTGTGCAGAGCAGCCTCTGGCACGGGGCAGACAGGGGAATGCCATGGCAGAGTGAGGGATCTCCCCACACGGGGATGAGTTGATGTAAACCTTGTGCTCCGACATTTCCCTGCAAACCTGCACAATTTGCTCTTTGTTGCTAAGTTACCTGTTTATCCGGTTCCACACAGATCCCTCCAGCACTGTACATTTCGCAGATGCAGCTTTGGTATTTGCTTTCAGTGATGACTCAAGACAAGCACTTGTTTTTAGTACATGTTCTTGCTGTTAGGACCTGCAGGTTGAACCTTTGAAGTACAGAGAGGTGTAATTGAAAGCCACTTTCTGTCTTTGCAGGGTGTGTGAGGGGGAAATCCAGAGTGGCTGCAACAGCACTGCCAATGCCGAGGGAACCTGTGATCCAAAGGGCATCCATGGGAACACTTCTGAGAATATTTTGATATTTCAAAATTGAGCACTTCAGATCTGAGGGGCCACAAATTCCTTGTCTTTATCCTTCCCTGCTTGCCCCCCTCCCCAGGTTCTGTAGCTCCAGGCAGACTGAGCAAGACCTTTTGCTTTCACCCAGGGCTGTACAGTGCTATGGTGTTTGCACTAGTGATCCCTACAGCTGACAAGGGAGGGGAAATACCTTCATGTCTTGTTTTGGGGTCCCTTGGTGCTCGCTCTCATGTGGATGCATTCTACCACCCCAACCACCTCAGCTGCATTCACCTCACCTGCTCCTGTGGCCACAAGAAACTCTCTCCAGTGATCCCTGGGTGATTTTGTGACACAGCACTTTTACAAGTCAGCATTTCTAAAAATATTTACTCCTGTTCAACCAGTAATTGTGACTGACTGAGCAGAATCTGGAAAACAAAAGGGTTTTACATGGGCCCTGGTAGGTTTAATCTTCAGCGCTGCTGTGACGCAGCTCTGTAACACCAGAAGAACCATTGGTATCTGCTTTACAAAGCAGCTGAGCACAGATCAAGAGAGAGGCAAAGGGGCCAGTGCTCAACTCTTCTCATGCAAGTGAAGCAGCATCTCATTATTCTGGGGCAGAAGCCCAGAGCTGGTCCTCAGCAGCCTCTCACCCAGAAGCTGCTCTGCTGGTACTAACTGGGCTCCTGGCACCAACCAGGTTTATCCATGGGCTGAAGGGCCCGTCGTCCACATTCAATATTCAAAATACACTAAGCACAATGTTTGTGAAAAGTGTCAAATGCAATAATATATTCCTGTGTTTAACTTCAGGCTACCCCCTCACCAACCACGCTGAAAAGTGTTAGAATTGGACAAGATTTCCCAGGAGTAAAAGAAATTCATGTTCATATGCTTATAAAGGCTGACAGGTGAACAAACTCTTCTACAGGGCAATTGCAGATGCTCTAAGTGACATTTTAAATTCTTAAGAATTTTCCATTTGCAAATAGAAGTTGTCCTGCAAAATGACAAGCAAACCAAGCAGACTTCCCAGAAACTGGGCCTTTCTGTTGCCTTTTAGAGGCTTTATTTTCCTTAAGAGGGAAGAATGATCAGTATTTTGGGGGGGGCGTGGGGGAGGCGAGGGAAGGCCCCTCAGAAATGGACTATGGCATCTGTCTTTTTTCAGTCATTTATAGAAGAAGAGTAATAGGGCAGATACAGCACTAATTTTTATTGTAAACTAGTCTGGGAATATATTTTACTCAGAGCCCTTAGCACAGAACGTGGATTAACTGGAAAAGCTAATGGTATAGTGCAGTATAAATATTTACGTAAATGTTTAGCTAAATCCTTTATTAACAGGTCAATTTTTCCCTGAATTTTTCACCTTTTGTTATGAGATTTTTAATGGGTTGATACCTTTCCAGGCTTTAAAAACTCCTGAAGGGAGGAGGAGACAGCCCCCCGAGCACCCCAGCTCTCACTGCTGTGCTGTTTTCCTCCCACTGGCACTCACAAAGCAGAATTATGCCTGAATTCCTGTGCCCCTACATGGGACGTGATTCCTCAGGGAGCGAAGAGCAGCCAAGGGGACTCTCTCAGTAGAAACCCCACGGCTGTGTCACTGTCCCTGCACCCTCTGATCCACGCCCACAGCACGATGGGACGCAGGCGCCGGGAGCCTCTTCCCAGAACAATCAGTCTTCTCGTCCAGCAGTGAAAACACTGTCTGTCTCTCACTCCTTCCTTCTCATTTTACCATGCATAATTCTGAAGTTAATAATGATCGTTAAGCACACTGAAGATCAATACCTTCCAAAAATCTCTGGAAACATGTTTTTGTTCAAGGAACTGGAGGTTGCTGTGGGGTCCTATTATGGTTTTACAGCCTTGAATTTATTGGAGATGGTTTCAAGTCAAACCAGACACTCCAACAGCAGAGAACGAAAGTCTGGGCAAACTCAATACATCAACTCTATGATCAAGTGGATTCAGCAGTCTGCTCAGAAGCAGGATAAGAAGTGTGGTTTGCACTCATCCATTTTCCATTCCGTCTATCCAGTAAAAAGAAAAAAAAAAAGGAAGGTTATGAGAAATCGTCACCTTGGGTCACTTAGGAATTTCCCATTAGGCACAGCTGTGGTGAACATCTCAGACTGTCCTGGTGTCACAATTCATCCAGTTCAACCTGCCAGTCCTGCCTGTGCCCGAATGAATCCCGTGAACACAAGGAGCTGCCGGAGGCAGGGGAGAGCTGAGCCATCTCCCAGGCTGCCTATCCCCTCTCCCCCAGCACCCTGCAGCACCCACCCATCCACCACTGGGGGTTTGTTTGGGGTTTTGTAGGGTTTTCTTCCCTCAAACATTTTGTCTTGAAGAATGGGAGCAAGGTGAAGGGTGCATCCTGGGACCGGAAGAGGTCTGGGGGAAGGCATCTGTATCAGCATCATCAGCAATGCCTAACTGCCAGCTCAGAGCCAAAGAAGAGGTGGGATTGTTTTTACCCTCTCCTGCTACTCCAACCTGTCCCCAGTCAGTAGAAGGTGCTCTTTTTCCATGGGCCTGAAATGGAGCTGTTTCACCCCAGCAACAGCTCCTACCCTGTAAAGGCACAAATAGTCTGTCTCATGTCTCATGGTTCTCCAGCCATGCAGATAATTTTGTTCTTAATTAAACAAATGCCACAATGACAGCTGGGAATTAGCAGCTGTAGTTTGACCAAGGAAGTCTGATACCTCCTTTAATTAAAAGAAAAACCCTCAAAATTTCCCTAATGAAATCTCCACTCTGTTAAGATGGAGCAGCTATGAACTCAGAAAGCAAGACAAAACAGGGAAGCATAGTGATTCAGTCAATGCAATTTTCTTGCAGGAAAATACTTCAACTATCAAGAAAACAAAAGAAGCTCTGGAAGTTGCAAGAAGTCAGCTTTCCAATTGATTTTCAGCTTGATTTTGTGAAGCATCATTCCCACGAAATGACTAGGAAAATGCACAGCATCCCGATTACATCCAGGAGCACTAGACACCGGAGGTATTGAACTTAACTCTGACAGCTCAGAGTGTGTTAAACATTATCTTTTATTTCCTAATGAGGCAGGCATCTGCAGCAGAGGATATGAGGAATACAGAGATTCAAATCTGGTGGGGTTTTTTTGTTTTTTTTTTAATATCAGCTCTTTTGCAAGCTTTAGAGCTACCCAACGTATTTACATATTCTGACACACCAGACGTGCTCTCTTGATAGATAAAATATGCAACTCTATTTAAAGATAGAGAATCTCTCTCTGCATTTTTTTCTAAATAACATCAGATATGTAAGAGACTCCCACTGGTGTAAAATTTCCTCTTACTCATTTGACTCTTAACATTGGCCCTCTGGACCCAGCCCTTAAAACGCTCCTCACGTTGGACAAGGCAGCACCGAGGGCTCTGTGTCACCTCTCCTAGACCAGGATGCCCCTCTGTGGCCATGGGGCAGCGACAAAGCTGGAGCATCACATCGTGCCCACCAAAGCTGCGACTATTAGCCAGAGGTTCGGAAAAACAAAGGGAGCAGAAACCATCGGGAGCTTATGCAGAGTGGCCAAAGACAGCAATTACTGCAGAGCTGAGGCTGCTGCCATCTGAAACGGGGCTTTTCTCAATCTTTTGCAGTCTTAGGAAATTATCATTTGCCTCCAGACAATCATTTCACAACAAATTTGGAAGATGGTATGTACCATCTTTGATGTCTTGTGGACTCTGGGGTTTGCCATAGGGAATAAATACACGAGAGTGGAAACTGGGTCGGGTTACTAAGGACAAGCGTAAAAAACAGACAAATGTACAAGGACAAGCCTAGAAAATCAGCGAGTACTAAATTAAGTAGAAATCCAGACTAACCAACTCTTTCCATCATCCATGACTAAGAGAAAGCTTGGATGGTGTGGGAAGGGGGTAAATACTCTGTCTGAAAAGGGGACAGAAGAGATCCCGTATGCCTGGAGGCAGTCTGGGCTTGCTGAGCTTCTCCCTGCCCCACCAAGACACTTGCCTGAGGCCACCCCTGAGCCATGCTGGCAGTGGCATCCCTATGGAGATGCCAGGAACAGAAGCATTAGCCTGACCAAAGCAGTACCAGGAGGGAGGAAATGATGGATTTTATTGAAACAGGTGTTTTGCAAAAAAACAGTCTCTGCTGAGAATCAGCTGTAAATTATGATACTCAACTGATACAAACTGATTTAGATCCAGGAACTCTGAGGGCGTACAAAATCATTGCGAAAGCAACTCCCAGCCCCATTGGGGTGACAGATAATGTAACGTGACAAACCAGGCAGTGACTGTCATTAACATATTGACTTTACCGGTGCTTCCCAGAACAGGGACTACTCAAGTTTCCAAAAGCAGGGATCTATGCTCCTTTGTGTTCATTGCATATAACTACATGCTAACAATACCCAGGCTGTGCCTGGAAGAAACACTCTGGTTTGTAAAACACATTCCTGGCTATGCAGGAGGCATTTTCACACATTGGCAGCGCAGACACCCTCAGTACCCATCCTGCCTCAGGTCTGCACAATGACTTCCCACACCAACCAGCTCCCTGAGCCCGTGCTGTAAGCATTGCACATGTTCCTGTCCTCTTTAAAAAGCATTTGGAGACCTAGGGTAGCAAAGTGCTATTTGATATCTGAACTGCCTTTTGATCATCAAAGCACATGCTTAAAACGGATCAGTAGGATTAGGGCATGGGCCAAACCAGAACTCCCCAGTGCTCAGCATCCTGGTTTTGGCACAGAACCCTCCATCCTTTTGTATTCTCACCAAAGGAAAGGGGAGGAAAAAAAGAACCTGCCAGCAAGGCTGCTCTGCTGCAGCAAGGTCAGCCTTCCCCCTGCTACGGTGAGAGGCTCCAGCTGTGCCCCTAGCCCCATCATGCTACTCAAAGAAGAACACCCCCATTTATCAGGGATGTTTTTTTCCTAAGGCAAACTCTTCTGGCACTAGCCTTTTCCAACAAATACCACAGTTTCCACAGCAATAACAACCACCGGGGTAGAGGACTGGGCTGCACTTGACTGACTGAGGTTTGCTGGCAAATAATCACTCAGATGAGGACTCCCAGGGATGCCCAGGATTCAGCTGTGAGCACAAGGACATGGGCTCCCTGAAAGTCCATCAGGAACAGCCAGTTTTCTCCAGAATTTCCTAGCTGGGCACACACAGCTACTCACTGGGTAGAGTGGGGTTGGTCCCTGTCCCAGCACTGGGGGACCGTGCCAAATACACTGCAGAACGCTCCAAGAATTGGCATCACTGTTCAGCTGGAATTTGACAAACCAATCTTTGTCCAAATCCCATCTCCTTCTTTTCTCTTTCTTTCGTTTATTCGTTTTCTGTTTCTGCTGTTTGTTGCTTCAAAATAACCTACTTTTCCCGGCGGAGGAGCTGCTGATGCACTCACCCCTTAACACTGTTTCCCTCTTTCCCTCCCATCAAAGCTGACTGAACCTGGGCCCAGGGGCTCTCCGGGGCTCAGCTTTTATCTTGTTTACTCATGCTGTGATTGGTACAATGCGGCTGTGAGATCTGGGAACAATCTTCATTTCACCGGGCAAAAAGGTACTGGACAGGAGTAACTCAAGTCGTTCAGAGGAGGCACAGTTGTTAGCGCTGTGCTTCGAGCCCTGGCTCTCTGTCCCCATGTGCCGGCAGGGCACGGCACTAGCGAGGCACCAGAATGGCAGCACCCAGCTCATGCCTGCGCCAGTGACAGTTCTCCATCCCTGGTGTCCCTGCAGCGGGGCACCAGGCACCTGCAGCTGATGTAGTGAGCTGCTGCCACATTCCCTCTTGGCTGGCTCTAGCTGAGGCAGAGGAAAGAGTTTTTCCTCCTAAAGCAGGCAGCAGCAGGGCCCAGCGGGTTCTGCTTGGCTGTGTTTGAGCCCAGAACTCTGTGGGCAGGGATGCTGATGTGAGGGCAGGAGCCAGCCCCCAGGGCAGCTCTGCAGGGATGGAGTGTCTTTACTACCCTTTGTGTATTCCTGCATTGTTTGCAATGGCACACATGAAATCACAGTGATGCGTTATTTATGAGAAATAAATATTAATCAATATCGATAAATACATATGAATTCATGAAGAGAGAACGGCAATAGATGATAGCCACTGGGTGGTGGTGAACGTCCTTGCACACAGGGACTTGGCAAAGAGCATAAATAAATATGTCAACCAGATAAACAAATATACTCCCTCCCTCTCTGGGGCTCAAATGCCAGGTGTACACACTCAGCTTTAATAGCACATACACGACAATGATTTTTTAAAAACTGCAGTGGAATAAAGCCTTGTGATTCAGGCGGGCTGTGGAGCGGGATTTTAAACTGCCCGTCACACACCAGGGATGGAGCCTAGCGGACGCTGCGGAACGGACATCAGCGAGCTATCCCTGCAGCAGCACTGTCCATCAGCCTGGGGCAGGGCTTCCCTGTCACAGGAGATTTACCAAAGGAAGGGGAAGAATCAACCAAGCTGAGAATCCTTAGAAAAACTGGAAGTCAAAGAGAAATGAGGGCTCACAGCCACAGCAGGAGCTGTCAGTAATTAGTATGTGCCACCATATGTTTTAATAATTTCAGATTTCTCACATGTCTCTAGGGAGCCTCAGAGGGGGTTTCATACTCTTCACTCGGTTTTCAAACTTATGGCTGTTCTCATCAATAAAAGATTTGGTTTACTCACTGTTGCAACTGTATAATGAAAACCAGGTGCAGCTATGTAATATTTCTCTTTAATTACTATTTGTGGCATGAAAAAGAAGAATTAATCATTCTGCATTGTTAGAACAGGATGAACTACCTGCTAATCACAAACTTGATTTTCATTCAGGTGATGCTGCACAACATTCTATTAGTCCAAGTAAATATCAACACTAGTTTTAATTATTTTTTGGTCTTTCTCCCTGCATGAAACATCTGCCTGATGGGAACAGATACACATATGTTAAAGAGTTATGGCTCTTTCCTCTCACACACCTGGTCCAGAGACATAAAACACTTTCCCTCCACACCTTTAGAATGAAAGAGATGTCCTTGTCTCCCCCTTCCAGCTATTTTCTCTAGCATCAAATTTGGTTTTATGACTTATGGGTGAAAAGTGTGAATTCAAGGAAAACATAGTCTTCCATCATTTATTCATACTATCCTTCAAAGCCAACCCACTCAAGAATCCCCAACCATTTCTTTATTTTTACTATGAGCACACATGAACAAATGTGTCAGTTAAGTATTAGCCCTGCTAACATACTTCCTGATGGTCAGTTTTTAATTCCTGGCAGTGGTCTGATGTCCAAATCTTACTGAAAACCAAGAACTTCGCAGAAATCCCTATCCACAAAGGAGTTGTGGTAGCGCTTTCTGAATGCCATTTTGTGACGAGATGTGCAGAAGGCTCCAGCATCCCTAAATTATGCATGGCTGTGCATTCAGCAGATCCTTTGCTTTATTTGCAAGAATCTCACTTGCCAGAGCACTCCAGGGAAGGAGGAGGGGCTCCTGTCAAAATGAATACAGTCAACCAGAGAAAGAGGATCTCACCAATTAACTGCTCGAGTTTCTTCATTCTGGTATTTTTCCTCCCTGCCTCTCCCCAGCCCTGTTTCCGCAGCCTTCCAGGACGGCAGGGCAGGGAGCACTGACCCTGGGACGTGTGGGGCTGTGCCTCCCCTCCCACTCCAGCCTGGCAGCCGGCACTGACAGCGTGTGAATCCATCACACCTCGCTGTGCATCCCCAGAGCACCCCGGTGCCTCCGCTGCCGTGCGCCTGGCACAGCGCGCCAGGGCTGTGAGCCACCCAGCACCGCTCCTGCTGCTGCTGATTAAAACAAACCTGTCTAGTAAAACAACCCCTCAAAACACTGGAACCTGTCAAATTGTTCTGTTTGTTTTACATATTGGAGAGGAGATTTGGAGGGGGCTGGCTTTGAAGCGTTTCTTGTCTTGAAGGCAATTGTGCTGTTTGTTATCAGTCAAACCATCAGAGAACACAAGATGGTACAAGCCAGACCCCTGTGCTGGGCAGATATCAATATTCATGTAAAATACAAATGAGTGAAGCACTGATTTAGCTGAACAGAAATTATTTTTCTGCAGCAAAGCAAAATAATTTAGAAACACAAATAGCCCAGTAAATCTGGGGTTTTTCGGTTTTTTTTTGTTCCAGGACGGAGCACAATCTCAAGGCTGCTAAATCTCCACAAAACCAACTCAGGTGAAGCTGTTTGTTTCAGAATTTTTTAAGAGATAATTGAATTCCCAGTCACATCCTGAAACTACTATCAATCAATCAATCAATCAATCCATATTGAGAGAATATACTCCAGTATATTCATCAGTGATATGGGATACTAATCCAGACCATTTAATGAAATAACTAGCTATCGGAAACCTCTCCACAATCCTGCACAAGTCTTCCTAATCATTAAAAATAGAGCTATAACCTGGCTGCCTCTTCCTGACATCATTAGACTTGAAAGAGGAAATAAAATCCATTTGATAAAATTGCAAGTGCTGCAGAGGGCAGTTAGAAAACCAAGCTTGCTTTTCCTTTCCTTTCCAACACAGCGACACCCCTGGCTGTGCCCGCAGCCCAGTTCTTGCCAGCACTGCCCTCACTGGCTCCTGCAGCCTTGGTGCTGGGCACTAGCATGGGCCAGGAACGTGCACAGGACTTTGTCATGCTCCCTTGAGATTTCACTTCTCCATCTATTACCATTCCCATTTCCCAGCTGCTCTGCCTCCCTTGAAAGCACAGCCCCTTCAAAGCAGGGATTGTCCATGCAAGTTGTGTGATCCCTGGGATCAGTCAGGAGTGATCCTGCTCTGGGTTCACATCTTGCAGCAGGATTCAGAGGTTTTCTCTCCCAGTCCCATGCCCCAGTCCCATCTCTTGGGTGATCGTATGTGGCTTGCTGTCCTTAGTCTCCTACCCCCTACACAAGTATCAGGATCCGAGTTCCTCAGCAGCCATCAGCAGTTTCTAATGCCCTGCTTCTTTGATCTGAACTTGATAAACCTCGAATGGACAATCCTGGGGTTCCCTGCCTCCCAAAAGGCTACTGGGTCTCCCAGGTTTACCTCATGTTGAGTGCAGTGACTCACCAGCCCTGAAGGTCCTTCCCCAAAGTCATACTCCTGCCTGTTAGCCAAGTCTCCCACTCAGACCCCTCCATCCCAGCCCGCGGAGCAGGCAGCCATCAGATGGAGCCAGTTTGGATCCACTGCAGCTGTCCTCTCCCTCCTGGCAGCCGTGGTTCATTACAGCTGACTAAGACGAATGCCCGTATCCGTGGCAGCCTCCTCAGCACAGTACCCATGGCAGCACCGAGCAGATAAGACGCTTGTACACGACGCGTTACAGCGTGTCCTGGCAGCTCTGCCAGCCCCGCGCTGGCAATCAGGAGACTGAGCTGAAAACAATTAAAAATGGAATGGCACAGCTCTCTTCTTACCTGGGAATTGACCCAGAAAGGAGATCAGAATAAGGCTGTGGGAAAAAGCATGAGGTAGTTTACAGCTCCAGTGTTCTCCATTTGAGCCAAGCATGCAAGGAATGATAATCCTCAGCCGGATGTTTCTCCTACTGTCATAAGCACTGTTTTCTTCTGCAGACTTGGGGGTTTTAGTTCTGCTTTTTCTTGTTTTTCTTTAAAAACCAAGCACGCACACGCTCTGCACTGCATGGAAGCATCGAATTCACAGTATCCATCCTACCAGCCCTCCACACTCCACCATGACTGTGCTTGAAACGAGTGACCCAACTTCAGACTCTGAGTAGCTTCTCCTGCACAACACAGCTGCATGGAGATAGGTGGAAGAAAGCAAAGCCATTGGCGATTTCTTTGCCTTTACTGCTCTCCTTTGCCTCAATTCCTAATAGAGATTTTATGTGCAAGGAACTCTAAGAAATACCAATAGAGCAGGGGAAACACAAGCAGTCACATCGATGGTCTGAAGCACAGTATAGATTAATTGTGGCTCTAGTACTGGGAACCACAACCTATGAATTCATAATCATCACAGACAACTGCTGAACACAACAGCTGCTCAGGCTCCCCATTACGTGTATTTATAGTGGTGGCAATCCAGAAAACAGACACTGCTTTATGGAGAGACTTAAAAAGTGATGCCATTTGCAACACACACATGCACATTAAACAACCATAAAGCTCCCCCCCTGTACTGCACAGCATTTTAATAGATGTTGGCATTACGTCAGGAAAAGCAGTTTCCTGGATTCAGCCACATTAATGTTCACCCTAATGAACTCTCTGGAGGAGCTGTCATAAATGACAGAATATCATAAAAGAGCTTCGCCACCAATAGAGGCCAGTGAGAGCACAGACACTGATTCCATGCACGGGATGAGCTCGGAGCTGTGATGTTCCAAGGCAAGGCAGTGATATTTCTGGTTTATCTGGTTATTCACTGGGTTAAGTTTGCTGCTTTTATCTCTGCAGGTGCATTTGAAGTAGGATTCATGGAGAAA
The DNA here is from genome assembly GCA_013397935.1 of Dasyornis broadbenti. Lineage (NCBI taxonomy): Eukaryota > Metazoa > Chordata > Aves > Passeriformes > Dasyornithidae > Dasyornis > Dasyornis broadbenti. Next base: position 2,739,658 of record VZRN01002537.1, read on the forward strand.
AACTTAAAAGATTTCCTCCAAAGTTATTAGAGATAATAATTGAAATAGTTCTTTTGCCTGATGATAAAGCCAATGGCTAAAATTATTCAAGCTTTTAAAAATCAGATAATAAACTAAGTTTCTCCCTACTGGTAATCAGCTCATTTCATTGCAAAGATCTTTAAAAATTCAGTTTTGTTAACTGCAGTCTTGTCAGAGGTTATTCAGTGGTGTGTGTTTTGTTTGTTTGTTTTGTTTTATTTTTGAATTGTGTTTGCGCTTTTTTTTTTTGTTTAGGGTTTTTTAAATTGTATAGACACTAGGGAACAGGAAGGGAGATGGGATCACATGGAATATTTCTTTCTGTTTGGCTGCTACTTTTAACCCACACTGAGAAGTTCACTCACCAGAAAGCATTTACCCTAAAACACAGGTCTTGGGAGCTGGGACCATTTTTGAGTGAACAGCTTGTACAGCCACTCCTACCTAGCAAGGAGAAGTTCCTCTCCTCTAGCACCATTTTTCAGTGTAGAGCACAGCAACCATGTCTTGGACATCCACAGTCCAATTACAGCTCTGACTACCACCCTTTCTTCAGTGACATCCAGCTAAAACAGAACTTAATTCAGCAAGCAGCTGACAAATGTAATAATTCACTGACCACTCACAGATTATTGCCCCCTTCCCTTCGGGAATGCAGGTACATGCCTTCCCATCCACAGTGAATGTCATCTGAGGATAGCTGCATTTCTGCATTGGTTGCACCTCAAACAGACCTTTTCCCTTCTTCTGTTTGGCTTCATTCCTTTTTCAGTGCCTTCCCACCTAATTTGGGCTCCTTTTGCTATTTTCTGCTTCTTTCCCTTTCCACCCTATGGGTGATCACAAACGGAGCACACAGGATTTCATGCCATGCTATCACACCAAGGGCAGTGGAACAGTTCTGTAATTAGTCCAAACCAGCTCCATCAATTCTTTTGGCAAAGTGTGATTTTATACAAATTGCAGCTGCAGCTTGTTTCCAGAGAAACAGGTACTCAAGGTTTGGACACTAGCTCCAGCCCCTGTGCCACAACCCTCTCCTCCTTTGGAGAAGGATGGAGCCCTCACAAGGTACGGGGAAGAGCAGGCTGACACAGAATAATTTTTCCTTCATTTCCAAGGCCAGCAAGGGACGAAACACCGAATGTGCTGTGTTTCACCTCCCCTGAAAGCCAGTAACAGCCCTCTGCACCCAAAACCTGCTGGCATCAATTAAATCAATCCTCTGCCCAGCATGGTACCAGCAACACTGGCAAAGCCGGGTGCAATTCCCACTTTTCTTCTCGGCTCTGCCACTGCTTTTCAGGAAAACAAACACTGCTGTAGTTTTGCAGCCCGCCTCCTTTGCGTTCTTCTCTAACCCCTACAAAAGGGGGCCAATAGGAGCTAATAGAGCTTTCTGCGAGATTAAAGTAATTTTGCAAGTCGAAGGTGTCCTCAGTTAATAATCTCCGCATCTCTATCACCCTGACAGCACGTCTTCAGCAAGGCATTACAGTCTGAAAAGAAGAGGGGACAGGAGATAGGGAAGCCCATCACAGTCACTGGCGAGCTGGCTCCACAGCTTACTTGTCAGCTGCAATCAGCCATCCAGAGGTTGCTTTGCTGCAGATCTTAAAAAAAAAAAAAAAAAAA
>VZRN01002537.1:2741324-2836680 GCA_013397935.1 Dasyornis broadbenti
CTTTTCTGCAGTATTAAAAAAAAAAAAAAAAAAAAAAAATCCAAATCAATCACCATCATCCTGATGTGATAAAATCCTCAGTGCTCCAGACATGCCAGGTAATTGATCACTTCCTCATAACATACATCACTCCCTTGCTCTTCATCAAAAATAAACTCACCAAAAATTGAAACACAGAAGGCAGCCCTGCCTCTGTGGAGGAATCCCAATCTCCTTCCCGGCAACCCCCTTAACAATAACAATTACAAAACTCCCCACCCCAAAGTGCCAAGCGTGCTTCAGTCATGAAAAGAACATAAGTTGGAGTGATGATGTAGTCATTAAAGCAAGACTTGTCCCAGGGTTAGGAGCAAGAAAGCTCTGGAAATAGTCTAGAGCTGAGTCTTTTAGGAGTCCTCAGAAGAGCTTTAGACGACGACGATGATGATGTAAGCCCAGGCTTCCTTCAACAGCCACATTCCAATTACCCAAATCTTTTGTGTAGTTTCAGCCTGCCACAGAACGCCACAACAGACAGTGAAAAAGGGAGAGGGGGAGTCACCTCCCTGCACTGATTCACACACGAATCCCTCCCCTCCTGGAGTGTCTCACCTGAGCTACTGACTCTGACGTGTGTGGAGGATGACTGAGCCCATCTGAGGGCTTGGCCCTGAGAGGCTTCTCACGTTTCTGGGGTGCAGCAGGAACTCGGGCACCAGCACAAACACTCGGCTCCTTCTGGGGCTGAGGGTGGGAGGGAAGGGACCCCTGAAGGGTGGACAGACAATACGGCTCAGCTGCACAGCAGGATACAGGTTACATCCCAAACCCATCAGTTCAGGTGTGCAGCGCTGCAGGTTAATTAAAGCAATGTTTTGGTATTTGCAATTGAAGAGCAGAGTTGGGTGTGGGTCTCCAGTTTTGCAAAGGAGCTTCCATTTATTTGGACTCCGTGAGCAGCAAAAATACAAATGTGGGCAAAGAAAACAAACGTTGACTTGCTTTCCTCGAGGCTTGTTCCTGGAAAACAAACCAGTTCCTTTAAAAAATGGTCCCAAATCCCTGTATTTCCAGCTTTTTCTCCCTGCTTGAACAAATACCATGCTCCCAGAATACCCTCCCATCTGCTAAATGCTTGCAGAAATTTTGGGTCTATTTTCATTTACCATCTTAATTAATTGCCCTGAAGCTTACCTTTACTTTCTTACCTTTTGCATGTTTATCAGCTCATTCTTGCAACATTTGTTAATTACTACAGATATTTCTGTTTAAGGAGGATTTGCTCCTTTCCTGCCAATCTTCTCTTTCCACTTGACCCTGCAGTAGCTTTGCCTATCGAAGTAAACACAAACTGCCTGGTTTGCATATGGAAGAATAAGGACAGTAAGTGGAAAACAAGCAGGAAACATTGCAATAACGTGGTGTTTATGGCTGCAAGTTCCCCACCTCTGCCCTACATGAAGGGAGAGGTATTTAGTTAGAGGAGAACAAGCAGTACAGTCCCTCCTCCATCCCCTGTCCCAGCGGCTTGGCTGGGGGCACGGTAACATAAAGCAGCAGAGGTGGAAGCTGAGCACTGTTTATGTAAATCAGCAGATGGTGGCATTACATAATCTGAAATGTTATATATGTATATATTTATGTATCAATTTCACTGAGGCAATAGCACATTACGTCTCAGGGACAATGCATATTGCTGGTTGTGGGGTGGATCTACAAACCATGTGACAGGTTGAACACGGTTTTGGCTGCTATGTCTCCAGAACAAAAAATTTAGGAGCAGATTTCCATCTCAAACCTTCTCCCAGCAGAAAGAAAAAGGAAATAATTTGTGCTAAAAGTCATCAAAGAAAAAGAAATTATCACTGCTGAACCCAGCTCCTGCAAAAGCAGCATCATAAATAGCCAAACATGTAAAGAAATGTGGAATTCCAGGTATGTACTGCATGCTGAATCCTTGCAAAATCTGGCCAAAACCATTGTGCTGTAGAACCCAGGACCAGCTGACTACTCCCACAGATGCGGGGTGCACATTGTTTGAACTGTAGGGCTGTGTGCCCCAGGCTGTCCTGTGCTGGCGTCAGTGAGCTGAGCACCACGGAGAGCTGAGGCCATGCAGGAGCCCTCTGCTCTGGACACTGCTCCAGTGTCTTTTGTCACATGTTGCCAGACTGAAGGAGTGACAAAAGGTTGCGTGGATGGACCCATGTGTCAATGCTGAAATGACCATGGAGCACAGGGCTCCCAGCTGAAGGCAACTGACTGCACCTGTACAGAAGAAAAAAAAGTTTTACCCCATGTTTTCAGAAAAAATGGCCTACTTCAATGGGTAACCTGTCCCCCAAAACACTGCAAGCTGAGTACCACCACCAAAGTCTATCACAACATAACATTTGTAACAGCTGAAGACTTGCTGAGGAGCCGGACTCCATCACCCATGGCTGCAGTCCCAGGAGTTCCCTGGCCCTCAGGTCAAAAACCAGAGAGGCCTGTTGGCCTCATGATCAGGTTCATTTGCTCAAGAATACCAGCGGGGTGTGATGCAGAGCTGCTGCTCCTCATGTGGACAGTGACTACCCCAGGAAACTGCGTGGATGGCGACTCCTCACTTCTGCTCCAACGCTGCTGGGACAGTGCCTGATTCCTCACTCCCCTCACCCGTGGGGTATATCGTCACACCCTCGCGTGACTGATGAGTTCCTTCTGTCACCAGTGACTGGACACCACCACAAAGGGCTGCGCGTGTCCCCTCCACAGGGAGATGTGGACGCAGGTGCCTCGTGCCAGACCCTTGCAGCACGATCCAGGGAGCAGAACCCTGACTGCAGGAGCGCAGATCAGCGCCTGCCCTCACACCACCCATGCCACCAGAGACTTTCCACTCATCCTGTTTCAGCACGCGAATAGTTACTGCTACACATGCTGTAGTGGTGACCAGACATTTTGGCAGAGAACACAGGCATTGCCCCTGGAAGATGGTGCTGGGCTTGAAATGGCCGTTGGCCTTTAAATGCAGAAAGAGCAGCAGATATTGAGTGCACATTAATTTAAAATGTAATTTTTATCCTCTGCCTGGGACTCACGTGGGATTTATGCTAGTAAATATTAAATACCAAGACCTTTATGCAATGAGGCAGCTTTACTGAATAAAATTATATTGAACAATGAAACCAGAAGCTTTGCAAATATTAACCATGTAACAAGTTTCAGAAAACAGGGTGAGGATCCAGAGGGAATGTGTCCTTCAGCAGTGACCCGCAGTGAGCTCCTGGCCCAGGGGCATGTGGCCTCTGGCACGTGCCTGAATGAGGGGTTCCTTCACACAGCTGCACTGTGGCAGTGTCTGCACCCTCATGAGGGCCAGGCTTGCACATCAAAACAGGGCTTTGAAGGGCAGCTCATCTTCCAGTTTGTGCTTAAATGTGGTCTGGGATACAACTCAGCATCAGCATAGGTTAAGGACCTGCTCTGTGTGAGGCACTTCTCTGAAGTTCCTGTATTTAAATGTTTTCCTAACCCAAAATGTTTGAGTCTTTTCTCACATAAGGTCATTTGTCAGCAAGTATCCAGAGTATAAACTGGCAGAGATAAGAGCAGCTTGCTATTAGAGCAAAGAGACTGATCCTCTTTTTGACCAATTCACTGAGTTTTGTAAGTGGAGAGAAGAGAGAGGAAAGCTCTTTGTTAAAACACTCATCTTACAAAAATAGAACAGGAAGAAAAAAAACTCTTTCCCAAGTTCCTGAAATGGACTTGATGTTGAGATTGAGATTTTTAGAACAGAAGACTAATGTGATGAAAAGTAATTGGAAACCTGTTTGAACTGCTTTAAAAAGATTGTCTTTGGGGAAAACATCCATTTAAGAGGAAATAAAGAAGCATACGGGCTGGAGGCAAAGCAACCTTCAATAAAGTGCATGGCTTGCTTCTGCAGCCCAGGGAGCGAGCGTTCCAGGTCGAGCAGCCCCCGCTCAGCTGTGTGCTCCCATGGCCAAACCACTCATCACTGCTACTGGGAAAAAAAAAAAAACCAAACCCAAAACCCAGAGAAGCCCAGGCAGCAGGAACACAGATATCATGGAACAATTTAAATACAGATATTAGCACAATTTCTGTCAGAACATGAGCGAAGGAATTTCTGATGAACCATTTGCAGTTCCAAATTTAACTTATGCCACAAAAAGGAGATTTCCAAACACCAAACATGTTTCCCATGTGCTGTGGAAGGACTCTGTGTACCTTTGAAATTAGCTGTCTCCACCATTTCTGTTAGTCCAGCATCCTGCCAAGGACAGAACCAGCCAAAATAGCAATAAAAATAATTTCCAAGGTCAGGGGAGTGCATCACGCTTGGGGCATTGAAAATCTCAGCTTTGCTCTAAGCTGCGTTGATAATCGGCACCAGAGACAGCAGGGAGGACTTTCCAGCGGGGCATTACACTGCTCGGTGTCCATATGGCTCAGTGATATTTTGCTCGATTTTATTTCATGGTTGGAGAGATCAGAGTTTTCCTTGCAGAGCTGGCAGGCAGAGCAGACAAAATTTCCGCAGTATTTTCCTGTTCTAGCAGCAAACTGCAAGGAGAAGAGTCACTGCAGGGCTCTTGCAGATGAGAGGGCTCTGGAGAAGCAGTGGCATGCCAGGACACAGAATTGTGCAGGAGCTGAGGAAAATTCCTCAAAGAAGTGCTGGCTGACACTCACCTCCCCTCCTGCTCAAGCGAGGGAGCGACACAGTCGGAACAGGCACTGCCACCCAATGCAGAAATCACCGGATGACCATGTCCATCCCTCTGCCTCGGCATCCTGCTCGGATAGCACTTCCAAAAGTACCCAAACCTCTTAAACCTGGGAGAAGCCAGAAAAGTCAGTGTGGTCTGGGAAGCTTTAGGAAAAGATATAAAGGTAAATATTGCCACCTCAATAATGATCGCTTCACGCTACAGCAACTATTCTTCTACCAATATTTCGATGTTTTCACTTACAGCCATTAAAAATGACTTATTCCCGTTCCCAGACACCAACCAAAGTCACCATTAGTAATATTCTGAGGACAGGCAGGTGCAATAAAATTGATCAAGGTGTTGACACTTAAAGATGCGACAAAAAGGAGCATGATAAACTGCCAAGGACTGTGACCAAGAAACACAATGTTCTTTCTTTGTGAAATAGCACCTGGCAGGGATGGGTCTTTTGACTTTGTTTTGTGTAGACAATAGCTTTCAAATTACGCAGGTAATCCATTTGGCCTCTCAGAGCAGAACGGGTAGGCAAAATGGCTCTCGTGCCCTTGAACACAGGGTGTCCCTGCTCTGGGCTTTGGAAGACGTGGGGGACACACAGGGGAGCTCCATCATCGTTTGTCCCACCCTCTCACAAACTGGAAAGGAATCCACATGTGTGCCACTCCTAGCAAACACCTCTGCTCATTTCCCTCTTGCCCCACATATATTCCAGTTTTAACTAAACCGTGCATTACGTGCCAACAAGATCGTTGTGTGTACATGCTTAGTTTGTATGAAAACATCCATCCCAGGCAGATAAAATATTTTTGTTATTTTAAGCTTCTGCTATTAAAAAAAAAAAAAAAAAAAAGGTAGCAATAGGTTGAGAACATCACTGAGCAGGAACAAAGGTGGGGAACACAAAAGAGACGTTGGGTCCTGAAGGTAGTAAAGGGTGATTCCCAAACACGCTTTGTGAAGATGAGAGACGCACTGCATTAAAATGGCAGGCCAAGCACACCAGGGACATGGCCCAGGTGTCAGGAGTTGTGCCGGGGCCAGCACCAACCACAGGCACACTCAGTCATCTCCCCTCCCACCCATCCCACCTGCTTTGCCTGTGCAAAACCAGACACCAGAGTGTGGGGAAGTGTGGGGAACCCTAACCTTAATCATTCTTTTTACATAAAGCTGCCACTTCTTCCAGCAGCCCAAGGTCTGTGACGTGCACAAGGGAAAATTAGGAAGATGCTGTTGCTGAGTAACATTTTTTCCTGGCAAACCAGTATGGCAAATTCTCTGGAAAAGTGAAGAATTCTAAAGGGCAGTGCAAAATAATGGATTGCTCCAAGAAAGGTAGTTTGACAGCAGCTGCTCAATTTGAATTCAATGAGAGAGAAAACACGGCAGGACCTAAACAAGAGTGTTGACCATGAAGTAGACTTTCCTGGAACTGAAGTGAAAAGGCTAATCCATCAAGCTGCAATGAGAACCTCATTGCCATTCATCTTTTATGTGAACATTTGCAGGCAAGAGCCTGGATGTCAGGGGAAAGTCCTGCAATTAATTTATCTCTGTTGTGTAAAAGGTAGCGGATCTGAACAATAAGTTCTGTCCCAGCACAGCTGCCTCAAATAAAAATCAAGGTGATTATTTAGGTATTATTTCTACTTCCATCAAAGGAAAAGTAAATAGCTGCAGAAAAACTGGAACCATGAAAAATACATTTCTTGACCGGAGGAAAGACACAGAAGACCACTTCCAAAAATCATACCCACGGGGAGCAGTGTGAGGATGCCTCTCCAGGTGGGGCACTGCGGCCGAAGGAAACTCACCGTGGCTGAGCCGGGGCTGGCTGTAGACAGAGCTCTGCACTCACTCCATCACCATCCGTCACTGCACCACACCACAGCCACTGGGGGATTAACAAGAGCCACGTTAATGCCGTGACCTGCACTGCTCACCAACGGGACGGGCAACTCCACACGCAGACACCGGCAGACGCTCCAGCATGTACAGCTGGGATGCTTGAAGTCCTGGGGCTGAAGCAGGAGCAGGAGCTGGGTTCTGCCTCAGCAGCACCAGCTGCAGCAGTTGCTCCTCTCTGACAGGGAGAAGGATCTGTCTGTGAGCCCAAAGAACCACATGCTGCACACGGGTTCCCCAGAACCCCTCCAGGCCCAGGAAGGCAGTTCCTACCCCTTCCCTCCTGCATGCTGCAGCAGCCCTGTTTCCAGCCCTAAGTAACCAAAATTTCCCCCACGAGCATCATCCTGCTGTGGCTGAAGTCAACAACTGAATTTTCATTGACTTCAATGATCCTGAACTGTGCTTTGAAAGAAAAATTACCAAATCAAGTGAAAAAAACTAAACCAAAACTAGTAGGATCCTTCCCAGAGAAAGTGAATTTAATCCCCCTTCCTTCTTTAATTTGAATTCCAGACCTTTAAGACATTAGAATGATTTTTTTTTTCAAAGCTAAATAAATTTCTGCAAGCTTTTCTTCTTTATTTGGATCAAATCTCACAAACAGAGCTACGATTTGCAAGTACCAGCACTCAGCCAAAATCAGACACAGCAGCAACCAGCCACCTGAGGGTGGCAGCAGGCTTGGAGTGGCTCCTGAGGACCTGGTGTTGGCAGTGATAAAACACATAATTACATTTTAAAGGAAAAATACGGATTAGAAATTATACCGGTGAGCTCCAGCTGTGGCAGAGCCATGGAGACACTAAATCAGAGCAGAGCAGGGAAACCTCTGAGGAGCACAGAGGTGAGACTGGAGCCTACAAGGGTTACTCAGAAGGAGAATAACCCTGAGAAAGGTCCCTGGGCTCTCACTTGATGGCAGGTTTGCACACGCTGTGGGACCTCCTGTCCGACTCGGGGATGACACTGAGCACCTCTGCCAACACCCACACTGTGACTGTACAGTGTGAGTGGACCAACGCCACTCAGAAGAAAATCATGTGAGATCTGATGATGATTAGCACAAAAATGTCCACATTGATTTGACAGACACCCATAACGCTCATCAACTGTGTGGCAGCATGACAGAGGAAGAGTTCCACAGCATTTCATTTGTTTGTAGTAGCAGTAAATCTGGGTGAACACTGACCTCTCACCCTGGTGAGGTTGAGGTTTCCAAGCAATGACTAACTGAAGACCATTTAATGTAATTCTCTTGTGAGTCCAGGAGATTCACAAGAGCAACAGGGACTTGCCTGCACTGCCTTTTGTACAAATAGGTGCTAGAGACAGTTCTCGTCCTTTGGCAACTATTGACCCAGAAATGGGCTTTTACAGGTCAAGGTCCTGTAAAAGGACCCAGAAATGGGCTTTTACAGGTCAAGGTCCAGCTCAGCATGTGTTTGGTGTTGAGCACGAGCTGACAGCCCTGCTGCCAGGCAGCTTCCATCCAGCAGTTCCAAACCTCAGAGAGTGACTGGAAAGACAAGGGAGTGGGACAGCTGGGGCTGCATAAATTATCAGCCACAGCAGATGATGTATTGATACGTAAAAAAGAAGAAAGAGCAGTCTGGGTCGTTGTTTGCAGCCAATGCTTTAGGGGAGCTAAATAAAGAGACAATATGGAAACTACAGTCAGTGGAAATTAAGGTAGTTGATGTCTGGGAAAGAAAAGAAAAACATCCTGCTGATCATGCCAGACCTGACAGGTGCCATTCCATGGCCACGGCTGTGCTCAGTGCAGGGTCCGTGCAGGGCCAACAGGCAGAAGTGTTTTTCAGGAGGAGGAAAGCACAGCAAAACAGAGAGAAAAGGCAAAGAAACACTGCTGAGCCCCGAAACACAAAAGCAACAGCAATTTGGGTCTGTTCCTAGAGATAAGATCCTATTTTTCTTTTACTTTTTGTCACTATGCAACTCTTGACATTAAAACAACCAGGGTGCTCACCAATACAATGGTGAATCCACAAATATGTAGGTCTCCAGGGTTTTTTAAATTATTTTTTCCTGTTTGCTGGTGTGGTTGGAATTCAGCCTTTAAGGATGTTCTTGCCAGCTGGGATATCCCAGAGGATATGTTTCTTCCTGTTTTGCTGGCAACCATGAGGAAAAAAACCATAATGAACGACCTCTTTTCTCTTCTCCTTCTGCACCAGCTGGCTCTGATACCCTTTTCCAACCTCCACTTGAATCATCTACCAAAACAGAATCTCATTTCACAGAGACTTCTTCAGGCTTCTCAAGATAATGCTTTATGAAAAAAACCCAGCATCATGGAAGTACTTTGCATGGGCTTGCCTCTTTTAAATGGACTTGCTTTTTTTATATAAAAAGTTACTGGAATAAGTAATTTCCCTCTATACTGTTAATCCCAGCTCCCTGCACATCAAGACACATCCTAAACTGGCCGTACAGAAAGCCATTAGATAAACTTCACAGGGCAGAAACAGAGCTTTCTGCGACAGGTCTGACTAAATAGTTTGCCAGAGGGAAAACACTGAACGGGTCTTCAGAAGTGTGCAGGAAGAAAAAAGCAAGAGAATAAGATTTTTTTTTTTCTTTAACGATTTCCTCTTGATCCTTTATCCCCACAGAATGTGAGCAGAGTGGATGCAGCCCTTCCCAAGGGCGATGGGCCGAGGAGCGCCGCAGGGTAGAGCAGCCCCGGCACTGCCATGCGTGGGGAGCGGGGTCAGCTCAGAACCGGCAGTGCTGGGGCTGAGCTCCAGACTGGAGACCAGACACAATGAGAACATCCCAAAAAGGCAGGTCTCAGTCTCCAGCTGAGCGCAGAGGGTGGCTTTGCAAAGCCTGGTACTTGACTGTTTTCCCTCGTTTAATGTTTTCTTTTTCAGTTTTCTAAGCTTTCTCCAGTACCAGTCGTCCTGGGTTTGAGTCCAGTTTGCTCCATGGGCATGACAGGCTGCTTAGCAGCTGACTTTAAAATTCGATTATTGTATTAATATTGATGCTATCATTGCATGAATCATGATTCCTGTAGGAAGAATAATTTAAGTTTTCTTTAAAATATTGATTTTGGAAAGGTAGCAAAGTGGAGCCTCATGGGGCTGAATCCTGCTGGCACAGCAGCCCGAGGATAAGCATCACTGACTCTGCTGGGTGGGATGAAGACCGGGAAAAGTAGATGGAAATTCTGGAATAGTGTTTTAATGGAGCTGCCCTCCACTGGGGACACAAACACAGGACAGCACAAAAATATTTCTGCATTCGAAGGAGCTGACGTTCTCATGTGTATAGGAATAACTTCTTCTTGGAGTCAGGGAGATTTCCAAGGCCATAAGCATGAGTGCTAGAAATCTTATCTGGAATCTCTAGAATATGAGCAGAAGTCAAAAGAAGTCATGAATGCAGAGTTCTGTCAGGACTCTGCATTCTTTCCCACATAAAATACAAAAAATGGGTTATATGAAAAACATTCTATGAAAATGTCCTTAATGGCTGTGCTTTGACACATCTTTAAGATCATACACTTCACTCTTTTTAATGTTTTTGGTAAGACTTGTAATGAGAAAAGACAATTCGGAAGTCCTGACATTAATAAGTCTATTGTAAAAAGGTCACCTTCCCCTAAGCATGTTTTATTATCAGTGGAGCAGAATAGCTGTGAATATGTAATGACTTTTATCTGATGATTGCCCTGTATTCTTTCTAAGGAAAGACAGCTTCAGATGTTGATAATTTACATATAAGCATTGAAGTGTTTGGCAGCAGAAAAACAAACTGATTGAGAGAAATTAATTATAAAGCAGCCATAGAAGAGACATGAAAATTAACTTCTAATCTTCGTGTGTCTCTAAGATGTTTTAAAAATCACCACAGGACTGCCTATCCCCTGGGACACCGCTGTATGACTGGAGTCAAACGCACACACTGGAGATTCACTTTCTCACTGTAAAGGCTGTTTCTCATTTTCATTGTTTTTCCACTTTGGTGTAGAAACACCACCACTTGCATTTAGTGGAACTTAATGGATTGCGAGGTACACAGAGAGGAGATACAGATATAGATGATATAGATATAGATATAGATATAGATATAGATATAGATATAGATATAGATATAGATATAGGTATAGGTATAGGTATAGGTATAGATACAGATATAGGTAGATATGAGTGTTAATGACAACAGGAGCTCAGATTAACAACTAAGACCAACAGCCACATGCAAAACCAGAGCTGTGTGAAGGTCCCTGTCCCCAGGAGCTACCAACGGGAGAGACAAAAGGGAATCATGCAGTCAGGATCGAACTGAACACATGCGGGACAAGCAAACTCATGGAATTTCTGCAGGAGCTGCCAGCCTGGCACGGGTTTGCTGTGGGGTACAGAACCTGTTCTGCAGCCACTGACACAATTCTGCAGTTCAGAAATGCCTCTCGTGACCCCGAGCACACCGTGTGCTCTGTGCTCATGTCGGATTAGGTTTCCCCAGAAGAACTGGGTGTTCACAAAGAGCTATGACAGAGCTTGTTTGTTGTTTTGAGTCATTACATCACATTTATTTACTCCCTATCTACCACCAATAGAGGTTTTTCAACAAAAGCCGCCTCTGTTAAGAAACCATTTTTATATACAAATGATCTTGTCTCAGGAATGCTTTTCAAAGAGCAGTTAAACAACATCATGCTCCATTTGCCAGAGGACACAGTGAAGAGTAGGGATGTTTTTACAATTGTAGTTTCAAGAAAAAAAAATATTTTCTAAAAGTTCTATCTGGGACAAAGGCTTTGCCCTACTGTGAAGTCCAATTATCTGGGGACCAAATAACTGTGAAACTTCATCAGTGCAACAATGCTGTGCAACTCATCGGTATTTCAGAGGAAACATGATGGATATTCACAGAGGATGGCTTTCCATTGCAAATTGATGGCTCCTGACTCCTGGAAGCCATTCCATGGTTCTGCAGTGGGGCAGCGTGCTACCTCTCATAACAGTGCTGAGTTCCTTTCATGTGCCAGAGCATCAGGGAACAAACAGCAACAGTTCTGAGGGATAAGTGAGAGACTGGGAAAGAGGGTGGAGAAGAACCAGAGGCGCAGGACAGGCAGCAATAGAGATTTGTCAAGAACCCTTTTGCCAAGAAGCTGGAGAGACCTGAGCTGTAAATGGGACTTGTCCAAACAGGAGAGGAGAGGACAGGACAAAAGCAATCCAGAATGTAGTGAAACCATGAGGATGTGCAACTGCAGCTCTCCAGGAGTAAGACAAGCTGAAGTTGAACTCTTGAGGTGCTTCCAAGCATGTCCTGTGCCATTTGCACCAATTACAGGGCTGCTGTACAGCCTGCCCTCCAGTTTGGAGCCTAATATGAAACAGGAGGAGCCTTAATCTCTCTGTATCAGGAAATGGGTATTTAACCTAATTTTTTCAAACTCTAATTGCATCCTTAGTCTTCCTAATACTGAGCTAATAAATGAGGCATTCCAAATTCCACCCTGGCATTTCAGCACACCATAAAAAAACACACAACAGATTAAGCAACCATTAGCTGTGTCATGCATTCTCAGCCAATGCAGCTCCAATGCCACATTTCACAGATGGGTTCAGCGGCTGCTGTTCTGTGAGGGCAGGAGCAGCGGGGTGGGCTAATTAAACCAAACTAACAACACAGTTTGGGGCTGCTTCTTCTGTTTTATTATAATACGCTGGAGTTGGTTTGTGCTTTCTCCTTTCTGTCACCAGTGCAACTTTTTCAATGGAAGAAACCCAGTTCCGGTGATGACATCCCCAGAGCAGAGCCCACCACGAGAGAAGCGATAGGCACCGAGGCGTTTGTATGGGATCATGCTCGTGTCTCCATTAAAGAATGAACACTGATAGAGGAAAATATTCATGTTTGCCACAAAACTTGCTTCATTTTTCATCCTGTTGTAGATGAAACACCTTCTTAATGTCTTTTACATCAAAGAAATTATTGCTTTATCTGGTACCATCCTACCTGTTTTCCACTTCTGATCTCCATTCCCCTAGAAAGCTGAACACTAATTGGTTTTCAGTGAATAAATTGTCATTACTTTTATTAATTATATCATACTGTTCAACACCCAAGATAAGAGAATTACTGTTCTCAATACCAAATGATGCTGCTCCTGTCAGGAGAGACGGGTGAGGGGTAAAAATTCCAGAAGTAATACTCCACCAGTGAAAGGTGACTTTTGTCTGCTCTTCTGAACCCTAAACTCTGCTTGGAGCTCTGGCTGTATAAAAACACCCTCCTCCCAGCGGGAGCAGCCGGCTCCCCAGGCACTCCCCTGTCCAAGCCCTCCCCACTGTGTGAGCACACACACTTGTCACTGCTCCCACCAGGGCATGCAGTGCTGCAACGCGGACTCTGAAGTCACCACTGAGCTTTAAAAACCCACAGGTAGGAGCACACGAAGTTGAAGTTAATCTGTATGTTGGTGTCTGATTCAGGGGAGCAAGAACAGCCTGCTCCAGCTCCTACACAGACAGAATTTATTCCACCCCATCTCGGAAGCGATAAAGGTATTGTTCAGAGCCTGCTAAGAAGATACAGAAACTGGAATATATCTGACAAAAGATTGTGTTCAAGGAGCAGGAAGGACTCGCAGGACATCTGGAGGAGCCTTGTATCCTAGAATACCAGAGATCTTCATATGCTGGACAAACATTTTCTTTCTTTTTTTTTTNTTTTTTTTTTTTTTTTTTTTTTTTTTTTTTTGCCTATTGCACCAGCCAGAAACAGCACAAAACTTCTCTAATTCAAGGCCAGATTGGACAGGGAACTGAACAACCTGGTCTAGTGGAAGGTGTCCATGCCAGTAGTAGGGAAGTCGGAAATAGATGATCTTTAAGGTCCCTTCCAACCTAAACCATTCTGTGATTCTATGGTTCAATAATTTCCTGCTCTTTGACATACAAAACTGTCTTCTCAGATCTGTTGACCTTCAGAACAGAACCCTCTTACCAATGGTTCTGCACTGCAGCTGTGCAGCAAGGCTCTCATAGAGCTGTCCCTGCTACACCCGTCACACCGTGTCGGCACAGCAAAGGCAATGACATGGGGCAACGCTGGAGCTGCAGGGAGCCAAGCTGCACCTCCAGCAGCGAGCCCAGCCCCACTGGAGCAGCATAACTCACAAATCAGCCCTGTGCTCGTCTCCTTGCAACTCATTACATTTCTAAAGAACCAGTGAAGACCAGCCAATTTAATGATGTTTGATTTGGTCCCCACCTGGTCTGGCACCTTTTCTGCAGCTGCGGGAAGGAAGGAGGACAGAGACACGTGTACCCTCACCTGGGGCTGGAGTTCTGCACATGGCAGGCAGTTGATTTGGGAAGGATGGCTGGCAGCAACACAGCAGATCTGAGAAAACTGAATGGGAGGGGGAAAAAAAAGATGTGGTGTTCCTTTTGTCTTGTTTTTAATTTTTACAAGAGGAAAAGACTTGAAAAAGGACATATCTGCATAGCCCAATTCCCAATTTCACATTTCAGTTTTGACTCCAGAGATGAACAGGATGCAGTGGTGTGAATTGTTACAATAGCATTAAAAATTCAGCAGAACTCATTATCCTAAATTTAATCTCTCCCTCTGAAATTCTGTCAGACTCATTACATTGGTTCCCTTTTTGACATGGTTTAAGCATCTCCAGGGAGCAGCTGTACAATAGCAATAATAATGATTTAATTGTTGTCTAAAGCTTCACTGGACATCAAAAATAAGTAGATTAAATTCACACTTACAGACACTTTAGAAAGAAAATGATCAGTGTACCAAAATGGTGGAGCTTATGATATGCCCTTATGGAGTAACTAAACAGCAGCTCACAGAGCAAATGTCACATAAACCTTATGGACACGGGACTCCGAGAGGTCCATGCCACAGCCCTGAGGGAGGCTGTGTTTTCGGGGAAGCAAAAAGTTGACACTTCATCCAAACGTATCACGAACTCCAGCTTTGGAAACCTGCGGCTTCCTGCCTTCGCAGGGCTCCTGCCCTGCACTCTGCCCACTGCCCCCCACGGCCACCCAGCCCCAAATCCCATTCTGCAGGAGGGGACCCACACAGGTCTGGTGAGGAGAGACCAGTCACTGCCACCAGGCTGGTATGCTCAGAGGAGGCTTTCCAAGTTATTGCAGGTGTTGGACTAGGGGTAGTGGAATCCATTTAGTTTTTGCAAGACACATTTGAATGGATTCTGGATTTCTAGAGGACTGCACTGTCAGGCACACACAGTGGTTCTGCATTTAAACGGTCTGCTCTGCTGTACTCAGCCAGGCACGCAGCATTATTACACCACAGTGCACCATACAGACCCAGCTCAGCTGTCTTCTCACAGGGTTTCATAAATTCAGAATCCTATTACTGCATACCTTAACCCTGTTCCTCAAGCAGAAGGTGGGAGCGGCCGTCGCAGCACAACTCCTCTGGTGGAAGTATTCTCCGTGTACCACATCCCGGGAAGGCTGTCTCTGCACCCCGAAGCACTGCTTCCAGCTGGACCCAGACCTAACCTAGAGACGCTATTTCCACTGCACAGCAGATCTCAGGCAAGTCCCTCCCAGGCTCCAGGTGCTCCCAGCTGGGAAACCAACAAGCCCCAGCCCCGTCAGACTGATGCAATCTGCTGCGCAGCCCGAGTAGAGCCTTTTCTCAGCACTTGCAATGCAGCTCCACCACGTGCCTCAGGTTCCTGCTCCAGGTCAGGGCAGCATGGAGCACCCCAAAACCATCTGCCTTTGTCAGCTGTACCAGTAGGCCTAATGGAAAAATGCTTAACCCTTCAAATTCTCTTTAGTTTCTGATCTTACACAGTTACTTCAAAGTATCACCATATAGCTTCATCCACATTTAAGACAATAGCACATCTTCTTAATAAAGGACCCCACTGAGATCACTGAGATTTAATCAGTACTCTAAATTAAAACACACATTTTGACAAGTATTGCAAGTGCATGCTTGCTTTTTGGAGGGGAGAGTTTTAAATAGAGCTATATAGAGATGAATATCATCAACCAAATTTGTAATTAATTCCAGCAACTCATTAACTGTAGGAGTAAAGTCACTGGAGCTTCACTAGTTTATGAGACCTACAGATGGGTGTCCACTTATTTACTAAAGTATGTAAATCATGCCAGGGTTTTATTAGGTGGTGTATTGACTAATACAGAGAGTCTGTCCATCAGAGCTGCAAAGAACCAGAACACCTTTCTAACTGAAATTCCACATCGGTGCTCAGGACTTAAGTGGGACACAAACAATATATAAACTTTGCACTAATTTTTCCTTAAATTATCAATATTCCCACTGATAGTCAGTAAAACTGACCTTCAGCTGCCCTGATAAGTCATGGCTGAAGGAGTGAAGATCCTGAGCTGCATCAGGCCTGTGTGCTCAGTCCTTTGAAGACTGCTGGTTGTGTCCCAGCATGCATCCCTAAATAAACCAAAACTGAACTGAAAAGTCACTTTGAATTATTATTAACAAGCCCTGCACTATTTTAATTGACCCCCTGGTGTATACTGGCCTAAGCATAGGGACATAAAACTGCCTTACTGTGTGAAATTTCTGTTTTGAATCCAACAGTAAAAAAAAGTCCCCCAAACTCGAAAAAACACTGAAGTGCACATAAGCACATGGAGAGAGCTGAGAGCACCAGGTCTGGTAAGGGGTCTCTGTTCAGCCAGCACTGGAACTACCACACAGTGATGGGCAGGCAAATTCCTGTGGCCTCGGCATCAAACCAGAAGTGGTGATTGAGTGTTTGAACTCAAGACTAAAACAGTCCAATTTTTGTATAACAGGAACGTTTGGAAACTGTATTACTTAGTCTTCTACCAAGGTTGTTTCTTTTCTGGAGGCGAGGGAAAGCATCTTGCAGAACCCCACTGATGTGTTGCACCTCATGCTGGACCTGGGTTTTCCAGCATCACTCAGAAGTCAAAACAGCACAAAAAAAGAGTCAAGTCCTCCTATAGAAGGCAAGAACCGAGCCAAATCAGCCTCCAAGTAAGCTCCACTAGTGCTCTTGCCACCCTCTATTCATCAGGAACAATGAGTGCAGGCATTGAAATTCCACACTGGTTTGATAAACAGAGTGGTGGTTTTTTAGTGTGTCACATTTAGGCAAAAGAACAGATTCTGGCTGTAAAAAAAAGTACCCTTGGAACCTGCTTTTATAGTTCTTACTTGAAATATTTCTCAACAGTCCTCTCATCACATGCATTTAAACAACTGCAGCCTCAGGAGTGTAATAACCGACAGCAAATCCACTGACTTTTCCAGGGCATAAATGCAAGTCCTACATGCAGGTCACAATTTAATGAGTTCACAGACAACAAGGCTCCCAAACCAGAGGGGAATCAATGCTAATTATGACAGGGAATCCCAGTGTCTCTGGTGCATCTGTAGTGTCACTCACCTGCAACCACCAACTCTTCACATATTGATTTTAAGGTCAGCATCAGGCACAGCACCTTGATGTGAAACGTGTCCCTCTGCCCTCAGATTTGCACTGACAGGGATTAGACAGCCAGTAATTGGTAGTGGGGAAACATCCCATACTCCCCAGGCATAACTGGAACAAAGGAAAACCCAGATTCATGAATATTTAGCAAGTTTCCACACTCCTATGCATGACAGATGTATTTTGGTTTTAAAAGAATGTCAAAACCATTCACTGCAGTTCCCCTGTGATTAGAGTGGCCCCTTTTCTAGGAGCAGTCTGTTTTGTGGCTTCATTCTGCATCTACTTCCCGAGGATTGGTTTAGGGCTGGAACTGTTCAGGGAGGAAAATGGCATCCATACAGACAGCTTTTGTTTTCAATTTTCATTTCAATTACATTTATCTTTGGGCTTTGAGGTTCTTTACATCTGAAATATATCTGCCAGGAGTTCAAGTATTTCCTAGCCATTGCTCCCATTAGTGCTTTGAAAGGATTTTCAAGACAAAGGAATCCCACACATCCACAAGTGCCCCTTGGGGAGGGGTATACGAGCAGCAGGTTACACCAGAGCATAAGCCCTGCTGGCACCCTGGCCAGCCTGGCTGTCGGGGACTGGCACAAGGCAGTGCCCTGTGCTACAGCCAGAAACACGAGCTGGGGACACTGCAGCTTTGGTGTGCCCAGCTGGCTAAGACAGGGGTTGGGAGCCATGGCCATCGCCTCACTGGGCCAGAGCAGCCACAGACACCTCCCCATGGCTTTACCCAGCCCTTGGCAATACATGGCTGCAGCGGCCAATGCAGCTGTGCAAGGGGCAGAGGGGTACATAAAATGCTCTGTCGGTGAATTTATTGCCTGGTGATAAAATGCTTTATCCATTCTGAAGGACAATGCTTAAACAGATGCCGTTAGTGGTTGTATTGCAAAAGTCAATGGGGCTAAATAAATCTAAAATTTACTTCTACTAGAAGTGTTACGAGGCCAAGCTCTTTTTATTCTTTAGGTGTTCAATTAAGCAAAAATCCAGAGATCTGCTGGAGAATTTAAGACTGCCATGAACAGGAAAGCTTTTTGGTTAAGCTTTCATCTCTTCATGTGAAGAACTAAATTGATGATTTTTAAATAATTTACATCCCAGAAGTAGTGTTAAAAAAAATGTCCCAAATGGAGCTAAAAGCATCGTAAATATAATTTCCTGTCAGATTATATGAAATACCCTGATAAATGAACAGCTCTTAAAAGGACACTAACAGCGAACTTGGAAGGTCTGATTCCAGGTTTCTGAAATGCCAGCTCTGAGCAGCTGCCATTTGACTTCAGCTCTGCATGCCCTGAGCAAGCCATGAGATACAGAAGTATGAGTGTGCACTTTTTTTTTCCTTTCTCCGATTTATTACATCAATGCTCATGTTTTGAAGAGCCTTATCCATCTGAGAAATAAAGGGAAACTAGTCATCAGCCCAGAATTTGGGGAAGGGGAGAGAGACATAACTGTTTATTGGCTCAATAAAGATCCTTTTGAACGCATCACCAGCTGCCAACAAACGCAAATGTCTTTTATTTTCCTTTCAGTGAGTGCATGTGGGAGGGGAGAGAGAGGAAGGAGTCTGTGTTAGCTCTGCTGTTACACTGCTGAATTAAGACAGCCACATACCCATCATCTACTTCCAAATCCCTTTTGATTTCCAGACACAAATGACATTTCACAGCCTTCTGTTGCCCATCCTGCTTAAATATTAATGCACCCGAAGGTTCAGATGACTGCAGCCATCCAGAACAGAGAATTAGAAATTAAAAGCAAACAGGCAGAACAAAGCCCGGTAACGAGTGCGTGGTTCTGAACTTGCTGGGAAAGCTGAGATGAGCTGGGAAAGCTGAGATGAGCATACAGTCAGCCTGAGCTATGAGTCATCCTTTCTTGTTATTAATGCAGTATTTATTAGCACTCACTCCTTTCCTCATGATTTCTGCCAGCTCTGTTTCACACCATGTTGATCACCACAGCTTTCCCCTTTCTCTGCCCAGCTAGCACAGTGCCCATTGTGCCCAGCAGGCCCAGCTCTTGTTCTCAGGCTCTGTCGGTGTCCCGTACTCCCATTGTGCCAGCAGTCTGTTTCTCTAGATGTTGTACCTCTTTTGCAATTGTTTGTGTTTCTACCTGATGGGGCAGCAGTGGTGAAATAAAAAGGGACAGCCCACATCACATGTTGTTATGATGCCATCGTTTCAATTTTCAAACGGAGGGAGCCAGCACAAATTGAATGCAGCTCTGCAGACACACTAAATGGCTTCAGCATGACGGCAGAACTGACCTCTGAGCCCAAGACATGGCACTGTCATTCAAAGCACAAGGGACGATCTAACATATCCTACCACTGCCACTGCCATCAGTCAGAGAGCTGGGTGTCGCTGGACAGGGGTTGTGCATCTCTGCTCAGGAGCCCTCTCAGCACAGCACTGACACTGGAACTGCTGCCACCTGAACATCCTGGAAAGGTGCATTGTCCTGTACACAAGGAATGACCTTGGGCTCTTCCACCAGCCTCCAGATCACCAGCCACCCAGCACTGAATCTGCATGAGGAACCTGACCCATCCCCACACTGGCTCACCTGAGAGTCTACAGCAACAAGGACCAAGACAAATTTGTCCTGGTGTCCTGTACCATATGACTGCACAGCTGACACCTGCACCACAGAGCACTGCATCAAACTGCAGGTCATGGGGATGGGACAGCTACAACCTGCTCTGTTGCTTTTTCAGTTGGGCCAAGACAATTCGACAATATTCTGCCAGCAGCACAGAAAGATGCCTCACTGCTTTCTTAAGCTGGTGATGGGACTGGCCAAAAAGGCTGCTTTGTGACCATGCCTTCTGAAGGCTGGACTGAAATTCAAAACAACAGTAACAACCTTTGATGTTTTCAGAGGCAGGGAAAATGCCATTTGGGCCGCCAAGGAACATTACAGCTTGTGGAACTATCACTAAAACCTGAAAAACCTGCCTTGGCATCAAAACACCAAACACACTTTCTCAGTGCTCTGATGATGAAGGTTTATATTTCATTACACCAGTGAACTCTGATTATTTTGCAGAGCCATTTCTCCATCCCCAGCAATTTAAAGAGTTTCAGAATTTATGCCCTTGTGTGTACAATTTGGAAAGTTTCTAATTTGCTAATCAAGGGATCAAAATGGAGTGATCATCTTCCTGGAATTTACTACCAGCACTGTAAGAGTAATTATGTGGAAGATGTCCCAGGATTGATGCCACACAAAAATTTAAGATTAGGTAGAAACTAATTACTAAGGCCGGTTCCATACTGTGTCTTTGGGAATAATTGCAATGTGAGTGACATACAGAGATTGTTCAGCTTCCCATTAAATCGAAGCCCTTGCACCATCCATGGTAGAGATGCTCCACAGGCAGGAACATGGAAATTAAAGCCAAGGCCACTGCTTATGCCTTCCTGCTGACCTCAGCGGATGCTGCAGCGAGTCCCTGTGGTGATGAGCTAGCTGCTCATTAGGCTAACAACGAGCAGACAGCTGCCATTAGCTGAACAGCAGCAGTTTGGTCTCGGGGCAGTCAAGCTTTTTGGTTGCCTGTGCTGTACCATGGATGCAACTCTTACAGGCGCAGCCCCAGCTGGACCTGACAGCCTCACCCCGTGTTGGTGAGGGAAATGCCCTGGCTGAGCTGCCTGAAGCCCGGCTGCTCGCAGGACACAGGGCACTGCACCAGGTCACCAGGCTGCTCTGTGGACAGGGACAGCAAGGCCTGAGAAGCAAATGGCACATCCATCAGGGGCATCCAGCAAAGCATCACAAGAGCTGAGAACAGACACCGAACACTGCTATGACACCAGTGCCACTTTCCACACTGACCTGTCAGCCATGGGGAAGGTGGAAGATAGAACTCTTAGAAGAGGAAGACCATGCTCAGGAAAGAGAAGATGCCAAATGCAGACGTTATGGGAAGTGTTCAACATTTTCTTCCATTCAGCCTGAAAGTCAGAAATGATAATGGCTGAACCCTAAGGAGAGGAGGATGAAAGGGCTTCGCTCCTGGGCATGTGACACTGCTCCCCTTTGTGGGACCAGATGTGAGCAAAGAGAGCAGAGAAGAAAAGCAAAGCTGGAGCTGAAAGGCTCTTTTTTTTTTTTTTTCCCCTTTTTTTTTTTTAAAGAAAGAACAAAATTAAAACGAGCCTGAAAGAACAACTCTTCCTTTCAAAGACATTTGTTTGGGAAGCTGGCTGTAAAAGGGTACATTTTTGAAATCAGGCTGCAGTTACCAAGCAACCTGCTCTGCTGCCAGCAGCGCCTCCGAATTCGGGGGAGGCAAAGCCCATGGCTCTGCCCTCCCAGGACAGGGAGTGCAACTGGGCAGCCTGGAGCGCTGGCACACCACAGTGTGTGGAGCCAGGACCCTCCACCCAGAGTGGCCTCCAGAGCAAGCTGGGCCTTTGGAAGTAGTGAGGATGGAAAAACAATGGAGGCATTGCACTGACAGAGGACAGAGGAACAAGGAGAGGAGAAAAATCTGAAATCAGCCCAGTAGCTGCAGCAGAAGAGCTCTGGGTTTATGTGGGTGCAACTATAAGCATGATTTGATGTATATTACTAAAACTAAGGCAAACAGAAAACTAAATTCTAAATTAACATTCACAGTTCTCATACTCATTGGACACACTGCAGTGCTTTGCAGGATTTTCTATAGCCCAGGGATCGAACTTTCTAATGCTAAGAAGAAAATAGATGCCCTGAGACCCAACCCTTCCAGGCTGAAAATCCCACAACTCTGGTCCAGAGCTTTACCAGAGCTTTCATTCCAGTAACTCCGCACAAGGATATCATTACACTTTTCTAATCAGGAGCTGTTTTGTTACCTCCATTACTGTTCTAAATGAGAATTAGGCACAACATGTGCTTAATTTAGGCTATGAGTTGAGCTGGCAAAAATCTAAGCTTATAGCCAAGCTGTACAAAGAGATGAGGGGTTTTATTTCCCCCCATTTGGTGAAGAGAACTGGCCCCAAAACTTCACAACCTCACACTATCCCAAATGTCACCTGGCAGCCTCTGTCCCAAGAATGTCCTGAGCTGCCTGGCGCAGAGGGCTCGGTTCAAACATCTTGGCTCAAAGCATCATCAGAAAGACTGTGATTAAACGTTGTTTGAGACGGCTGAGGATGCCAATACCAAAGACGCTCATCTACGTTTACTCTGTTTATCACATAAAAAATCCGATCTGAGAACATAAACCAGTTGTCCACACACTTCAGCCTTCTGTAACTAATGCTGATGGCTTGCATGGACTTGGTGAGTGTGCAGAAAAACTGCGCTGGGGATAACTGAGAAAACTAAGGTTTTGTGGCACTCCTCTGCTACATTCAGTGAGCTATCACTATCGGGAGTGGTATTATTTCCTCTTATACATCCATTTTACTCTTCGTGGGCCACCAGGCAACTCTGCAAAGCATTTTTAAGTCTTGAAACTCACTTTCTGCATTGCTGAACATCAGCTTGTTCCAATGGTACAAGAAACACAAATTGTGCACTCCAGTTCACCACTTCTCTGCCATTCTTCTACATTCTTCTGTGGTGTTGCCTTGTTCTCTCGAATCCCATCCTGCCAACTGACAACACCCAGCTGCCTTGCTCCTTGTCAGCAGTACACATAAGCCATGTTGTCATCTGAGTTTTGTCCCACCTGTTTCTTCAAGCCCTCGTTCTTGGGAATTGCTTCTGTCCTTTCAGACTCCAAAAGCGCAAAGTGGTATCAGCTGCTTCCAAGGCAAAGCCCTGCCTTAGGAGCAAGGACAGTAGACAAGAGGAAGCTCTGGAGCTGGAGGCTTCATATGCAGATGTGTTGATTTGGGCAGCACCTCCCAGCACCTCTTCGTGCCATTTTGAGCCACCCTCCACCATCACCTGAACAAGATGCAGCAGCGTAAGCCCCTGTGCTGCAGCGTCACCCGTACAGAGCACACCGTACCGCCACTGTAGCAGCTGCATTTACTCTGACAGCTAAAGCGAGCTCTGAGACATACCTTAGGAATGAAGATCCCTCACTGATCTGCACAATCTTCAAAACATGTTCTGTGCATGGCACTTGGCATATTTATTGGGTGCTCTGAGATAATGGAAAGTTTTGCCAATAATCATATTAGACTTCAGTTTTCTTTATGTTACACTTAATGTGGCATGTATGTTGTAAATGTAGTCATTGTGAAAAGAGAGTGATGTTGTCAACCCCTACACTAAACAGCTGTTTTGCTCCGTTCTTTCATGAAATAACTGAAAATTGTGGATAGGCGTTACATGGAATGCCTAATCCCTGAGTAATTAGGATTATTAGATGAAAAGGACAAGAAACCTATTTGCTACATTATATTCCTTTATGAAACCACACAGTGTTCTAGGTATTTCTTCCCGAAACTGCACTGGCAAAACCTGTCACTTACCTGAACTGATCCTTTCTGTTACAATTGAGCCTATTTTCTGAAGTGACTGAAAGTTTGAGTCATTTAGCACAAGAACTGCTCCCACAACAGAATTCTAAAAGTAATGCCACTCATTCCAAATTTCTCTGCTGTATTTTGTGCAACAACCATGCAGAACCATCAAAAGAGAAGGAAAGTGCCCATGATTTTACTGAGACACAGACTGCCTCCAGCTGCCATTCCTCCCATCAGTGACTGATTTCACAACATGACCATTATAGAAAAAATTTTGTCCCTTTTCTCTTAGTGTTATAGATATCATTTTCCCATTTTGCATCCTGCTCGGATCACCCTTTGAATTTACAGTCTGAGCCATTTCCCTCTCAATTTAGTAGGAGCTGCAGTGGACACACACATGAGTCTTGCACGGTACAACTTCTCTGCAGACAACGGGGTACCACAGGTGAGAAAACAGTGAGAGAAAATCACAAGAATAATTTCCTGTAGGTCTGAGCCTGAAAACATTTGAAACAATCTCACACATCCCTCTTCATCATCATCATCATCACTCACGCCTCTTCCCGCACAGTGTACCACATTTCCAGCTTCTCCATCCCAACAGCAGGCGTGCCCAGCAGACCTGCCCCTTCACAGGGACGGGGTTGGTAGCACAGGGGCTGGTGCTGGTGGGGGCTGAAAGCCCATTATACACTTTCACCACACCACTTCAGGTGGGCTTCTCTGCTCGCCCTTCAGAGTGATGGCTTTACTCTGCCATGCTCACGTCTGTGCCGGCGCCTGGAACACTGACCAGGCATTTCTCTTTAAGGCATTTAAACTGCAACTGTGAACGAAGTACAAAAGCCAAACACACCACCCCTCCCCACCATCAGGCGGGATTAAACAGAGCTGAGCATCTCTCAGCTTTAAGCAGTGTTCATTGCAAAGCCAGCCTCTCGCAAAGCTCCTTGTGAGAGACAGAAAAATTCCCCAGGGAGAGGGAGAAAAACAGCATTACTAACCAGACTGGAAATGACGGAGTTGGAGATATTATGGCTAGGACAGGGAGTTGCCAGTGCTCACACCGAGGGGCCAGGCTTGCCATGGCCCCGATGGCAGCCACTGCTGTGTGACACAGCCAGCAGGGGACGCAGAGCACTTCCCATCCCCACTATGAAATACTCCACTGCAATAAGTTCAGGAGACGGGACTGTTACCATCTCCCCTGGATACAATGCTACCTTTCCTTTATTTTATTGCTGATTTCCTCTAAATGGGGCTGGTTTGAGTCTTGAGTAGTGCCTTGACACAGCTGTTTGCAGCCCATAACCCCTCAGCCAGGTCCTCTTGTGGCAGCAGGGCTCTTGCCCAGGGATGTACGGTGTCGTGCAATTCCCCACGTGGTATTTTGTACACCAAGTCCTGGAAACCAGCTGGCATCAGAGAGGACTCAACGCAGCAGGGGTCTTGTTTTATAAACCCTGGCAGTTTGTCGGGGCTTCACCTGTGCTCAGAAATCGAGGCAGAGCAGCTGTGAGACCCCCAAACAACAGTAGTTGTTTTCATGTCAAATCTGTGCAAACAACTCATATGTCAAAGTGACAGCATCTCGCTGGGATGCTCCTCACACCAAGCAGGTGTCTCCGGTGCTTTGAGCGTGCCAGGTGGCTGCAGACCCAGCTGGCTGTCCCTTCTGCAGCAAAGGCACTGCGTGGCTGTACCTGTCCACACACACCTCCATACACCTGTGCTGCCCCCACACACGCTGTGCGGCATGTCAGGAGTTTGGTATATTTTCAGCACAGTTTTTCTCACTAAGAATGCTGACTGCATTTTCTGCCACTGCTTCACCCAGGCACAGTCCTGCAATTCTATTGATTTAGGCCCCAACCCAGCACATTTGAAAATGTCATTACATTTAAGACTTGATTAATTTAATTTCAGTAAAACTAAATTAATTTCACAATTGTACAGCCTTAAAGCTGTACACCCATATAAAGGCTGGATGGGTTGCAATCTAACAGATGCGCAACTTCTTGGGTTTGAGAAAAGACCTCCACCCATTAGCATTTTAAAATTTGAATGTTACACTGCTAAGCCTCAGGGTTTTCTGTTAATCAAAATTCACTAAATCACTCTAGGATTGCCACCCTACCAGTCCATACAGTCCCAGAGAACATTTCTCAAGAGCAAAAGCACGTTAGTTGTTCACGTTGACCTGAACAAGCAGGTTCCTCTTCTCCAAAGCAGTGTAGAGCTGGGAAAGCCAAGTGTCATTTAAGTAGTGTCAGCATCCCATTGTGGGGTTTGGACCCCACTGCATGGAGAGATCCACACACCTGCATCACTGGAGTCCAGGGGACTGGTCAGAGCATGAAGCACTGTGCAGCATACAGAAAGGAAACGGGATCAGTCCCCATGTGGCATCCCAATACCCTCTTTCCTCTCAGATCCAAGAAACCCCCTGAGTGCTCCTTTCTCACAGCCAGGATTGGGTGGTTTTGATTTGCATTTTCTGGCATAGGGAGGAACCAAAGGTTGGTCCCATAATGACATTCGGTTTTGGCTACAAGAGATGAATCTCCACAGGTTTCATTAAGTATGTGTAGACCATGGGGTGTTTCAAAACCCCAGGCAGGGGTGCAGCCTGCCCCCATTCAAATGCAGATGCTTTAAGAATAATTATAAATTGCTCAATCTCCACGTGAAGCAGCAGCAGAACAGAGCTGGAACATGCAGAGAAGGCAGCACTGCAGACAGTCCTGAGGACACCAGCAACTGCCTTTCAGCTCTCACATTTATAAATAATTTACTTCCAGCCACCTGTGCCCGGAATAACAATTTTCTGCCTGAAATCTCCAAGCTGGTGCCGGAAGGCTGTCAGGGACTCGCTTTCCCGGGACCCTCTCGACCTGTTGGGAAGGGGTCCGGGTCTCCAGAGGACCAGATCCCTCCGGAGCTGCCCCTAGTGGGAAGAGAAACAAACACGGAGCATCCGTTCAGCTGATCGCATTAGGGCTTCTCGCTGCTGCTGCCGCCACTCAGCTCTCTGCCGATGCAGCCATCCGTGCGCTTGGACAAACACCCAGGCAGAGGGAATGGGTAGGTCTGGAAACGTCGGCAGCTGCAGAAGGCTGCAGAGCTCTGCCGTGAAGCAGCCTTAGAGGAGAGGCTATTTCCCCGGGCAGGGGAGTGTTATGAAACACGAGTGCACTGGCTGTGCTTGACGATTTTGGCAGCGCGGCGCGGAGGCTCCTTCCATCCTGCCTGTTGGCGCAGGAGGCCATGGAGCGATTCCCTTCCGCCAGCCCCGGCAGGGCGCAGGACCCCGGCGCCGCGGCCCGGTGAGCCTCAGGGACCCCGGCGAGCCTCAGGGACCCCGGCGAGCCTCAGGGACCCCGCGAGGGACACGACGGCAGCGGTGAGCGGGGCGCGGAGCGAGGCTGGGCGAGTTCCTGGCAGAGGCAGTGGGAGGGAGCGGAGCGCCGCAGACCCGGGCACGGCACGGAGGGGTGCACACAGGATTACGGCTCTGCGCGCTGGAAGCGGGAGGCAGAAGAAGGATTAGTAGGAAAGGGCAGAGGGAGCAGGTTTTATCAGCTTTTCAGATATGCATTACGGCCTTTTGTAGTATTTCACTGGATTGTATAGGACTTTGCCTGGCTACAACGGGTTCCTCAGCCACAAAAGAAAGGTGAGGTTTTTCCTCTTTTTTCTTACACCGTTCAGTATCTGCCTCTGCGAGCTGTGTGCCAGCTGGCCTGGGCACGAGCAATAACCGCACAACTTTTTGCAGACTGAGGTATCAGCATACATTGCAGTCTCAATGACTGTTTGATTTACTGAATTTATCCACAGTATCTAAGTAAAGGGGCTTAGCAGCATTATTTACAAAGACTGCAGGTTGCTTTCAAGATGCCCTTCCCCAAGCATCCACGGAACATTATACTTGGAAAGTCAGCAATGGATACTGTGAGTGTGTTTGTGTCACAGCCTGGTGAGGCAGGCTGGAATGCTCAGCTTCTCCAAAGAGTTTCTGGAGCATCACTGCGCTGAACAAATAGACTCTAACAGTGTTTAATAGGTGAATGTTGCAGGAATTCAGATACTGCTTTATGAAAGACACTTTTTAAACACCACTGACAGTTACAGAGCTGTATGTTACTTTAATTCCAGTAGATTTCCTTTCACACAGGGAAAGATCTCATCTACAGTTCCTGTAGACTAAGGCAAACCTCAATACACGGTACATTTGTTACAACATCCTCGTGCAAAACTTCAGCCACAGACCGTCTAGGGGCTTTTGGAAACTGCACATAAGAGCATCATTTGCTGGGTGCTTTAACTCTTAAGATCTAAGGACATACATCATGAAGGAATGTTTTAGTGTTCATAAAATACTTTTGCGATTCAGCAATAGTTTGTTGAAAGCTTTCAGTTTATCAGAGGATGGTGACAGCAGACTGTGTGTTACCTCTGGGGGACACATCCCCTACATATGTGTATGCACATGTACACCTGAAATGTGGGTGTGCATATGTCTGCATGTATCTTTTCCATACTGGCATGGAATCAGTCCTGCTGATTATTGCATTATCACTTGAGCAAGGTAAAAAGTGTGAGATTAACAGAGAAATACCATGGTGTGATCTCTGCTCAAACTGTTCCTGAGCACTTTCCAAGTTGGAACTGTCACAACAAGCCTTGCTGGACCATCTGCCTCCTGCAGGCTCCTCTGCATCCCTCACCTCAGGCTCACCAACAGCATCATTGTCTGGATTTACACCAATCTATGCTAAAAAATTAGTCTCAAAAAGTCAAGTATCTGGTGAAAGAGCCGCTGAGACAGAATTTGTGCAAGTTAGTGCTGACTGTCCAGCCTCAGGCTGCTGCTCTGCTCTGTGACATGGCCTTTCCCTTCCACAGCTGAATTATCTGTCCCTGTAAAACACCTCCCATATTGAATACACAGGGTATAATACATATTGTTCATTTGTGTTACTTTTAACTTGATTTGACTAGTTTATGGACTATAGAGTTTTTCTCCATCGTTCTGCTAACTCCACATAAAGATTTTTTTCTTCTTTATTTATCACAGGTCAGTGTTCTTTAAAGCTTTTAACACAATTTCAGCATCAAAGATAACTTTGCAATCTGATTACATCTTGTAGCAAGCCCATGTGTAGCAAGCAATGGTAAACTCCATGGAAAGCCCCCTCAAGCTGCAACGCTTGTCACCACAGCATGTGGAGAAATTTGGGTGCTTCTACATGGTTTGTAGCTTGTTGGCAGACCTGACAGGGAGACATGTGGGATCTTACAGACACATCATCTAGCAAGGAAAACTTTTTAAGTTGGAAGAAATGCTTGAAGAAATTCCCACTGCTTTTAGCAGCCCTCAGGATGAGGCCAGATCCTTTGGCACAGCAGCTGGCACGACACATGGGAGTTCCAGTGCTCAAGGCAGTCTGAGGACCCCTTCACTTCAGTCTCATCAGTCACTCCATTGCTTTACTGAAAATGCCTAAACCATAAGCTTAATTTTGATGGAAAAGGGGTGGAAGAGTTAGTTTCTAGAAATATTTAAGAGCCAAATAATTTTCTAAATCACAGAATTTGAGGTTATTTAAGAAGAGATGAAGAAAACACAAATACATTAATGCAGCTGTCTTAGTGTGACACCCAAAGTGTGTCACACTTTGCGAGTTCATTTTGGAAACAAGGTGCTGGCCTGTTTTTCCTTATAGCAACTTTTTTGTTGACAACGGGTCGTTCACTTGCTGAAGTCCCAGCACCCTGTAGATCTGTGCTTCCACTCACCATCCCCAAAGCTGATACTTTACAGTGCTAATTATTGCACTTTTTCAGTACCACGTTAACCCTTTCATCACCCTCTTCACCTAGAGGTCTCTGCTGTTTAACAGTTCTCATTGCCCATCAATTATCCATTACTGTCCTTTCAATTATAATTTTATTATTTTACTAACAACTCCCAATTAGTATGGTCCTAAGCCACCTTTGGCTGTGAGAACTGATAAACAGGGATAGAATATTTGTTTTCTTCCATTTCACTTCATTCATTTTAGGTGACACATACATGAAAAAGACAAATGACACATTTTCTATTACCAGATACTAGTTCTTTCCTCCTTAGTCTTTCCTGTTAAATATCATCATCAAAAGTGATGCATTTCAATTCTTTTGGGCATACTGCGATGATATTGCAATATGCAGTTTATGGAAAAATCAAATGACAATTTTTATGTCAGCAGCACTTTGCTATTTCCCCACTAAAAAGCAACGTTTAATTTTTGAGTTGCACATTCGCAGCAGTTGTTGTGGGTGGAGAGTCTGCTTATTTATTTGGTGAGGTTTTACTACAATGTACTGTCATGGCAACTGCTCTGAGGGCGAGTGCGTCTGGAGGTAGTTCATAGACATCATGTTGAATGCAGCAAAATTGCCTTGTACCATTTAAACTTTTTCAACCACTGGGCAAGGGCAAAGTTACCCCTTTGAGACTCAGAAGCAGTTTCTCCGTACTAAACAAATAAATAAATAAACAAACAAACATGGCAGATCAATAGGAGCGATGCCAAACATTTCTCAGTGTTTGGATGCAGAGCCTGCTGCG
Source organism: Dasyornis broadbenti (assembly GCA_013397935.1). Classification (NCBI taxonomy): domain Eukaryota; kingdom Metazoa; phylum Chordata; class Aves; order Passeriformes; family Dasyornithidae; genus Dasyornis; species Dasyornis broadbenti. The sequence goes on from VZRN01002537.1 coordinate 2,771,511, forward strand.
CAGTTGAATTAGGTCTGATCACCTGGGTGTTTTCTCCAGCTCTGCTGGTGCACAGCAAGTTTTCCGTCCTGCTCGCATGGAGGCAGAACATTATGTTTGCCCCACCCAGGTGCTCTTTGGGCAGGCAATGGCCAGACCAGTCTCTCTTGGCTCCAGGAGACATTGCCACATGCTGCCCAGGCAAGTGGCAGATCCTCTCATCCTGCTGATGATGCAGGATCCTGTTCCGCTTTACATCACTGCAAACATGGAGAAACTCTACCAAAATCCACTGACCAAGCACACAGTGACATTAAAAGGGACTAAATTGAGCCGGTGATGCAGTTTCAAGCATAACATGCCTGACCTCTGCTACATGGTCTTGATGGAACTTCTCCAGCCAAGCTGCCACTCTTGGCACTGCTTAATGAGCCAAAAAGCTCCGACTGCCCCAGCACGGCCTCTCCAACACCAGCGACTGGGATGCATCTTAGAACTTGGGCTTGAAGCGTCTCTCACTTGGTGAATAAACCAAAAGAACTGTGAAACCCTGAAATACAGCTGGGCAGAGATGACTGCAAATCTAATCAATTTATCTAGCCTTATCTTCTTGCTAGGGGCGAAAAGATCTTAAACCTTTTGAACCCCTGTGTGGCTGCAGCCGTTGCCACCTTAACGATGAGGCTTTGCGACAGCGTTTCACTGGCAGGGCCACCCCCAGCAACATGGTATGCCTGGCTGCCGAGGCGCATGGGCACCTGCCCTGCTGAACCAGCCTTACCTCAAAGAACGGTGTGGAGCATGGGAATCCGCAGTCGGAATCTCAGGTGGCTGATACGTGCACACTGCTCGCTTTCAGATCAGACAGCCTCCACTGGGAACAGCTTAAGCTTCCAGTAGCCCCACGGCAGGAACAGCTAGTGAATCAAATCCCACCTGTGCTCATAGACAGTATTTCTTCAGATGAATTAGTGCAGTAACAACCTACGGGATCTAATTATGGCTAATTTTCCATTCATCTGTCTTGGTACTTCTGACCCTTTTACTGCAATTCTTGAGCACTCACAACATTGATCAGAGATTTTCAATAATTTAACTCTGAGGGTCAGCTCTTTAGCTGGTGTAAATCAATGCATTTTCTTTGGCTTTGGAGCGGATCTGAAGGGAAGTGTGCAACTTCTACCATAGAGAGAGCTGTCAGAATTCACTGCAGATGCTACAGCCTGGCAGTGCTTCACACCTGCTCATGCTTCCCAGCCCTTGGAGAAAGAATAGGAATCAGCACATTGAATATTTTTGGATATTACTCAGTCCTCTACAACTAAAATCAGCATACATTAACTTAAAAAAACCCCCAAAACATTAGCAAAAGTACCTCAATCAGGTCTTCAAGATCACCCAAATTGTAAGATTAGAGACAGAGACTCCTGCCTTCTGACAGATCTGTTTAGGAATTGAGGCTAAAAGGTCACACAGAAAGGAATTCAGGCTCAACTGACAAAGACTTAACTGAGCCTTAATTTATTTTTGTCCTAGAAGTTTTGGATCTTTGGTTCAGTTTCTATTTAAGACAGAAAGAATTTGCGCAATCAAATAAAAAGGGAATGGGTGAAGACGTAATTGGTAACATTTATTTAATAAATTGGCATAAGTGAATGTCCACAGAACTTTCAATCAACTACTGAAACAAGAAATACTGTGAACAGATATTCATTGCCAGGACTGTGGATTTCAGGAGTGTGCACCAGCTGCAAGCGAAGCAAAAGCCATAATATTTTCTTTTCTGGAAAACACTGCATCTTTTCTCAACACTTGCCTGGCTCCACAGAGAAGGGATAGACTGGGAAAACAGGAACGTATGGGGAGATGCCAGCTTTTATTTGCCACGGGAGGTTAAAGTTTCCCTAGAGCACAAAGGACCTTTTCTTGCCCAGACAATCCCATCGTGGTACACATCAGCACAACTAAAGCTGCAAAGCTCAGCAGCAGTCAAGAGAGATCTGCTGAACTTAAGATGAAATTTTTTCAAACATTCACTGGGTTTTCTCCACACACATCCCCACACCAATAGTTGGTAATATGAATCCACTAAAAAAATACAGCAGGATCTCTGGTTTCTGTTAAAGCAATACACACAGAACCTCCAAATATCCTTCCAGCATAAAGCCCAATTTCTTTGTGCTGCACAGAGATTAATAATTATTATCTTATCTATTGTGAGTTGATGCAATTTCTTTTTTCCTCCCACACACCCACCCGGCTGTTTCCTTCTGATCGGCATTTGTAGCCGAGCTACTGTTTAGCTGAAAGGAAGGAATTTGGTAATACCTCCCGAAAAATATGCCTGTACTGTGGCTGCCTGTTCATTCAGTGACAAAGGATGGAGAGGTTGGCTACTGACAAAAGAAAATGCAGAACTTCATTTGCAAACATCCCAAGAGAAATAACCTTATCATTAAGGTATTGTGCATTACAAGTTAAAAGAAAGAAAAGAAAGAAGTCTGAAGCTCTGAAACTCAGCTCAATCAATTGTTCTCATTGGATTATAGTTCTTAACATGCATAATTATAAACAACAGATGGAGAAATGCTCAGATAAAGCCAAAAGGGATGGGTGGAGGAAAGTCACACTGACGGTGGATATTTTCAATTTGGATGTGAACCAGCCTTACTCTCCTTGCTCTTTCAGGTTTCAGCATTGGCTGTTCAGCAGCTTGGCAGGGCACAATGAAGGCATCACCGCAGGAGCACACAGAGCCCCTGGGCCAGCCAGGCGCCTGAGGCTGGCGGCAGTGCCACACCAGGCTGGTCTCTGCTGCAGCCAGCTGGGAAGAAGCTTTTCCTCAGGAGAAGGCACCAAAGTGATGGGCTGAACTTATGGGAGGAACAAGTGTCCGGCCAGGCGGAGATTCGGTGGCCTGTTGGGAAGTGTGAAGGGCCAGTTTCAGTAAGGTGATGGCCAGAGCTTTCTTCAGGCTACAGAAGTTTCTCCGTCGGACCCAGTTTCTGCTCTTCTTCCTCACAGCAGCTTACCTGATGGCTGGCAGCCTCTTGCTACTGCAGCGGACCCGCTTGGTTATCCAGCAAGGTTCGCGTGGGACCCCTGCCAATCAGGCCCTGCCAGTGCCAGATGAGATGAGCAGGGTTGGGATCATAGACCCCAGGACTCTGCAGAACCCCCGCCCTGGTCCCAGGCTGCTGGTGGGCATGGATGCGCTGCAGGAGCCGGCCCTGGACCAGCGGCACAGCCCACATTGGCTCATGTCCCGCAACTCAGAGCTCAGACGGCTGAGAAGAAGGTGGTTTCACAGGTTCACCAGCGACCAGGAGCCCATGCAGACAGCAGGATTTAAACCAATGAAACACACTGCTGAACACAAAGGTAAGGGACATACCCTACCCATTTTCCAGCACAAACCGCGCTTTGCCAATCCTGGGCAGACACAGGCGAGCATCACGTGCAGAAGAAGGTCTGCCTTCTTCCTCACTAACTGCCACTTTTAAAACAGTTCTTAGGCATATGCACAGACCGAAGTACAAACCTAACCTTCCTGATCATGCTGAGCTATAACTTCCTCCAAACAGTGGTTTTATTGATTGAATGGAAGCCCAGAAATGAAAATGCTTCCCTAATTTAAATTATTTTCTCTTCAAGCAGGCAGAGATGACCACTTTAATTTTCTTTCTCAGAAGAGGGACCACTTTAAATGTGAATTTTATCAAATTAACTATCCAAAACCATACCATACCTTAAGTCTAGAAGTGCCTCCTTGCATCTAAAGCTTTCTAGTATATACCAAATTCTGCTATTGCAAATACAGTCACTGTTCCTGACCTGCCCTCTGTGAAAAAATTTAAGAAACTATTATCCAGAGCAAGCAAAGAAGCAAAACAGGACTATGTAGTTCACGTTTCCCTCATGGCTTTATACCCTTATGATCCCCCTGAAAGCTGCATGATCTGGGCACACTTGGGCTGGCATCCCTCAGCTGGCCACCCAAGTGCTCCTGGGAGCAGCACAAAGCCACTGCCCACGGTGCTGGGCTGTTACACAGCGAAGCTGGAGCCCCAGCCCTTCTGTCACCTCCAATAGCTGAGCATCCCCAGCGAGCAGACAAGCCCAGCGAGGAGCCCACAACAGGAAGCACCAGGATCCATGCTGGGTGACTGCCATGCCCTCACCGCAGCAGCAAAGCATGAGTCTGCAATCTTTCATGCTTTGCCTTTTAGAAGAATTAATTGTTCTTGGAGGTATTTCGCTGCAAATGAAACAGGAATGGGATCTCAGTGACTAGACACCACATTTCTGAGCTGCTTTTTAGTTTGTTGAATAAATTTACCCAAACAAAAGGGCACAAAATCCCACAAAATGGGTGCCACATCATGATACTTACTGAGGCAATTGTCAGAAATGGGAATGAGAAGGAGACAGTGGTGGGAAATGAGTCATACAGTGTGAGTCAGGCAAGCTGAACTGCTGGAGTTACCTGAAGCACCAAGCTGGAGCTGCTCCACAGATGCTTCAGAACACCCTGTTAGTGGCAGGTTTTGGTGGCAGAGGAGAGAAAGAGAGCCACTCAGCCAGGGCCTTGCTCTACCTACTGATGAGAGGCCCCAGAAGGATTATTTATTTGTACATCTCACCATATTGAATTGTAGATTCAAATATGCATAATTTGAATATCTGACTGAACATGAAGTGACATTGTTAATAACAATATTGTTAACAAGCATTGGAATGCCTTTGAAGGTAATTAATTAAAACTTAACTACCTATGTAGAACATACTATCTTCTCCAATTCACTTCTAGTAAACTTAGAGGCTTGTTATTTCATTATGGATCCCTTCCAAGACCAAATGAACTCCTCTGTGCTAATAAAGTTTCAGTGATGCCTTATGGTTCCTGCTTAGTAAAGTAGCATTGCCTGACCATGGAGGCTGGGCTTGTGCCCTCCTCACGGGTGTCATCCTGACAAGGCCATGGCTCTGAGGCAGTACAGCTCTGCCCCTGCCTGCCAGGGGGGCTGCTAGCCAGCCCTTCAAGGGCTTCCCCAGGCAGACCCTTAACCCAGAACAAAAACAATGACATCTGCCCGAGCCTGTTGTGAACCTCCCAGCTCGCTTTGCCGTGCTCTTTCTCCACCCAGGAGCACATGGCCTTGGGTGAGAAAATCCAAGTCCTTTCTTTCTCCAGGTCAGACCATCTCACCTGCTAACACTGCAAGTGGCTCAGGGTAGGGACCACACTTTTCCTGGCAGGGACACTGGCAGATATTGTTAGTGCAACAAATGAGAGTTTTCTATTCCAATTGCTCCCAGCGGATGGAGTTTTACAGATTCCCCTGGCCTAGTTCTGCCATTGAACAGGATGCAGAGGTGACAAGGACTGTATTGCTGACATGACATGACATGCTACTCTGAGGCCATGGAATCTCTCCATGACTTATTCATAGGAGGACGTGAGTGAGAAATTGCTGCCAGGCTGCTGGCAGCTCAGGAGGGACACAGGGAGGAGGGCAGACAGTGGCTGGGCTGCCCAGGACACCCACTTGGGCTCCTTGGCCCCACATCCTCAGTTTTCTGCTGCTACTGGATTGAATCAAAGTACCCAAATCAAAAGTCTCCAGTAAAATGTGGAGCACTTTTGTTGCAGGAGTGTGACTCCCACCTTGTTAATGGTGTGCTGGGGGTATGTATTCACAGCTTGTGAGTTTTCCAGTTGCACGTTGTCAAATTACCACGTGCAGATCTTTGAAGCTGCTGTTGTGTTTGTAATATTTAAATGTCTGATTTATTGTTCCTGGCTCCAAAATCCCTGATGGAGGAAATCAAACTTCCTTTTTCTTGTGGATTATTTAATATATTGCTTTTTAGTTTCATTTTTCACCATATATTTTTTTCCTATCCACAGCTCACATTATTTAATTTCCCTATGTTATCATCTCAATGTTGCTATTTCTAAAATCAAATTTCCTTTTTTCCTTCATATTTTAATGATAAAATGTACTTATAGACACACAATTGCTGTATAATAGTGGGACTCCACATCATCCTTCCAGTCGTATATTAAAAAACGGGCAGGATTTTTATAGTATTTTGTTCATGACAACAAAAATCAGGCTGAGCACTGAATGCAGTCTAAGAGAAACATTTATCTTTCCTATGCTAAGTAAAGAAAGACATATTTGAATAGATTCCTTTGTACCAGGAAGGAGTTAGCTCAATGTGATAGCTACATTGTGCTGCTTAGTTGACTGAATTTATCTTTCCATTACAGCTTTAATACAACTCTCTATACCCAAAGAAAATTGATTTTCTTAATATTTCTCTTGCACCATCTCATTATCAACTAGAGATTTTAAAGAACACTTGGGAGAAATCCAACAAGATTTCTGGAAGTTTTTACCATTTTGAAGGCTACATTGTCCTTTACTTTAGAGAAGTGCTGTGTTTTGTCACCCGAAAGAGGGAGTCAAGCATGCAGCAGCTGCATGCAGGAGCCGTGGCTCTTGGGTGTGTAAGGACAGGTCTGCCTTTACATGGACTCTGGGTGTGTAAGGACAGGTCTGCTGAAAGGAACCTGGGAAAGAGAAAGTCTCATTTCCTTTTTGCCCATTTCCATGGGACAGTCACACAGACTCCTCCAATATCCTTACCAAGGTTCAGTACTAATGGAGAGGGGTCTGCAGAGCGTGTGGGACCCCAGACAGGTTGGGACTTGACCAAACACGGCTCTGCTTGCAGCGTGAGGCACTGGATCAGCCCTGGATGGGTTTTCCCCTTCCATCCCATATGCATTGTCTAACCCTGGTCTTGCATGCACACAGGCACCTACATGGGCTGCTTCACTGATGATTTGAGGGAGAGGACACTGAAGGGAGCTGTCTTTTATGACTTAAGAAAAATGACAGTAGCTCACTGTCAGGAAGCGTGTGCTGAGAGGTGAGTGGTATTTTTTCACTGCAAGTTTTCTCTTTTCTCGCAATAAGTGGAACTGAATTTGAAATGGGGAAAGCTTTCCTATGTTAGACATACAGCGTCTATGAAAACAGTGATTATCTCCTACCTTCAGGCACGGCATAGCTCTGCTACCCTGCTTGAAGCAGAATGTTTCACTGCTGCCTATTCTCTGTGGCAGCATGGCTACTTACAATATATTTTCTGTTGTCCTGGACAAAAATTCCTGTTTGGTTAAATAGTCTTTGTTAGATACCTGTCTTTTGATAGATATTTGTCTCTAGCCTAAATCTTGTCGAGGTGGCTGCCCCTGCTGAGGAGGCCACGCTGTCCCCAGGACAGACTCAGCTCCGCGGCAAGGCAGCAGAAGCACACGCCATATGCAGGGACATGGGAACAGGTTCCTGCCTTCCTTAGGTGCAAACTGGGGAGCGGACAGGCGCCTCTGTGACGGTGTCTGGCTTTTCTCTTCGCAGGGCCTACACCTACGCGGGCCTGGCGTACGGAGCAGAATGCTACTGTGGGAACACGCTGCCGGCCGCTGCCTCGAAGCCCGAGGAGTGCAACAGCGAGTGCAAGGGGGAGAAGGGCTCTGTGTGCGGAGGGGTGAACCGGCTCTCGGTCTACAGGGTAGAAGAGCTGTGGGCAGGAGCGAGGCGACGTAAGTGGGCGTGCAACCGGAGAGGGGAGGCCACTCACCCCACAAGGGAGAGACGTCGCTGCCAGGCTGAGCACAGGGGATGTCCCTGCTGCTTGTCTCGCTCAGTTTGTCACCAGAATTTGAAGCAGCAAAGGACAAAGGTCCCTGCAGGGCACAATGTCCATTTGCTGCTGGTCTGGTCCTTGGCCTCCTCCCCAAAATAGCAGCGCTGCTCACTGCCTCGGAGCAGGGAGATGTGCTTGGCACACTGCCTCAGGCCTGCCACAGAGGAGGTTGGTGTCACCAGGGAGGAAACACAACACAGGGCAGAATAACTGCAACAGAAGCAGAATTTCAGCTGAAAAAAAAAATGTTCCTTTGGTATCCACTGCAAGGACACAAACCCACATGTGTTTAAGAAATAGCCTTGGAGAGGGTGCCCTAAAACAGGAGCTTAGAAAATCACTCAGATCAAGGCATCCCTATTCTCAGATGACCCTAAACAAAATGAGTGATCTGTGACTGCAGGGAGTAAGTAGAAACCAGTGAGAGAGCCACACCAGCCCCTTCCCTGAGGGAAATGAGACCAGTTTTGCTTTTCCAAGGACTTCTGTTCCAGCAGCAGTTGGGATTTTTGTTTCATCTGTAGATGGCAACACACTCTACTCATCATTCAATTAGCTGCCATGGGAGATGCAATGGATAAACCTTTAGGCAAACACAAAGCACGTAACAGATCTAAACAGCTGATCAGTCTTTGCAATTGGCAAGCTCACAATTCCTTAAGGATGTTATTTGCTGAGAAGAAGCACCAAGACCTTAGGTTGTGCCAGTATTAATGGTACTTCATTTCTTCTTAAAGACAAGTCAAGGTTTGTACAATAATCCACCCAGCTACATATAAATTATATATCAAAGGTACATAGACCTAAATTGCCACTGTCAGGCTGACAGGCATGTTGGCAGGTTTCCCAGGACATGCATCACTGTTTAAATCTCCAGCATAAAATATATATACATATTTCGCAGGAAAAGGCAGCATTTAATTTTTTCAAAGTATTAATGAATTACTCCTCAAATTAGTCTAGCCGGAAGCTAGAGTTGTAATTTTTTTGCCCTTAGTAATACCTGATATTGTCTGTTGAAGTTGTGTGTTTGAAGAATCCCCCTGACACAAGCCAGCTGAGGGGCCAACGGAAATATTAATCACAAGGAACAAGTATGTTACAAAGTAACTCTGAGAGTGTAAAGGCCCCCATGATTTACACTGTGCAATACAGAGCACACACCTCGCGTAAGTCTTCTTACACAGAGCAGATTCAGTGACATCTCCGTTTAAACCTTCGCAGACAGGGCTTGCTGTCTCCCCTCTCCATCCCTCACCTCCCCCTGCCCACCGTGGTTCCCAGACAGCCTGACTCGTGCCCCCATATCGTGCCAGTGACGCTCAGAGTCCGCACCTATGGCAGCCAGGGGTGGCACAGAGTCCTGCTTGCCTCTGGGTATCCTTCCCCGAAAGCGGGCAGACAACACAAACTGCGCCATTTCCAGTGTGATCCATGGGTTCTCCATGAATTCTGCTCCGTTCCGATGCCAGCGTAGGCTGGTCAAGCTTTCTTCCTGACCACTGAGAAAACTCTAAACATGTTTGTAAATATTTTGTTTCAGGAATTCAATACCAGGGTGAGATTTAGTAGAAAGCCTTTCAAGAACATTCTGAGAAGTCCAAACACTCCTTTTATTCTTTGCTGCTGAGCTCCAAGAGACCTAGTCCGAGGGAGACTCCTGTTCCCTTCAGTTTGGATGCAATTGTTTTATTTTCACATCACCCAGGTGATCCCAGAGATCCAGCTCTGCTTCTAGTAACTGGTTTGAATAGTTACTAGAACAGTATTTAAGCAACTTCTCCTTAGATTGGTCTTGGCTCTTGCTAGAGAGTCTGGGCTTTTCTGCTAGGAAATTCATGTAGAACCAACTTTTTTTCATGACTGCACTACATCTCTCCTGTCATTCAACCCACTTCCCACATCAGTTCTGGAAATTCTGTTCAGGGGAGTAACTGCAATACTGCTAAGCTATGTGGTGTTTCTATAGAAGCAGGTGAAAGCAGAGGCTGGTGCTGAAGACACAAGGGAAGCTGATCTCCCTGAGCAGTTGACAAAAGCCCAGTTTAGGGCTTAAAAGACTGCAGCAAAATCCCTCGGCCTGAAAAGGCATGGGATCAGAGGGGCTGCTGAAGAGGAAGGTGGGTCCAGGGAGGGGGTTTTCAGGATTCATTTACATTCCTTTCCTTTTCTGGTGCAGAAGCTTCATAGATTTTTATCAGGGCTTTTAACTCTTTGAGGGGAAAGCAGGTTTTCAGAGGAAACTGGGACCTGCAAACAATAGCAATGCCCTCCACTGGTGGAATTTAACCCAAACTCTGTGCTGCAGCCCTGCTTTCCATGGTTTGTACAAAGCTAAAGGCATGTGCTGCGTTCAATACCACAGGATTTACAACACATTTTTCTAGTGTATATCATAGTTTCTCTTATTTCTGCAGCCTTTGTAATATAAAATTTATTTTATTATTTTTGGCTTCTGAACCTAATATTGTTCGTTGTGAAAGAGGCAGGATACTACGGACATAGTTTTCTTAAGAGAAACCTATTTCATATCCCCGCAGGGAGGAATGTTATCTACCGAGGATGTTTTAGAGCTCCAGAAAATTTAACAGACATCTTTCCAGCCTCTTTGATACAGCCCAATTTGACGGTGGAGATGTGCTCTGAATTTTGCTCCAAGAAAGTAAGAACAGTTCTCATTTCACATCCTTTCTTCTTTTTTTTTTTTTTTTTTTGTTATTTTAAATTCTAATCTACTAAGGGAAGGGCAGAGATTAGTGCCTTAGAGCTTTGAATTTGTAAATGAGTTTCTAAAGGACAAAACTCATCAGAGTAAATACCCAGTGATGCATCTGGTCCAGCTGCAGGAGTGGGGATGGCAGGAGGGAAAGTCATCGGAGTGGTGCCACTAGACATGATACACAGAAAAGCTGCTCTAAGTGATGAGTATCGACCACGAGGAAATCAATATCGTTTCCATGTCACGTTCCAGTCAAGCACTGAGCCATGTCTGACCCCGGGGAAAGTGGCTGCAGCTCATGGGGAGACGTGCTGCCAGAGGGTGGATGTGGGCTGGCAGCATCTGAAACGTGACCTTAGTGCCTCCAAGGGAGCCAGCTCTGCTCAGGGAGCTACGCACAGGGTGTGGGCAGGGCACTCTCTGCTTTAGGGGCTGTTGGTTCCCTTCCCTTCCTCCCCACTCTGATGGGGCTGACTTTTTCTACAGAGGGTTCACTGTGTGGTCAGATTTTGCCTGCAGCCACATTCAGCCTCATGCACTAAACTCAACGTTCAATTACTTTTTGCAGTATCACAAAATTGATTAAAACTATTAAGGCATGAAAAACAAATCTTCTTAATTACTAGGTAGAGTGGAAGAACTTTTTCCAGTCAACATCTCTAAACCAGTTTTAAGAATGTGTCATGGAATTAACTGTGCAGGGAATTGCAGTGAATCACTCACATACTCTGTGTACAGCACCTTACAAATTCACCCCAAATATGCTCTCACATCCTCTATGCATAAAAATCTTCAGGAATAAGTGAGAAATTCTTTCCAAGCTCTGCTATTAATCTGTTGTTTCACGGTGGGGAAAAAAAAGTCTCGATCCTTGTCAGTTTACCCCCTGTAACATCATTTTTACTGATAAAGCACAATTAATGATTACTTCTCTGTCTGGAAGAATGGTATGAAATGTCTGGAGAAGTTGTTTTCAGATGGGCTCAACATGAAGTCAGTGTTTTTAAGCACGGTCAGGCCATTCTGGTTTTGGGAGATGTTTTTTTCTAAATAGATGGGTTTTCAGAAGTATAATTCCTTCATAGCACAGATAATCATAGCCTTGCTGACTTTACTACAGCAGCAAGAGGAGAACATTTCAAATCAGGTTATGTTGGGTCTAGCACTACCCTGAAGCACTGTCCCATGGCTCAACAGACCACAGGGAAAAACAAGCTGAAATTTTTATGCAAGGACTGGATTGACTTGATGGTATTTATACTTTGGTTTTAGCACATCCAGTTCAATAAGAACATAAAGAATGACTTTTAGGTTTGGTGCAAAATGAACATGCCAATTTTTAAATTAACCAAACTCATCAGTTTTACTTGGGAGAGAAATAGCTTTCTGCAGTTAGCCCCCAACTCTTATTCTTTGTGATAGATTTAGAGATAGACTGTAACTGCATCAGATAGGAGAGTCAGTATAGGAAGCTGGAAAAAGAGCGAATTTAGCAGAGTAATCAGAGTAAAACCAGATAAGTGTATTTTTAATCTATTCATAATTCTTAATTTGGATACAACCTACTACAAAACAGTCAGTGATTGAATCATCACATCAGCTGTGTTGCTATTAGAGAATGCTTTCCTTACAGCACTTAAGCTACTTGTTGAGGCTTTATCTCACGAACCCTTGTGTAAATAGCCCCATGGAAATCCCCTCTCCCTAAGTTACAGCTCGAAGGATGCACACCTGAGCTTGTCAGTGCTTGCTTTACAGCTCAATCCAAGGAAAAGCTTATTCACAGCCCTGCAGAGTTCTCTGGCTTGTATACCGGTGTCTTCGGAGTGCAGCATCACAGATTTGTGTATGCTGAGCTTGAGGATTTGTCCCGCATTTCAAATTTAGGTGGTTACTTCACACCTTAATGCCATCTTGGGGCGCACATAAATACACCTGTGAGCACAGGGCATAGCTTGGAGTTTTGATTAAATACTGATGGGAACTCAAGACTGAACACCTCACTTTGCAATAACTCTGTGTGCTTCATCACGCAGACAGTCTGAATAATCAGCTGGCTGATTACAGTGCTTTGACCAGGACCCATGCCTCAGCACAGTCTCCTCTCCCAAGGAATAACCAACAGGACATAAGGAAATGGCCTCAAGTGGCCCCAGGGGAGGTTCAGACGGGATTTTGAGATTTCCTGTGTGAAACCCTCTCTTGGTTTCTCCCGTTCCTCACTCACGTGCTGCCCAAGCTGCAGGAAGGTTGTGCAGGTGAGGGTCGGTCTGCCCACCCTGCCTGCCCTGGGGCCCAACACTGCACCGCAGTCACCCTGCACTGAGTGCTGAGGGGCTGCAGAGCAGCACTGCCCTGACCACCTTCTGCAGATGCGGGAGTACAGAGGAGCGGTTGCTTAGGTTGCCTCACAGAACCTCCAGCTTTCCAGAAAAGTCCATCACTTGCAGGGGCCACTTGGCATGAGGTAAAAGGAACATTTCTATTCTAGGCTGTGTTTGAGGGCAGGGACACCTATTAATTTCTCAAACTGAGAAACACTGCTTCATTGTGAAGGGAAAATTTCTGTTTGCAGGTGAACCCAGAACTGTTTTGCCCTTGGATCAAATCTGTAAATAGTTTTTGACAATGTCATATCTCATTCGCTAAGCAAATGTTGGCTGTTGGGTACACACGGCACATGTGTTGCATTCGACTCCTTATCAGAGGATGAATGCATGGGAAAGAGCAAGAGATAAGCTGCTCAGCAGTCCTGTCACGTGCTCCCAGACTCCAAAAGACTTCTAAAAGGCAAAAAGTGCTGATACGGAATAGATGGACTCGAACGTTCTGCACTCAAATACTCCCTGAACTTCCTTCAGCCTTCTGCCCGCCCACACAGCCCCGTGCCACAAAGAGAGCCCACAGGGGACTCTGGGGCAGCTCAAGTCTTTCCGGTAAACAGGAGAAGACCTGAATTTTAGGGCCAGTAAGCAACTGCTAATTTCTTTGGCAAATAATTAGCACGTTTCCCTCAAACTTGTTTTAATTCTTACCACCATTAGCCCAGCAGCTGGGCTTCACTGCCCCACTTTGCAGCCTGTTACCCTTCCCGGGTAAGACAGGTAAACCAAAACCTGAATTACTCTGCATCAAATATGTTAAAAAACACTTCTTTCAGACAAGAATGTTCCTTAGGAATTCATTCCTTGCAAACACCACATATTCAAAAAGAATAATGTGAATTTTAAGTTTGAGGTTTGTGTCTGAAACCCATTTTCTAGGTAATTGCAATATGAAGACAGTAACAGTAAAGTAGCATGAGCTTTATAACAACATATCAAAGGCTGCTTTGATCCTGACAGTGGCCTTGTTATTTTCTTTGCATGGCAGCAGCATTCCCTGCAGGCTGTTGATGCCATGGCATTTACACACTGATCCATTTTCTCTCTTTTGTAGGAGTTTCCCTTGGCAGTGATCCGAGGGCAGGAATGCTACTGTGGCTACCCCACCGGGCACTTCTCGCTGCACGACAGCACGGATGGGCTACGCTGCAGCAGGACTCACAACGCCAGCAGCACTGCCGAGGGAAAGTACTGTCTGGTCTATCAGACACCTGTGCAAGGTACAAGCTCCAGCCTCACTGTGCCAGGGCCACCACTGCTGGAAACAGCCCCTGCGCCCCTTCTGCAGCGGGTAAAAGTGATCTCGTTTACAGCAGCCTGAGCCACAGTAGTGGGTATCACTATACAGGCAGGAATTTAGGAAACAGTCTTTCTCTTAATATTTCCCCTTGCCATCATGCTCGTGAAGATGCATCTTTCCATTATCTCAGCACAGGCTCCCTCCATCACAGGAAAACAACATTATTCTGCAGATGGAGAGAATGAAGGAGAGCCTGGGAAGTCATTTCTCCACCATGTAGCCCCCATGTCAGGCAGCCACCAAGGCAGCTCTTCAGACCCTAAGTCTGCTCTACTCATCTTCCTCTAAAATATTCATCTGCATACATGTTGAAGGCCAGAAAAAAAGACAGAGCATAAGGCTTCAATCTAGAAAACCATTTAGGTGGTTCTAGCAACTTTATGCAATGATTTGCACGGAGTTCAATGAAACTTCTCACAACCTTAAAATTAACAAATTAAGTGCTTTTCTGGATTAGTGGTGAGCTTTTTTTTCCCCAACACCCTTTTCTTTTTTTCCTCCATCTCCCAGTTTAGAGGTAGACTGCAGACAATAGCACGAAGGAAGATCATTCAGGAAGAATGGTTGTTTCCATAAAATTGTTAGTATTTCCCAGGTCTGTGCAAAGACCAGTGCTTTCTCTGGGCTGTGCAGGCACTTTCTAGCCATGGCTTCATCTAGAGCTTACTCTGAAGAATGAGGAGAGTAACTGACAATTTATTTCCTGACTTCTTGATGAATCATCACATAGGGTCAAGACTAGTTCTTATCCTGTCCTTGCTTTTGTTGGCACGCTAAGAAGCCAGGTGAGGCTTTGCAGAAGCACATATGAAACCAGGTATCTGACTGCATGGTTGGAGGATTCACCACCGCCTTGGCCTTCAGAGAGAAGTGGCAGCGCAGATGTTAAACTACAGGCAGCTCATTTCAGTAGCAGGGGTTTTTCCGGCGTTAAAAAACTCCCAATTTCCAGGTGTAGTGGCACATTTAGAGTTCCATTGAGGAGCCAACCTGACAGGCAAATAGCTGGTAACAAACAGGCTTCGAGAGGCTTTTAAGACAACTTGCTGGCAAGTACAATGGTTGTTGCAGCTTTATCAAAAAAGCATTGCCTAACACAAAAGCAGCAGAAAACTCTCTAGGATAATCTCTTTGGCCTCATACAGCTGAATTAATTTTAGGAAGTAGCTGACTCACAACCAGACCAAATTGATATCCTGTACTTGTAAGAGAGAGAAGGAGGAAGCAATAAACTCTACAACCAAGAGCTGTCTGTGAAATTATTAAAAGAGCCACAACACTAACAATGAAATCTCTACTCACAGACACCCGCTGCACGGACAGAAAATTCTTGACCACCAAATCCAAAGTGTTTGTTGCTTTGTCAAGCTTTCCTGGGGCTGGGAATACGTGGGCACGCCATCTGATAGAACATGCCACGGGATACTACACAGGAAGTTATTACTTTGATGGAGCCCTCTACAACAAAGGTACCGGGGCCCAAGAGGTGGGACACATGCAGTCCTTCCCAAGTCCAGAGCTTTACTTGTTGAAAAGTAAAGCTTTTCTTTAAAAGCTTGCTCAGGCTGCTGCTTGAGCCAGCAATGGCTGTCGCTGTCAGAATGTTTGGTAAAATTTAAACATGTGCCTGGACCGAGCAGCCTCCTGTGGCGTGGATGGCAGCAGGGAGAGCTCCAGCAGCAAGCTGTTGCTGACAGGCAGCTGCTCTCAGAGACAGCAGCCAGGCTCTCCATTTGCAAATGTGCACATTGCAGGCATTGGTGTCCTGTGCACGTGTGTATGCAGCTCCCATCTGACAGGCTGGTTCAAAAGACCAGTTACCTAAATGCTGTGGGTAAGACCCTTCAGTAAACACATAGGTTAAATTTTCAAATCTTACTTATTACTCCAGGAGGACTGTATTCTGAGGGGGCAGAG
The DNA here is from genome assembly GCA_013397935.1 of Dasyornis broadbenti. Taxonomy (NCBI): domain Eukaryota; kingdom Metazoa; phylum Chordata; class Aves; order Passeriformes; family Dasyornithidae; genus Dasyornis; species Dasyornis broadbenti. The sequence goes on from VZRN01002537.1 coordinate 2,787,532, forward strand.
ATTTAGAAAGCTCCAAGCATCAGCCCTGTGAAAAGCTGCCTCATTGCAGTGTGGGGCTGAGGATACCTTCCCCAGTGGAGGGATAGCCTGGCTGCCAGCATGTGCCCAGCTTGGTGGCTGGGGCTCCAGCCATGGTTTTAGCTGCTTGGTACTGTCACACCAGCTTTACACCTCTATAGGGATTTATTGTGAAAAGGCACAGACATATAATTGGGTGAAAAAGCCAACAATCCTGTCTTGTAAAACAGGTTTTAAAGGAGAGAAAGACCACTGGAGAAGTAGAAGGACGATATGTGTGAAAACACATGAAAGTGGCAAGACAGAGATTGAAATGTTCGACTCGGCAATCCTGTTGATAAGGAACCCGTACAAATCACTGATAGCAGAGTTCAACAGAAAATACGCCGGGCACCTGGGCTATGCCACTGACCGCAACTGGAAGAGCAAAGGTAAGTGCTACCCCAACACAGGCTGTTTTGAGATCCGTTTCCTCAGTATGCTGGGAAGGGGAGACACACTGGGACCTGAGTGAGCACTGCGAACAAATTCAGCGGGGCTTGAGTACCTCTGCAGCTGAGATCAGTCCCAAAACCTCTGACATCTGCACTCGGGGAGCAGTTGTGGTCTTGCTGTATGCCCATCCCCAGTGAGGAGGGGAGCACAGCACCAATGGCACTGCCACAGGCACCCAGGAGCATCACTGCCGTTTCACTGTTGGGCATAGAAAACATGTTCAGGTACAATGCTCCTGTACGCAGCCCATTAGCCAGGCTGAGGTGAAGAAAATTTGCCCCCACAGCATGTAATAACCATGAGAAATCTAATTTAAGATTTGGAGGATCAAATGGAACATGACATTTCACGAAGGAAAGTTTACAGCACTGCACATGTGCTACTGCACTGCAGATAAATAAGGACAATAGCAACAAGTGGACTTGAGATTCAGTGTCCCCTGAACACATGAAAAGAACCTGCCTGCCACACTTCACATGTTTGACTGACAAGCTGGCTGGTGACTGCAGTTTCCCCACTGGATACACTGCTGCCTTCAGACTCTGCAGCAGAAAAGCCATTTGGCTTCCATTTCTCATTGTGCGTATTTTAGGCATTACAGCTGTGGCTTGGCAGAGGGCTGGGGGGAAGTCGCAGCTGTGTCACAGCACATTTCTTTCCCAAGTTCATGTATTACCTTTGATCAGTCACAACTCAAGACCTAGTCATCAAAAACTGACAAAATTGCCCCCAGAAAAAAAAAGTCTACTGGGAATGGCTTTCCCATACGGCAAACTGCAAATTGTTACATTTCAGCTACAAATGCTCTTTGTCCAGCCCAAAAGCTTTCACTAGGACTGCCTTGACTTTAGGAAATTAAATTCTCATAGACGGGAAATAGAGATCAAGGTATCATCATACCATATAATGTCTAAGGCAAAGGAAAATTGCTGAAATGCAGCATGGCTAACTGTCTCATTTTCCTGGTTCCCTGATCATCCAGAGTGGCCAGATTTTGTGAACAGCTATGCCTCCTGGTGGGCCTCCCACGTCCTAGAGTGGCTGAAGTATGGGAAACGCCTGCTCATTGTCCATTATGAGGACCTGAAGCAGAGTCTCATCCCCAAGCTGAAGGAGATGGTGGAGTTTCTGAATGTGACAGTGACAGAGGACCGGCTGCTCTGTGTGGAGAATAACAGGGACGGGAATTTCAAGCGGTCTGGTGCTAAGCAAAAGAATTTTGAGCCATTCACCCAGGAAATGAAAGATCTTATCAACAGATACATCCTGACAGTGGATGAAGCCCTAAGGGGAAGAAACTTCTCGGGGCTGCCCAGGGAGTATGTGCCAAGATGATAGGCTGGTATCATGCTACTGTGGTTAAAAATGAAGTATCTTTTTATTTAAAAAACAGAAAAAAACCCAAACAAACAAAAAAAAACCAAACAAGAAGAAGAAAAAAAAAAAAGGTCAGAGCTCTCTAGCAGTTATAGCAAAGTATATCTGAGGCACACAGCTGGGGGCCCGTGGGAGAACACAGACATTAAGCGACGCCAGTTGGGAATCCCTGGGTTTTATCAGCCCCAAATAGCCCCAAACCTGGCTCCAGGGGCATGGAGGAGGGCCCAGACAGGTGGCAGAGAAGGGAGTGCCACCTGTGCTAGGGGCTCAACACAGGTTTCTGCACCTCCATCTCTTCACCTGGAGAGTCACGGTGGGTCTGGGGGAACACCAGGGCCAAATGTCACCACGGTCAGAGCTGTTAGTTCTAGAAACGGCCACAGCCAGGCCATACTGATAGCAGCCTGGACTACCTGGAGAACAGAGGCAAAGGCGATGAAGCCCAGCTCTACTGGCCCCAGCTGGGGTAGGATCCCACCTCCTACCTCATCCCTGCATCCCTGGAGGAACTTCAAGGCAATCCGACCTGAAAACCCAAGGCTACTTAGAGCTGCCCTCTGGAGCCACCCCCGGCAGCCATGCAGGTTGGATTTCTGACTCCTGCAGTTCCCTGAAGTTCGTTTTACCCAGCATGGGGCCCGTGTGCAGTGGGGAGGCAGTGGGGCACACAGGGCTGGCAGGGCAGCTGGCTCATGATCCTGGGCCGCCGGGCAGCTTGGAGGTGGTTAAACCCTGCAGCCAAAGGGGCTGCCCTGCTGTGAGATGCTTCTGTTCACGTGAAATAAAGGATTTCTTAAAAATGTGAGTGAAAATACTAATTTTAATAAAACAAGTTTATATAAAGGGAGCTGGACTTCCTCTGCCTGTCTATCACTGGTGCTTTAAAAAAATACAGGACATGGACAACACTTCAGCCCAAATCTCTCTCTGTTTCCGCTCCACATGTGGCTCATCTCTGTGCCACCTGGCTGGTATGGGGCTTGTTGTGGGGCTTGCATGTCTCCATCCCCAGTACTCAGTGCCTTCCCCAGCAGTAAGGGCCTTGAGGGCCACAAAGTGGCGAGGAATCGGAGTGGACTGAGCTGGTTCACAAGGAAAAGAGAAATTCTTTTTGTTTATGCAAGGGGTACAGCTCAAAAAACACCACACTAGGTTTGGGTGCTGTAAGCCCGGATGAAGACAAGTGGTAAGATGCCGTGGTGCCTGCATCACATCTTTCCCTGCCACATCTTTTTTGGCCAGTATTGTCTTTTAGCTGAAGTAGCTCGTCTTCTTTAGCTTGAGGTGTTTTCACAGATTATTGATCACATCCTCTCTCAAGCTCCATCTTGCAAGGGCAAATATTCCGTGGTGTTTTACTGAATTTCCCTGCAAGGCAGGGTTTCCTCTCAACCACTTCTATGCTTATCACACTGAGCTTTAATTAACCAGAATGTTTCAGGAAAAAAAAAAAAGGAGCTATCGTGCCACTGAAAGCCATGTTGATGTTCACCCCACGTAGATTTTCCTTCTTATTTTGTATTTGAAATATTAGAAATGGAAGAAATATGCATGTAATTCCCTCTAGCTTTCAGTTTTCCTCAGGAAGTCATGAGGCATAAGCAGGCAACCGGAACAAAACAGAGATGCTGCATTGGAAAAAGAAGAGCTTAACACTTGAGATTTTTAAAGTGAACGATTGTCACATTATACAAGGCGGAATCCAGATTCTCCATTGAACTGCAGCTACGTTCTGTCCTGCTGCACACCTGGATTCAGGTTGCCCCAGCCACTCTTCTGTTTGATCCCAACTGCTCTGCCGTTGACTCGAGAGCTCAAAATCAGCCTCCAGGCACACCAAGTTCAACTGTCTTTACTCTTGAAGAAAAAGTGGGTAAAGCTTTGCATTTCTCTCCTTCCAGAAAAGCCACTTCCAGGACCTACATTTGCAGACACCTTCCCCCCCAGTCCGCCACCCACGCACGGCCCATCGTGTCAACGACCAGTGTGCCCCGGGTGCTCTGATATTGAAAAGCCAAGCTGCTCCAGCCACCAGCCCCAAAGACGATGGGCAATGACAACGCAGGTGGAGTCATTCCCCGCGAAGCAGGCCGGAGATGAAATCACCACTGGCACATGAGCTTGCTGCAGACCCAGAAATGGCGCGCACACAACACTGAGGCTTGGCAGGCTCGTACCCTCTTTCCTGTCAAAGCAAAGGTCCTGGAAAACTTCTACATGTAGGGGAGAGACAGCCTCTTTATACAGAGACTGGGCTGGTCTCTCAGTTAAAGATCTCACTCACTCACACCTCAAGTGCAGTTGCACTTGGGGTGGGAAGTGAGTGGAAAAAAAAAATAGGTAAACCATACTAGAAGAGAGGACATAATAGGAGAGAAAATGGCTTTTCTTCCTGGAAACCAACTGCAAAATAAAGCCTTTAAAGCAATCCTAAAAAAAGCATGAACGTCATCACCAGCAATTCTGTCTTTCTGCACTGCGTTATGAATTTTCCATTAAACCCATTTCTTTTAAAACCCATTATTCACTGCTAAGACCAAGCTACTATACTACTACAGCAATATTAGCCTCCATGAAATAATTAAAGGATGGATTATCAGCATGAGATGTTACATGACACGTCTCTGGAACCTAATGTGTCTTCCAATGGCCTGCAATACAATGAGATGTTCAAATATAAAAAGTTGAATTACCACTTTTCTCAGTTGCGACATTTATTCAGCCAGAAAGATCCAACTTCTCAACTGCATTACTTAAAATTTACTTATGACTTTGGGTGGTTCAGGGCAATCTTTAAGAAAGCTATCTCTTTGAATCTCCATTTTATATTAGCGTTTAATTAGTCTAACAAATTTCCAGATGTACAAATTATAATGGACTGTAAATCAGCTCTCCCCCTTTGAACCCCGATGTTTCATTTCTTAGCTTTCTGCATACTCAGACCAGCAAACACATCTATCTCTCAGCTCTTTCTACACAGCACCTATTTATCTTCAGTTACTCATTCCCGGATGAGGAGCTTTTCCCATCGCAGGACTCCACCTACCATCCAGACACCCTGCTCCTTCAGTCTGCAGGCCCCTCAGGTTGCACCGTCATGCTGTTTCTGTTACAAATAGAGCAATTCACAGGTATGCTCAAGAAAATGCAAAAAACTTACCAGAAAGTCTATAATTTGTACACATGGAGCACAATCACCACTAATGGGTGCATGGTTTTGACCAAGCTACCTGAAAGGGCAGCAAAGAGGAGAATGGCTTCAATTAGTCACATGAATCAGTGTAAAGCAATCCCTCAAATGAAGAGGAATATGATTGAAGGGAATTATTAAATGTTTTATGCAATAGTTAAGATGATGTGATAGGCCCAAAGATTTTTAAATGAAATCAGCTCTAATTGAGGAAATGTGATGTCATCAATCTGGTCTCTCCCCTCCCTCTTACTGCAAAGCTGCGTCTCTCCCCTTCGTTTAGAGCCTGCATCTCACCTCCCTGCCTGGGGGAAGGTGGTCTGCAGTTACCAGCTTGCCTCCTGCTCACCCTGGAGATGCCAGGCGGGATTTTTCTGCAGTTCATGGCTCACCAAAGCCTTGGTTAGAGCTCCTTCAGGTCCTGCCCCAGTGCAGGGAACAGCATCCAGCTGCCCACCTGGCTATTGCCGCTGTTGCCTTCCAGCAGTGCTGAATGGAAAGCTCCAAGGTTTGCGGGCAGGAGACACCATGGAATCGCAAGCTCTTACAAGAGTGCTGAAAATGAGAATAATTTCCTCCCTCCCAATGGAGCACAGTGGAGAGACCTTTCCAGGTCTGTTCTGCACCAGTGGGGTGAGTCAGAAGCAAACTGCATTATCTGGAGCAGTTGCTGCTGCAGACACACAGACTGGATTATGAGCATTTATCCTGAAGGCAAAGCAGACAATCACAGCCTTTGGATTTTCAGATATGTCGGAAGCTGCATTAACCTGTAACGCTTCTGAAATAAAGCACTTAGTACCACCCTAGAAAATTATACAGCTCATTTCATAGGAGAAAATTCAAGTCACAATGAGTGAAAAACACAGAGAGGGAAGTGATTTAAAGGCAACACCTTGCTAATGACAAGAACATTGCTTTGACGAGTAGGGTTATAAAGGAGCGGTCTGCAGTAGAACTGCATCCTTCATGAAGCATCAAATATGCTGGAAAATAAACCAAATCTTCCATGCTGACTTACCCTATTACAATGATGTTCTGGAAAATTGTCAAATACACACAAATACACACCTGTATGATTGCATGGGCAGCTGGTCCCACGTGCTCCACACAGGGACCAGGAGGCCTGTCCCTGCCTGGAGTCCCCGGGAGCCTCGGGGCGCACAGGGCTGGGACCCCCACCCTGCAGCAGAGCGGGCAGAGCTGGGGCAGCACCCACCGCCATGGGGGACAGGGGACAGCTGCACTTGAGCCACTGCACTCTGATGGAGGATTTCTGTTAAAACAACATGCAGAGCATTTGTTTTCTTAGAAACTGCCCTTTTTTCACAGTCACTCATTTAAATAGGTTCCACTGTGCCTGTTTTATGCTTCTCTTTATTCCAGCAGAGACTAAATTAAGCTTTGAAGTTTAGTGAGAAATCCTAATGGCATTCGGCTTCAATGCTATTGCCTGAATCCTAGGGAATTAAAGAAAGGAGGAGAGCAAGAGGAAAGAAACTGCTCTTCTCTTTTATTGTTTTCTACAGCTTGTTCCTGAAATGACTGACTTTGAAAATAACCTTAGCACCGAACTTTATGCATTATTCACATATACTATAACATGTAAATACAGTTTTCAAAGGTTAAAATAAAACTCCTTTCCTGTACAGGTTACCATTATTTAATATTTTGACACAGCAACTTACATTATTAATATTAAACAGCAGATAGGGGAAAAAGTGACCTAAAACAAGCATGTACTTTTCTCATCAGTATGGAACATCTACACATTGCTCAGAAAACTGGCAGACTACACGCATGCATAAGGTCTTCCAAAAAGAAGGGAGGAATTAAGCATTTTAATTTTGTATAAAACTGTAGCTGCCATTTTGCCATTGACTAAGAATGTGGTCTGTCAAAATGTGTATTTGCAAGGAATTTCCTGGCATAGCAACAGTATTGGGGCATCAAATAGTGGTATTAATTCAATTTTCAGGAATAGTAATGACCATTTAGTCACAAATGGAAAATAAATTAAGGACTGTGTTTGATTACTACAAGAATAAACAGGATGCACCTCGAGTGTACCTGTACACACTGTGTGGGCTAATTTAAGCCTGTGCCCTCCCCACAGCAGAACTTCTGTATAGCTCTGAGCCACAGGATAACCCAGAGATGCAAATTCTGTGCTCCTTGGGCAATGCCAAAAGCATAATTTCACCCACCACTGTCATGACTAAATTCCTTATTGAAGGATGAAGCAGGCCTGAGCTTTAAGCAAGCGTTCCCTTCTTCTAATGTTCATTTGGAAAGGGAGAGACAATAACTTCTGCCTGTGACAACTCCTTCCCAGCTACAAACAGGATTAATCCTAAATGCCAGGGACAGAAATCCTGTTAGGCTATGCAGCCTGGCTCTTTGATAGCACAGGATACTCCCGCGGGCTTCTAGGTTATTATCTGCTGCTTTGTTTAGTCTGTCTTCCAGTTTTGTGCTGATGCCCATAACTCGTACCTCAGCGCCTCTCCAGTTATTTACATTGCTGAGAAAGATCGACAAATTTCATGGACTCCAGTTCTCAGTTCAGGTCACTCAGGGACACCAGGGGAGTGGTGTGGGACCAACAGTTAGACGCCAATACGAGCGCTCTGCATCCTCTTCCTGCTCTGTCAAAAACTGCTTATGGAAAAAGGCCACGTTCAAAGTGTCCCAAATTAAGAAAAGGAACTTAGGAAAAACAAACAGCAACAAGAAAAAATTGCAACTGCCAAAGCAGCATTCATTGAAAAAGACTTGGTTTAGTTCAGACTACCTCAGCTTTACAAACCCAGTTCATGGTTGGTTGTTTTTGAGTGACTGAAGATAAACCAGCATCCTTCCTGAGACTATTTTGTTCCTCAGAATAATTACATTCATGCATCCACAAATTGTGTCTTCAGCTCTCTTACATGGCAGCAACATGAGGGAGTAAAAAGGGTAAAAAAATGGAAATTTGAAATTTCTTCTGGGACAGGAAACAAAATCTGCTCACATCTACAGCAGCATCAAAATTAAGTTCTGAGCTTTTGTAAACATGGAGGTTTGTTACAAATACTTAATCCGCCCCTACCCATTCTCCGTGTAATGAGGCAGAACAAAATTATTTTCAATGTACTTTCTGCATTATTTCACCAAGGATTGTTAATGATGTTTGATTTGCTATTGCTGCAAATGTATGGCTAATTATAATAAGACGAGAAAATGCAAAACATGCACTGAATGTCATTCTCCAGAGCTGTGTGGGGAAGACTCCTGTTTTACAGAACACCCCTAACCCAGGAGCAGCTCACTTCTTTCAAGTTAGAAAAGCCAAAATCCTTCATTTTAATCACTCATTGCACGACATATACTAAATGTAAATACATCCAAGTTGAAAATTGTTAAAGCATTAGCATAAATGCAAAATACCTTTAATCAGAGCTATGCAGAGGGGAACTTCCAAAACAACTTGTTTCCACAGCATTTTACAAAAACTCATACCACTATTTGTAAACCACTTCCAAAAATAAAAGCAGGCCTGCATTCCCGGTGTGGAGAAATAAAAGTTACATACATTTCTGGTCAATCCTGCCAATTTTATCTGTACTAGGAGCACAATAAAACTATTTTTATAAAAAGAGCAGAATGAAAAACGAGAATGGCTTTTATTTAACTAATCTAAGACTTAATCAAAATAAAGATTTGCTGTCAGTTGTGAGTATCAACAAATGAACACAATATTATTCTAATAATGGCTTATTACATTATTTCTCTGCTGGAATGCAATATTGATTGGAAATCCTTGGGATGGAACAAATTGATTATTTGTGCAAATTTAACAACTGTTTACTTAGATGCAAATGCTTACTGTTTAATTTCAAGTGAGTCTATAGGCAAGTTCCAGATGCTGGCAAAGAAGGCCCAGTGCACCCACAGCTCTAAGCATTTACACCCGAGTCTGGTGGACCCCGGCCAGTTTTTCACTGTGCTGAGGTGTGGCTCAGTCCAGCCTTTCCCAGAACACACCATCTGAACCTGGCTTCTACCAGGTGATGCTTTAGTGGGTTATTCAGCCCTGAGGAGCCAAGTGTGCTGGGAAGCAGGGCTGGCACACATCCCCTCCCGGCTCCCTCCCCTCCACAGCCTCCAGCCTCAAGCAGACCCAGACCTCGCTGGGGTGCTGGAACACGCACCTCTAGTGTCACACATTTAATGAAAGTCACCAACAGCCTGCTCCACACAAACACCGAGCCACACAGAAATGCCATGATGCCAGCCTGACATCAGAGTAACAGACGGAAACAATACCTGGAGACCAGTGGCCCTCCCTTTGTGGCGATTGAATCTGTTGCACCTTGAACTTGGACTTCTGAATTCACAACTACAACTCAATCAGTGCCAATGTCTTTTGATTATTCTAATTCATTTTCAAACAGCTTGCTGATAAAAAAAGTAATTAAAAAAACTGCAAGCAGCAAGAGAAAAATTTCCACTTGCTGCTTAGCAATTCCGCTTGCTGGAAGCATTTCGGTGCCTACCTGGGGAACTTGTCCTTTGCCACCACAGCATGATTTGGACTCCATGTCCACTTTGGTCTGAACTCCCACCAGCACAGCCTGCTGCCCACAGTGAGGCCCTCAAGGCCCTAATGCAGTCACTGCACAGATTTCAATATGAAAAAACAGCACATGCATGCTCTATAATTTTCAGTGTGTCAGCAACATGTAGAAAGCTCAGGAAGCAGCTAAGCTGCTGACAGTGCCCACATTCAAATAATTCCTGATTTCTTAAGGTTTAATTTCTGTATTATTTATGCTGATTTACAATTTACTAATATTACCAAGTGTGGTTGCAGACTTGTAAATTAAACAAGGGTCTGCAAAGTAGAAGGGGTTGAAATTAGTAGAACAATGCCACAAAATACCAAAGCAGCTTATTCTACATGAGCCACGCATAACGTATCGTTTCAAACATACCACAGAGACTTTAAGAATGGATTGGTTTTGACCCAAAGCAGACAAAACCCACTTTCTCCTGATTTCTGTTAAACTTAGAGCCCACAGCAGCAACAGAGTCCTGCTCCAAGTCACAGCTCTGCACAGCAGCTATTACCAAGGCTGGAAGGGATGGACAGAACGGGCGGAGGGGCGGCATCCACTTTCAAGTCATGAAAGAGAATATTAACACCAACACATCCACAAAGGGCTCACAAAGGGCTCACACGGGGCAGATGGTGAGGGGTAACACAGAGGGGCTGCAGCTCCACAGGTGCCCCGAGAATGCTGGCGCTCAGGGTCTCCTGGCACAGAGCAGAGGTCTGACTGCTGCTCCTGAAGCCAGGGCACAGGGCCACCGTGGTGGCTGTCGGGCGGTGCACCCACCCTCCCCTGCTGCAGCTCTGCCTGTGGCCCTCTTTCGGGAAACTTCTGCCAAACCGCCGATGACCACAGGCAGAGAGAAGCAACCTCCGAGGCAGAAGTGCTCAGGCAGCGTTTGACTCGCAGCCCCAGCTGAGCAGTACGGGGGAGGAGAGCAATGGAGGGAAATCCCATCCCCTGCAATGTGTTATTGCTTTGGCAGCACTTTGCTTTCCCTGTAAGGAAGCTGTCATCTCCGTGACACTCAGGGGATCCCTGAAGGAGCAGACAGAATTAGATCTTAATCAAAAATCTCTGCAGGCCAAAAAGTGGAGGTTTATTTCTGTCTCTGGGAGTGAATCTCACAAACCATAGTACAGTATCACCTACAGGGAAGCAAATGACACAGTTCATCTTCTGAGATAAACCCCCACTGAATTTACCTGAGCTTTGCCAGGCAGTTACATGGTTCAGGAGTCAGTCATCCTGCTGTTCTAGGGCTGTCAAGAGCCATTGCTTCAGCTGGTAAAAGTTAGCATCATTCTACTGACTTCAAGCAGACTTCTTTCGGTTTATCAACTGCTTAGGATGATCTCCTTCAGCCATTTCAAGGTAATAAAAAGGTTGTTGAAAAGAATTATTACAACTGATAAACAATCCACGCAAGGAAACATTAAAAGCAATTTCTAAATGCAAGTTGCAAATCTGAAGAGATGCCTCAATGCTATTTTCAAATTGCTATTTGTGCAGTAAAACAGAAAAGGGAGTCATCAAAGGATTTGGTTTTGGATACAAAAGGACAAATAGAGGGGAAAATGCTGCACTGAGGTAGCACAGATTTCAGGAGGTTTTCATGATAATAAGATTAGCAAGAGAAATGCAGTGTCACAGTCCTTACCTGCCTTTTCCCCTCAGCAGAAGCTGCACTGTTAGCCTCACAGTGTAGAAGGGTTACCAAAAGGTTGGCAAAAACAGGAATGAAGTTTAACATGGAAAAGCCTCAGAAGTTAAAACTAAGGTCTGTTAATATCCACAGGCTTTTACCTCTGTTGGGAGTAACAGTATCACAACCGCCAAAACAGCTCCCGGACTTCTACTTCTTTATTCCACCCTGAAGAAAGAAATACTCTCAAACATCTCTTTGAGGGTCCAGAACAGTGAAAGGCAACTACAATATCAATAATAAAATATCTCTGAGGCAAAGAACGAGAACTTATTTCACCCAAAACAATGAAACTCCTCTTAAATTCAGTCCTTTGGCTGCTCTGTAAATTGCAATAAGTAAAGGGGGAAGGGGGAATGGAGCTTAATGCTATTAGATTATTTATTTCAGTGAGTAATAGCTTCTGACTTCTTGCAACCTGATAAAAAGGAATGTTATGACCCAAGGGCCTATTCGTACGTTCTCCATTACCATTTCACATCACTTCCACTCAGCTTACCTGCCTCAATGAGGAATAGCACACTTCTGCTTTGGCTGAGGAGACTCGGAGCTGTTGCCAGCAATCTGTCCAAGATCTCCTGTGCCCTGTGAATATTCATGTACCAGAGGGATGTTCAGTGAGGTGAGGTGGCAGCAACCCTTTCAAAAGGAGTCAGGAATGCCACTGGCACTGGAAAAGCCACCTAGTGCCTCTCATTTTACTCTTTATTGAAAATATTTTGCCTTCCCCTTCTTCTGTACAATTAAATTTGCCATGGTGAATTGGCATGCAAAATTGCCCTCTCCATATACACTGTTGTTAAATTACTCTATAATTAGTACTAACATATTGTACTTAGAGCATTTACTGTGCTTGATGGTTCCATCAACATAACCTTATTGTGATCTATAGCAGTAAGGATGACAATTAAAATAGTATTACTCACTTTTAAAGAGCCACTGACAAGTTCTACCCACATTTACAAGCATCCTTTCAATCATGCTTAGCCATTTCCATAAACTCTGTGAATAACTCTATAGTGCTGATTTCCCTATGGAGAGAGAGAAACAGAAAAGCCTTCCCACCCTTTTGGGTAGGACTGGGAGGCACAGGGTCCAGAGCCATGATGGGGTACCTGCCTCTCATGCAGCAAACCCTGGGGGCTTTCAGAAGCCCAGCAAATCAGTGCTGGAAACCCCCCACACAACTCAGCAGAATTCAGGATCCTCAGTTCTTAAGACACTTCTCCAAATCCTGGTTTATTGCCCGGGAGGGATATGGCCAACACAGCTGGCCCAGGTGGGTAACGAGAGGGACTCCGCAGAGCTCGAGGACAAACGTTTCCCATGCAAGAGGGGCAGCTGTGGTGGGAGCATTGCTTCCCGCGAAGCTAAAGGTAGTGTTGGAACCCTTCAGGGAAAGGCTGGAGCCTCCTTTGGCCAGAATGGAAGCTGGGTGAGATGCCTGAGAGTATCGCACTGTGCAACAAACATGAACCAGAGCACAAGCCAGAGATGCTGAACTCCAAGAGTTGCCAGCAACTACCATAGTCAAAGAGGGATTTATACAGTAGGCTGAAGCTGCTAAATAAATGATTTCATGGCCTGTGTTGTCTGAAAGTGAGGTGCAATTTTAAATCCCTTGGCTTTTAGGTGTCCAGCTGGAGACATGGTACCGGGGATTTCTAGGTAATGCTCTACATCTCAGTTCCCAAAGTTGTCAGAACTTACATGCCCCCAGGGACCCAATAAACAGAGAAGTAATTCCTCTGTTGGAATTTTATCCAGTCACATGGATCTATTCCCTACACACCATCTCAGAGCCAGGACCAAGATTTAGCCCTTGGTTAGAAAGAATATTTATACATCTTCTTCATGCAAGCTGAGTGCAGGACCTACCATAAATAGGTAACTTAACACTAAAATTACTTTTAAAATGAAGCCTTCATTTTTCATATGGAAAAGGAAATCCATTGGAATACTAATAGCCTACATCTTTCAAATTTGTATTCTGGTACAGGGGGCTAGGGTGAGGAGGAGGGGTAGAAGCGACCTCAATTCTGACAGTCACATAATTTTGTAGTTCAAAAGTCATTGGAATGTTTCAGAGCATAATGCCCAATGATTTGCATTCCAGAGACCTTCCCCAGAAACTGAAGGATTGCTAAAGGGTGCGTATCTCAGCTCTAATGCATATGCCCTTTTCTCAAATTAGCGATACTGTCAAGCTCTGATGAGATCATATCTGACACAGAGCAAAATTATGGTAACAGTCATGTGTGATCTTATCCAGCCCAACTCCTATTTCTGTGGGACTACAAAAGGAAAGCAAGTTCTATTACACTATATTAGAGAAGGTGATATTCACCCTGTAGCTATAGGATTATATCTGAACACTGCTTATCACATCCTCGGAAAAGGGTAGAAAATGAAAATTCAGAAGTACCATCAGTGATCTAAGCAATCGTGAAATACAATCCCAGCTACAATTTAGTGCTGATTATAATTCTAGGTTTCTGGCTACAAGTGAAGGAAACCAGATGAATTTTGGGGAATTGTTTCCACATGTATAATTAAAAGAGTGCTATAGCAGCTGAGGATCTGGCCTTGTTTGCAAGAGGCAGGGTTTGAACAGTGTGTTTGGCCTATAATTTGGCTATTTCCAGAACATATCCAAGTAGCCTCCCACTTCCTTAAGGGAGGGATGATTAACGACCGAGAGAGGCATGCTCTGCACTAGTGGAAATCCTCTCTCTGCAGGAAGGATGAAGGGCTCTGTGCCTGGGTACATCAGGGCAGCAGCTCAGACAGCAGCCCCCCAGCTCTCCTGGGGTCTCTCATGTCCGCAGTACAAGGCATGGACAAAGGAGCAGCTGCCAGCAGGCAAGTGACACCTTGAGGCCAGGTGGATGAGCATGAGCAGCCCCTGCAGAGCCCCTGTAGCTCCCTGATGGGAGCTCAGTGCCTGTTTCCCTGGGAATCCCAGCCGTGGCGAGTGCTGGAGAGTGAAAACGCTTGAGTGATGGAAAGCTTTCCTCTACCGTTCCCAGAAAGGCCCATTTGCCATTCAAAATTCTTACAGTCAGAAAGCATGTTCTTTCCCACTTCTAATGCATCAACAAGGAGGTGGCTTTCCAAATCCCTGCACCTCTGCCATCAACCTGCTGCTCTGACATAAACCCCTCCACATGCCGAGTGGTGCAGGCTGTACATTCCCCACACCCAGATCTCAGCCATCACACAGCGGTTGCAGGGTTGGAAATGTAAGCATTACTCAGCTCACCAGGACTGATGCCTCTTGGCACAGAGAAGAGGCCAGCCAAGAACCCTCAGCTCACACGCACACAGACATGGAAGGGTTCTGATAAACAAGGGGGTCTTGTCATTGAAGGCAGAGTTGGATAAAAAGCAAAAGTGGATAGAGTACAAAGAACACCAGCCAGGATGATGTGCAGATATTCCCAGAAATAACAACAGAAAAGCAGAAACAGCACTGAACCTCTTTCCCTCCGGAACCTGTTTCACTCCAAGTGCCAGCATATCTGACTGCCCAGAAAAAGGAAGGGCATCCAAAAGCAGGTTTGCAAGGCTGAAAGAGCTCCCAATGAGTTTCTGCTTCCTTCTCCTAAAGAAGTTGCAGCTCACAGTTGCATCAATTGCTCAAGGAAATAGAAGAAACAGTAAAATGGACCTTCAATTAATCCAGCCCAGATCTGACAGCACTGAAAGAGAACAAATGGCCATTAATTGGTGCTGAAACTGTCTAGTGTCCTCACAGTGCTTTGCTTGAATTTCTCAATAAAAAAGTTTCTCTTCTTGAGAGTCACTTATGGCAACTAACTGTTGCTTTCTTCTAGTTCCATACGGTGCCCAAGAGCCAAATTATTGCTTCTTTACTCTTCGGGAATGGCTGCATTCTTTCAAGGAGAGAGCCCCAGTTCAGACACAGCTCATGGAGACCAGTATATTAAACGATGCTGAATTACACAGGAATTTGCATGGATTTGCATTTTACATTTATATCAATGCAAGATGAGTTCATTACGATTCATCTAACAGTAATGAATGCTAAAGGAATAAGTAATGATCATGATATTGCAACTATGTCATAATCCTGTCTCTGCAATTTCAGTCTCCTACTTTCTACAAAAGCTGAGAAGCGGTTACTGTCACTAGCACTGTGACATGGCTCTCTGTTACCATCCTGACCTGGGTCTAACTCTAATGTGACCTTGGGTATTCTGTGAACACAGGGCTTAAAAGTCTTAACTAATTACCATCTGCCCAGGATTCAAAATAGCTGAAAAATCTTGGCTGGTCTTTTTTCATGTTTTGATTTTGCTGTCTTTCCCCATTCTCCCAGGGGATCACAGAGCTCACACAGCTCAGCCAGCACACAAGCATGATCCTCTTGTCCCATCTGACATCTGTCGTAAGTGTAGCACAGCTGGCCCACAGCTGCAAGCAGATTTGGGGAACAGAGAAAGAAGAAAAGATGAGCTTATCTCTGTCGATCCCAAGCCTGCCCTGTCTCCTGTCGTTCCTCACCATTGCTCTGTGGATCCATTGCCTGGAGTGGGCTGATATCCATGGCAGCACCTGCAGCTCTTGCTGCCATGGATATCAGTTGAACACACGGATATCAGCCTGAACGCTGACCAGACCTGGGAGTGGGCAGAGCCAGTGACCTGCACACAAAGTGTTGTAGTAGCACTTCTGCAGAGCATGGTCCAGCCTGCTGGAGACCCTGTGCCTGTCACCAGCTCTGCAGTGGCTGATCTGTGCTGTCCCTTTGCTTTCCTCCCTTCTGCTGCATCTCCCCATATTTGCAAAACACTGTGAGACTGGAGGAAAGGAATTGCAAGGGAAAAGTATTCTCCAAGAAAAAAACACCTATTCTGTTACAGTTATCTCAATTAAATTACGTCCTGGAGTGAGTTCTGACAGCTGTGAATTTCAAAATTAATTTGATTTCATTTCTCTAGGCAGTATTTCCTCTGGGGTTAGCAGGAATTTCAAACTGGATGCTCTCTTCTCCTTATGCGCCACTGGTGCAAGCACAGAACACCCGAACAAGGGGAGAATCTTCCACTCCTGGCACATGAAGGGGTGAGCTGGGCAGCATTACAGACCCCAAGCCTGGGCCCAAGAGCCCCAGCACCGGCAGGCAGCACTAGCTCCCCTTCCCCTGCACAGGACTGGGCTCAGAGTTCTCTCTGCATCTCTTGGTCAAATACCAGCAGAGGCTCCATAAGCTGGTTTAGCTGAGCACTATCAGTGGCACCTGACAGGTTATCGACTCGCAGTGATGCACTTTGCTAAAACTCTGGGGGGACTCAAGCTCTTAGCTCCTTATGAGAGCACAGGCTTGTTAGGAAACCTTAGTGATAGGAAAACTGTTATAGTCTGCAGCAGAAACAGTTCTTCTGAGACATTCAGAATAGCAAAAGGTTAAATTAAACCTTCCCTGCAGCAGCACAATCAGGAGATGGCCAGGCACAGCTCCATGTTATCATGCTACACACACTTCAATTAGAACAGCAAAAATGGTTTTATGTATATTTAGCATGAAGATACTGAAATGAATAGACTTACTTCCCCTCTCCAGATGGCCTCCCTCACCATATCTGAGTCTGAAAATGTTGGAGGTTGATTCACAGCTCATGGAGAAAACATGCTTTTCATACCAGAAAATGCATTTGAGGTGGCCCTGTGGTGTTCACTGACAAGCACCAGCAAACACTGGTCAATGCCCAGTGAGAGGGAAAACCCTCACAGGCAGATCTGTGTGGTTGCAGACTACACGGACCATTCATGCTGCAGGTGTGACACCAGCAGGCTATGCACCAAGACGTAGGGAACTGGGCAAGGGCCACCCAGCCAGCTCAGTGCCACAGGCGAGCGTGGCTGAGTCTCTGTGGTGGGCAGTGACAGGACAACTGTCTCAGAGTTCTGCAGAGCACAGACTCGTCTGAGGCTCCAGCCTGCAGCACAGCTCGTTCTGGAGATTTGTCTAACTCCAGCATGGGAGCTGAACAGAGTCAATAAACAATTAACATGCTCCCAACCAAGCAATTAAATCTGTGGCAAACGGGGAATTCCAGCAGACAGCGCAATTACTGTATTAACTACCAAAATTGCTGTATGTAACTGCTGCAAGTAAGAAACACCAGCAAAGGAGACGCTGGGGCTGTTGGCTTCTGCATCTGCCTCTGCAGCGGGACAGGTCTGTCACTGGGAGTTGGGCGCACACGGGGTTCACAGTGACGACAACTCTCACTATTACACAAACCTGTTGAGAAGAGGGAAGAAGTTTCTCAGCTGTGGCATTATCACCACATTTTCAGGAGCTCTCACGTCATTCAGCAGCTTCAGGGTGAGGACAAGGTGCTGCTGGAAGGGACTGGGCAGCAGGCACGTTGCACACAGACAATCAGCTCCCAGACTGTGGGGCAGTGACACAGGTAAGGGCCATGTGAAACTCAGGAATGTCTTATTAAGGGTTATTTCTTAAGGATGCCCAGAACTGCAGAATAGACAAATCCCAGCACAGACACACAGGGAACGAGAGTCGCCTGGGCTGGATCGGCACCTTGTCACTACCCTGGTGCTGCCCGTCTGTTTCTCATTAGGAGTCACATTGCACATCCTCACTTGAACTGCTGAGAAGAGCTGCTTAGCTTGGGAAATTCAGAATTCATCCACTCATTATGCAGGATACAATAACTGTCACTTAGACAGGAGCTGACATGAATCCTCGAGAAAGAGCAGATCTGTGGAACAGGGGCTGTTTGGTCCGTGCGTTGCTGATTGTTGTAGCAGCTCCTCTCAGGAGATGAGAAACAATAATAGCCAGGAAATTACTTTCCAGATAGTTCAAGATGTGTTTTGCAATGCTGATTGAGGTGAAAGGTGACAGAAACAGTTGCTAAATATCAATAATATTATGTACACAATTAAAATGCAACCAAGAGTCTTTTAATACAAACCAAAACGATCTTGGGAGCCCATGTAGGGATTCAGTTGTGTTGCCAGGTTAAATCTTCAACTTAGTGGAATATTTGAAAATGTAATTTTTTGCCTCCTCCTCCAAATCCCTTTTAATAGTCACAACTGGCTTCTCTGTGAGAGATTTCCAGCACTGAGAAGTTGTTTGAGGTGAGTAGCTAAGGATTATCTCTAATAAGGCACTATTATTCAAGAAAAATCCCTATAGATGTGTTTACTAAACAACTCTGATATTTCACAGAATACATTACAGTAATTACAACAGCAACAAAAAATACATGATGAAATGTTTTCTTCATGGCCATCATAAAGGGGGAGGGGGGGGAAATCAATGTGGAACTTTCTTCTGGAATAAACACTCAATGTGCCAGGCAGGTCTGGATCCCAGGGAGCTGCCAGGCTCTCCGCATGGCCATTGAGATGTTTCATTTTCAGTGATGAGCTTGGATGAACATTTAACTCTTTTTGAAATCCAAGGCCTGTGCTCGCTCTTGAAACGGGATAAAGAAAAACCTTTGTTTCGGCTGGATCCTTCTGACATTTTCAGTGGCAAAAATAAATCTGATTTTCACAAGCTTAAAGGAACGGGAACGATGTTATTTCTAAAGTGTACATGGTGCTATTTGATATAAGACTGAATGGATCAGTAAATGGAGCAGTTTAGTAGTTTAAAAAGACCAAATCAATAATTATACAGCAAGATCTACAGTATCGGAGCAGAAAAATGTAGCTGAAAGCTGCCTGTCGGGGCAAGCAAACCCTGAACCCTTCCTCTGCCAGTACCTTTGTGCTAAGCATGGGGAAGCTCTTCAGTGAGTCTCGTGTGTGCATTTAACTTTGAATATGGAAACAAAGAAGCATAGCAAAGGGAAAACGTAGGTGAGTAGGAGACGTGATGTGATGCAGCCCCATGAGACCACGTGGTGCGGCCCCAAGGGTGCGGGAGGACATAGCCCCCGTGTCGTGGCATCACTCTGCTCTTCACTCTTGTCCTCAGTCTCACGTTGTCTCCCCCTGACACCATCACACCAGTACCTGGAGGGACTGCAAGGAGTTCCCCACCACAGCAGAGGACAAGGGCTCCTGTCATTCCAGCCTCTCCCGCCATGGAGCCCCAGAGCCTGGACACCAACCCCACCACTGTGGAACTGCTGGCTGGACTGTGGCAGGACCTCTTCATTGCCTTGCAGAAAAGCAAACAGTTTCAACTGGGGAACTTGAAGGGTGGCATGGCTCCTGCAGGAGAGGAAAACTAATGGCCACGACAACCATTTACCACAGGAGCACCTAATTCAACAGAACTGGGCTCTACACTGCTGAAGTTATTTCCAAAGCAGATGTTTCCTGTGTGTGATCATCACACTGTTAAGTACAAAATGGAGTAATGAAAGGCAGATGTTTTCTTGACCTCTACTTTCAGGGGTGTGATGGTTGATTTTTATTTCTGGCACATAATCTGAACATATTCATCAAGGATGTGATGGAGAAAAGGGACAGCAGGAGTAAGAGCAGCTGTACCCCCAAAAAGCATTTCCTTTTGCTTGTCTGACTAATGAATATAGAGGAAAACAAGAAATGATCTTGCACTCTCCCACCTGCCTTTGCATTTATTTGCTTTATTTCAGTATTTCCTGTTTTCTCCTGACTCCCCATTTCCTCTGCATGTTCAGAGCATGCCAGGACCCTACTAAGCACAGCTGCCACAACTGCAGCACAGGGGCTGCTCCAGCTGGCACAGACTCTGAGCCGCAGGCAGAGCTTGGGACCCAGAATGTGAGTCAGTCCTGATCCTACCCTGGATCTGTTGGGGACATGATTTTCAAGTTTAGGATGTCAACGTACAGACCAACAGAGAGAGGATTGCTCTACCTGCAATTCAATACCAGTGCAATCAGACTAAGGTCGTGCACACACAGCTACGACTCACTCACTGCCCTGCTCAGCCACGAGGTGTTTGAGCAGGAGAATATAAAACAAAACTTTCCATCAAAATACCAGTGTAAATGTTAAATTCCAACAGGTAGGTTGTGGAGGACTATTTTTAATCATTTCACATGCATGTGTTCATTTGCAATCAGGGTTATCAGAGCACTGTCAGATGTGAGCCAGACTTCGCTCAGAGTGCTGACAGCCAGACCAGGACCTGGAGGAATCATGCATGTGATCCACCTTCCTTCCCAAGGCTAGGCCAAGAAAACAGTAACTTCACCTTTAAAGGTCTAGACTATCTGTTGCAGAGCTCTCTGGGCCAAGAAGACTTTTTCAAAGGGTATAAGCATCTACCCATTCCTTAGAGTAAAGGATTGGATTCCAATGTCTGTTGCCATAAAGTACAGTGACTTTAGACCTCATGCAAGTGAGATTTAGTCACATTACTCTGAGCAAATAGGTAGTAGAAAAGAGAGTTTTGACTTGAATATCAAAAACATCCAAAACTCCCCAATATTTGTTAAACAAAGAATCACTCAGAATAAGAGTAACTCATGTTAACATAAAAACAATGTACAAGGGGAAAAAAGAGAGAAAGCAAGCACGCAAGCAAGCAAACTTGATATAAATCAAACCTAAACACTCTACCAATCACCAGCTCTCTAAATCAGGAAATCTGACAGATTTTCCAAGTGAGAATCAATCTTCCTGTCTCTGCTGTAAATTCTGTAATCCTTTTTCCTGCACAGTACAAAAAATATAACTGCTACATTCAAGATTTATCGAAAAATATTCTGCCAGACTGTTCAAATGTTGCAGTTCCAAATGTTTTTAGACAAGAGGTCAGAAGAGTTTTCATGGCTCTATCATCCTCCTCTGTCCAAAACAGCTTTGCTGAAAGACAGTTTGCATTCCTGTGCCCACCTCGACAGTACCTGTGTCCAGAACCTGCAGTGATGCTCCTGCCAGCTGATGCCCCCTCACCTCCTGGGGGTGGCAGATGCTGCTGAAAGTACAGAGAGGTCAAGATGGGGAAAAGGAGCCAAAAAGCAAGGACGGTTAAATAAGCAGGAAGCCAGTACTAAATCCCCCTTACCCCCAGCTCTGCCCCTGCCTTCCCCATCTATTGCAGGCTGCAAATCAAAGCTCAACCCTCAGAGGACCAGAGTGGGTTGGTAACAGATTCTGACTATAGGCAACAGCACTGAAAATGACCCCTTAATTCTCAGTACAATACAGCAAATCAATGCTACTGGCATTGGAATCTGTTCGTGTTACAAGAAATTCGAGTGATTCTGCAGAAATAACCCTGAGGCAACATGTAAAGGGAGAGGGAAAAGCCATTGGATTAAGAAACTATTTAAATTAAGAAGCCACTGAAAAAATTGAAAGCTGAGGTTTTGCCAGAGTTTTTAGGGCCGTTTTTAAAGCACACTGAGAGATGACAAGAGGTGTTCTTCTCTTCCCCATTGCCTCCAGCCAGAGGACTTCCACAGATCCATGTAATGAGGCCACCTCACAAGCCTTTCATGGCTTACAGCCAGCACTGAAGTTGTGGTGCTGCTCCTGGGCTGATGGTGCTGGTTATTGAGCTGTGAAGTCAGCAGAATTGCAGTGAATTTGGACTCCCTAGAATACTCGTTTCTGACACTGTGTGTTAGCACTGGAGTCTTGGCTTGATTTCAGCTTGCTTAGTTATATCCCAGCACGCTCCAGCCCCTGCGCTGCTGGCTGGGAGGACAATGTCCCTCTGCCCCTCCATAACCGTGTTGTGGCAGCACCAGGCAGTGCAGAGGGTGGCTGGGTTTCAGTGGGGGCAAAGTGACAGCCTTGTGTCATTCCTTTACCTGCTAGAGATGTTAAGGTGTGTGCTTCCCCATGGGAGTGTATGGGAATGTCAGAACTACAGGTAATTATTTTCTACATTGGTAAAGACAGTTATTCTTTTTCAAAAAGCATATATATTTTTGTCTTCTCTTTCTGCATGCATTTTCACTTTCTTATAGGCCAAAGTAACATATTTAATGCAAAAATAATGTGAGAGTGCCCCCAGAGCTGCAGTGCAGATGTGTTACTGTCCCCTTTTCCCATGAGCTCCACCTGCTCCATACCCCATCAGTCAGGAGCATGCCCCTGGAGGGAACAGCTTGACATCCCTTCAGATGAATACGCAGGAAAGATGGGATCTGAGCTGGTGTTCAAAAGTCAGCAAGAACAATTTCCTATAAAAGTTAATTACCGCTGACATCTAATACAATTGCAGCATGCAGACAGACAGCAGCAATTAATTAATCGGCAGTTTTTAAAAAAGAGGATATTGATTTGTTGCTCCTCATAAACCTGGAATATTAGATTGAGGATGATACAATTACATAAAGCAAGGGAAGGAAATTGGCTTTAATGAATGAGACAAGTGGAAAGGAGTCTGGGTACTTCTGGTTTTCACCTGAATCCCCATTAGGGTCACATTCCAGAAAGACAAATTCAAAACAGCTCACTCATTCTTCTGAAAAATTCTCTCCAATAAGTAAACAAATACATTGATAAATTGAACAAGCCATGGTGCTGGAGCCAACTTAAAGAAATCATCTTCACACATAATCATTTTAGATAGGTGCTCTGTATCTCTTCTCCAGATGGTGGGGTGATGCCTGGGAAGCACCCACAGAGACCCTGAGGAGTCTCAGCACAGAGCTCCTTGCAGCTGGTAGCAGCACCACTGCGGCTTGCAGAGCAGGACATGGCTCTGCTGTGCAGCCTGGAGCACATATCACCCAGCAGCCCACCCCTCTACCGGAAAATGTCAGCTTTCAGCCCTGGAGTACCTTCTGTGGGCAGTTCTGTTTGGTTCAGTCCTGCTTCCCTGCAAGCCTCCTTCCCTTCCAGACAGCTATGGCACACGGAATCTGAGTGGCATGGCCAAGGCAGCATGCTATCAATCACACTCTGTTTATTCCTGGAGCAGAATTGTCTCTCTTTAATTATGTGCCCTGTGTGACTCCAGTCCATCGCTCTGTCACACCTCTCTGTCTCTCTCCATACACGTTATCTACCCTCCATAAATACTCTTTCCCATGAGATGGAAGCTCACATTCGGGCCATTATTTAGGGGTTTGATTGGGACAACTTCACTGATTCAAGAGGGAAAACCAGCTGAAAGACACTGTCCTTCCTGCCAGCCTCTGCACCACAGCCCCAGAGGCTGGCAGGGCCCTCACCAGGAGCAGGGGCATTGCTGCTGCCCTGGCACCCTCTGCCCCTGCTCTGCCCATCTGCGCCTGTGCCCGGCTCCCATGGCTGCCCTGGCTGCCTGTCCTCTGCCACGGCCCTCCCATGCAGAGAACGTAACTGAGCAGTGAATATTAACTGGTTATGCAGTGTCTGATGACAACGTGGCCGTGCACAGGAATCCTGGTGAAAAACAAACAGGAAGATCTCACGCAGGCAGTTTCCATGGTTGCAGCTGCTTCTGGAGTGGGCTAAAAAAATAAAACAGTCTTTCATCCAGAATGTCACATTTCCTTTCTCCCTGCAATCATGTGCATGGGGTTTGAAGCTGTTAATTCCTGCTTCTGTTCCTGCCACACCTCCCAAGAGACTGGGAATAGGCCACCTCCTGATTTACACAGCAGGCCAGGGAACAGGGATGTGATCACCTTGCCTGTTCAATGTTCAGAATGCTGACAAACAACCCAGTACTACATTGCTAAGGAACTAAAACCTACCTCAGAAAGCCACGGCTTCATTAGTGGAAGCTATTTACTTGCTGCCCAGACCCGGATGGCATGGGCCCCACCAGCTGTGGTGGGTTTGGCTGAAGACAGTGCTCAGACCCGAGTGCTGCAGCCTCACTGGGTTCAGAGAGTGTGAGAAGAACATTCAGACCCTCAACAATACAAGTTTTTGGCTTGATTTCCTGAGAAAAGCAGGAAAATCATCATTTTTAACTGTGCTGGTCAGGGGTGTCACCTTACATCTTCCTCCTCATCTTCCATCACAACCCCTTTTTCTTTCACTACGTTTTAACCTTGTTTATTTTATCCTTTATTTTATTCCTTCCAAGAAATTTGGCAAAATCTCCAGGGCTTCTGAGCTGCCCAAGTTCTGACAAGTTTAACCCAAATAAGCCTGCTGGTTGCAGAGCTGTCGGGCTGTTTTGGCCTAAGGAAATTCCCCTCCCTGGTGCTGCTGCTCAGAGAGGTGTGTTCCTGGGCAGCACTGGTCTCTTGCTGAAGGTCTCTGTGGCCTCCTTCCAGCCAGGACTCATTTTGCAGCGAGCAGAGGGGCAGCTCCACCAAGCTCAGCACAGGGTTAAATCAGTGCGGAGGTGTTGCAGCTGCACGAAGGAGCGAGAGAGACACAAAGCACATGGGACAGGTGGGCTACCCAGCAGATCTGAGCCTGGGAACCCCAGCACACTTTGCCGTTATTACCCTGAGATGCCCCAGTCCTTGGAACCGTTAGCAGGGTATGCTCTGCTGTAGAAACAACTTGACTGCATCAGTTAACAGGATGTTACAGAAACACCCAAGCATGGGACTGGTGATCGAAATTGTTACTATGGTTTGCTTTTTTGGAGGTTCCTCTCTGCGGGCGGTCAGAGCTAGCAGGGCCCCTGGGCAGAGAAAGAGGCATTGCATTCCAAGACGTGACTTCTATCTCCCCCAGAGCCGGCTTTAACAACAACAACAAATCATGCAGCCTCCAGGCTGCATTTCTTTTTCAGGATCTCCATCCTGTTGCATTGCATTTTTCCTTTGCTATTTAGCACTTGAGAAACAAAACTGATTAGAGATGTCTCACTGGAGACTTTGGTTTCAGGGAGTAGAAGAAAGCAGCACTAAAAGAATTCTGAATATTCATTCAACAATGAAATCCTAATTCTCCTTAGCAGTTTCCTCTGGGCGATGCATTTCAAAGGAATACTTGAACATCAAGGTGAATATTCATTATGTTGCAGTTGGCTTTTTCCTCAGCAGATCTCATTTCTACATCTCATTTCTGCAAATTCTCATGTGCAACTGAGCTTGCTGCCAGGGTTGAACAGGAAAATAACATCAAGGAGATTTGCATGGGCAGGGTGGGCAGCAAACACTAAAGATTTGTAAAATGTAAATTCCACAGCTGTAGTAAATATCAACAACTGCCAACTTCCCAGAGTTCTCCAGGGCATCCTAATGTCAGCTTGAGCCTTTATCACCTTTTGTCACCCACTTGCTGTCACCTCAAGGAAGAGGAAGATAGGGACAGGAGGAAGAGCACTGTATCACTGTGAGCTGTACAGCACTTACACAATGGCAGGACCAGAGCACAGTGCTGATCTCCCTGAACACCTCTTTTCTAAGAACGGTTTCTTCACACTGTGTACTTAAAACTATTCCCAGCTCTTCATAAAACAATGTCTCAGCTCACTGCTATCAGATGTGAATTGCAACCTCCACGTGCAAAGAACGTAAGAGCCAGTTTTTATGGGGAAGCTGCCTCAGGGATTTCATTCAAAATTATTGTCTTCAATTTTATTAAAATCAATATGAGATTTTATTACAGTATAAATTAAATGGGTGGCTATTTACTCCTCAGATACCAGAAGCAACAGCATGACCATCGCTTCAAGCAATGATATTCATCCAGGTGTCTTAGCCAATGTTATACGTGTACAAGTGTGGAGTTTCGTTTCTTTTTCTCTCATATTGTTTCATCCCTTAAACATCAGGCACAGTTCATGAAACATGACTGAGGCTTACAGATGATACTCAGATATTTTTAAAGGCTCAGAGAGCTCAGAAAGGACTTGAACAAATTATTAAGATCTGTGGGAAATGCTCTACAGTGAGTGATAAAAGAGCTCAATTTGTTTAGTTTATTAAAAAGGTGAAATGTGGCTTGATTACAGGGTATTAATATGTTCACAGGGAGAAAAGTACATGGGACTAAACGGCTTTTAATCTGAGAGAGAAAACAGCCACCGTGCTTAGCAGCATGCACCAGCCAGGCATAGGCCTGGACAAGGGGCGCTGCTGGGGTGACCCACCCTGGCTCATCAGTGCCACTGTCAGGACAAATCCTGCAGCAGACCTGCACGTCCCCGTGTCAGACACCACTGTGCACGCTGCCCACAGCGTCCTGAGCAGCTGCCCACGGCTCTGTGGACAGTGGAGGGCCAGGGTGGGTTTGGGAACTGAAACAAAGAGATTTTGGTTCACATGTTTGCAGGCAGAAGCTGAGGTCTACTAGAGC
The DNA here is from genome assembly GCA_013397935.1 of Dasyornis broadbenti. Taxonomy (NCBI): domain Eukaryota; kingdom Metazoa; phylum Chordata; class Aves; order Passeriformes; family Dasyornithidae; genus Dasyornis; species Dasyornis broadbenti. The sequence continues at coordinate 2,814,068 of VZRN01002537.1, forward strand.
TGGGAAGTGCTAAACTCACGTATAGGTGGCAGTCTGGTAACAGCACTGCTTTGAGATGGAAATTTCTAAAACCAGAGTGAGGACATGGAAGATGCGATGGAAATGCTAGAGTGTTGAAGGAAAAATCTCATATGCTGTATTACAGCAGATGTCAAATAAACTGTGACAATAGCCAATATTCTGTCAAAGTTGATCTAATAATCACCTAAACTGGACTTAAGTGCTCAAAAGGTTAATGTGCCAACAACTCATTTCACCACAGTGCCACATATCAGCAGACCAATCATTTAAATAAATATATACACACTCAGAAGAAGGTCAGCAGGGCCCATAAATGCAGGTCACATCCTGAAATGCTGCCAGTTACTGTCACCGGAAAGGGAAAAATTTAAGTCAGGCTGATTTGCATAGGGAGAAACTGGACCTAAATACTCAAGATGGAGAAATCAAATGCAGACAGCAGCTGGTTACATGATCTTTAGAGCTCATCCCAAAATATGATACAAAAGTAAAGGGCTCCCAGTTCCCGCGCCCAGATCGTACAGACTCTGCAGAGAGAGTACAGTGCGGCAGAGGGTTTGCTGCAAAGAAGATGCTCCAATCATCTGAACCACAGATTTGCTGCCCCTCATCTGAAATCACTTGGACAATGAGTGCAGAAGCCATGAATTCAGGATTAGGGCAGTTCAGGGATGATGCAAGTGTCTACAGCCTGGGGACAGCACAGAAGCAGGGATGAGGAGGGCAGGCCCATGGCCAGCCCCAGGAGGAGCAACGTAAGTTCCCACCTCTGGGTGAGCTCGGAGTTTGTGAAGTTGGGACATGCAACTGAGAGGACCAGTGAATTATTCCCTGAGGATGGAGGAAGGGAAAGATCATAAACAGGGCTGCTCAGAGCATTTTTTTTTTTGAGTTTTTTGCTGCGGCTCTATTTGTCCCTGTGGTCTCCTGTTGCTACTTAGTGACAGCCTCCAGCAAGCCTGGGGTACCAGCTCCTCAGTTCTCTGCACTGCAACACCTGCTGGGGTGTCAGAATGACAAAAATTGAATAGCAACACCTTTGGTCTTTTTCAGCATCACAGGCTTTAAAACAATTCCTTTTCCATTTCAAATCAGATCTTTAGTTTCATTGGAAATGGAAGAGGAAAAGGATGTGCATCGAACAGTCATTTAAAAGTACAAGAATAAAATCTTGAGCATGACACCCTTAAATGTTCCTGGATCCACTGGTACCACAGGGAGATCCCAGAAAAACATTGGTCCATCTGAAAACAATCCTGCTTGGAAAGCATTTATGTTCTGCAGATGTTGTGCTCTTGCTATTTCTTCAATTAGGTCATTTGTATAAAAACTGGATTTCTGCATTCAAAGTTTAACTCTTCTATCTGAGGTTTTGTGTAGGGTTTTTTCCTCTCTTCTGAAATTGCCTTTGCTTTGGGGATGCAATAGTTTCTCTCTTGCTAATTACAATGTCAAAACCCAAGGATTAGCTACTCCACTAGGAACATGCACAATGAGAGGTGATTACACAGCATTCCCTTCTCCATGCAAAAGCCATTGGCATAAGCCATAACACAGAAATAACACAGATCGAACGCTGGCTCGACCCCCTGGGTGCAGAATCAAGTACAAATGGATGCTGTGCTGCATTTATGCCAGCCAAGGTTGGCTCCTGACCTCTCTGCCTAGTCCCCTTGCGTGTGTTGTGTCATTGCAGTTCTCCACATCATCCGAAATCAGGCATTGCTGTTGCTTCCCTCCCATACTGAACAGAGCCATCAGCACGGATACTGTTCCTTATCTTATTTCCTATTTTCAAGTCGCTGACCTGAAAAACCTCTTTTTAATGAAAAGAGATGGGCTCTTTGTTAGAAGTGTGACAAATAAGGTCTCCTGAATGAAAAAGAAAATATTCTGCAGGTTATTAGAAGGAACATATCAAATACAAACTGGATTATGGGCACAGTGAAGAAATTATTTCTTAGAGAGACACCATTAAACTAGTATACAACACTTTTTGAAGCCCTGATAGATAATGACCACAGGAAACTGAAGAACACAGGCAAGTGTCCAACTTACGATGAAGCAGGACTCCCACAGAGGCACCAGGAGATGTTGGGGGCCACCAAGCTCTGGGTGCTGGGCCACTTGGGACACTCATCCCCAGGATGTCCACAACCACTACCCAGGACACCAGTTCAGGCTCAAACAAGGAAAAACTGGTGGTGAAATCAGATCTGTAGAAATCCAGGCCAGTGAGGATGGCAAAAAATAACAATGCATGCCACAAAAAGTCAGAGTTCTTCACTGATCCCATTATTTCTGTGAGACTGGCATTTCCCTCAGAGAACGACAAAGTGGGGCTGTATAAATCAATTATGGTTTTGCTCACTGTCTGTGCTGGTTTTGGCTGGGATGGAATTAATTTTCTTGCTAGTAGCTGGTATGGGGCTGCAGTTTAGATTTGTGCTAAAAACATGGTCCGTAACCCAGAACTGGTTTTGTTCCCACTGAGCTGTGCTGACACTGTTCTCTGCTCCTCACACCACCCTACAGTGAGAAGGCAGGGGGTGCACAAGGAATGAGGAGGAAACACGAGCGGAACCCCTTAGGCCCAAGGGATATTCCATACCACGAAGTGCCTCAGAGCACCGAAAAGTGCTGAAAAGTGTCTGAGAGATCTCGTGACCAAAACTTCACCATCCTACTGCCACACATCCTCTGACAGCTCAGCAATGCAGGAGCAACCATTCTAGGAAAGAGACATACTCTTCCTTTTCTGTTTAATTGAAAAGAAAAATAATTAAGCACACAGTGTCTTACCAGTTATCAGAAGGAGCTACACGGTACCTTGCGCCCTCCTTTGTAAGCCACGAATAGAGGCCATTTTAATATGCTGCCAGAGACAGACGTTTTTGGATGAACATGCCCAAACACCTCCTCAAGACAAGATCCAGCTGCTCACAGCAGTCTCTCATCTTTCCACACTCAAACCCCTTCATTCTTGTGATCCTCATAGAAACAAATAAATATATAATACTCCTGTTTCCTTCAGAGAGAATTTATGTAGAACGTAATTTTTAATATATAAAAGAACAGACATATGCTCAATTGTAAGCAGTGAAATAATTAAATATAGCAGCAGATAAGCAGGGGACATGGTAAATTTTTCATCATTTGACTCTTTAAAGATCAGATTTCTTTTGAAAAGATGCACATTAGTTTAAACAGACACTCTATCACTAGAGAGAGGAATTACTGAATGAGAGTCTAGGCTTTAGGATATTAATGTGGACAAAGAGGTCCTGGGCTTAGGGTAAACAAAGGCTTTTTCCCCCCAAGGTTACTAAATGACACAGGAGTTACAATTCCTACTGTCTTAACCTTTTTTTCTGCATGAACTTCTGCTGGCTACATTTCTTCAGCACATTTTTAATTTCTGCTGAATTTGGGAGTGTGGACAGTGTGGAAGCGATTGCTGTCCTTGCTGTAGTTTCCTGCTACACTATTTCTGTGCAGTAATTTCCAATACAGACAAAGCTCAAAATATTTAGACCCTTTTCTGTCACTGTCAGTCATGTTCTTCAAGACAAACTTTCCCAGCTACTGTTTCCATATGAAAGAAAAAGAAAGTTACTGAAAAAGAAAGGAAAGAAAAGCAGTTACTGAACAGGATATGATGGAGTTAGGACCAAAGTTAAAATCGCCTCTGACTGCAATAGCAGCCCCCTACGTATCTTGGGTGTGCTGGTAGAACTAACCAGGAGATTGACTAGATGTAAATAATAATTATCAGACTTAACATGAAAGGAATTCTAGCCTCATGTAGGTAATGTCTGACCCTTGGTCTAGCAACTTAATAAAGCAGAGCAATGTAAAACGCCTGCAGTGGAAGCACTAGAGAGTAGCAGCACAGACCCTTTCAACCCAGAGACGAAATATGGGACTATAATTTGCTTTCTAAAATGTAGGACAAATGACCAAAATAGAAGATGCAGCAAAATTAGTAGAGCAGAAAAGTCTAAAGGATGTGATAATAATTCATTCTGTTAACATCAAATGCCTGCTGACATACAGTGTAACGCAAAAAAGCCACTGCTACCACACCGTGCTGTTGGGGAGAGAACAATGGGGCAAAGAAACACACATGGCATGGCTGTGCAGGGACCTGCACCACCCCAGCCCGTTGGAGAGGGCTGCCTGTGCAACCCTGCTACTGCAATAACAGCAAACCACGGGAGAAACTGAGGCAACAGGATACAACATGGAGAAAAGCAGTCAGAATTTTTTCAGAGGATTTACCCTTCCATGGAGGGCCACAGATAACAAAAACTGCTCCAGCCCAAAATGTGCAAGCAAATGCCTGGCTCTTGATCACCTGCTCGGACAGCACAGATACAAGTCTTAATTAACTGTTGATGCAGGGTGTTGTTATAATGATAAATAGCACAATGAAAGTGGAAAAATGTTTTCCATCTGCTGCATTAGGCTTCTGCAGGGCTGAATGTTTCATCTGGATTGTTATGAAGGCATCTATCACTAAGATTTTCACAGTTACCTTCTTACACAGAGAATTACATTTTAAGAGTTTGATGCTAAGTCTGAAATAATCCTCTTGGCTTCATCCAACAGCACATGCAAGATGCTGAAGAATTTTTGTCATAATTCAAGCTTTCTACTTGATATTTATTTGTGTCACCTGCAGCGCTTATCAACTATGGTCACTATCAGCAGTCTGTGCCACAGTGCGCTTCAGATGAGTGGAAGTTCCACCACCGACACAGGGAGCATACCTGCTGGGAGGCAGCCAGCAGTGAAGCCAGCTGAGAGACCTTAATCACCCAGAGCCCCAAGAGGACGGGAGAGACCACTTGCCACCTGTGTACGCAGCACTCCCACTTCACATTTGTGAAAGAGCAGGACCGGTTCCAGCTGCAGCAGCGGTGCCTTGTGAAGATGAGCATGTCTGATGTCAAAGATGTGCTGTGGATGTAGGGACATGGACACCTACCCCAGAAGGCAGCACACAGAGGCACAGTGCACCACACCCATGAACCCATTAGGTCTGGCTGCAGACACACCAGAGCAGGTACTGCTATGATCACAAATCTGACAGCTGATTAGCTTAAAGCACAGGATCAAATAACTGCTCAGCTCTAGGGTACACTGTCCATTAACACTTCCCCTCATACAATAAAGCTTCCCAGTGAGAAAGTGCTTTTTCCAGTAATTTTATTCTGGGGGAGGTTAAGATTGTTTCTTCCTATCAAACACTTCTCCCTTTGTTCTGCAAAAAGATTTCTTTGCTGTAGCCTCAGCCCATTCCATCACATGAGCAGCTCCACTCTTCAGACGGCAAGAGGCTTTCAATAAGCAAATGCTCAATGTAATGGATGAAAAACATCATAAATAAATAATAGTGCTGCAAACACTGAAAGACGATCCATCTTTCAGTAAACTGCACGTGCTTTTCGGATTTTGTGACTTCATCGCCACATCTCTTGAAAGGAGTATATAAATATAAAATATTGCAGCTATCACCCTTTATTTCAGCAATCAATTTTGCTCTATGTGATATTCATGTTTTGCAAAAACAGCTGTTTAAAAGGAGTTTGCTCTGCTGTGTGTGAGCTAAAAACGAAGACAGACTGTTGCAAACGGAGGAGTAAAGTGGGCCAGTGGTAAAGGTGTTTTACATATCTAATAATTAAGGGGCGTGGTTTCCTGAGGGACAAGGTAAAGAGGTCGTGTAAACTTTTGCCTTAAGCACTCTCAACTTCTCCAAATGTCTGTTTTCAAAGTGTGACCTTGAACTGTGCTAACCCTCAATATCTGCATTGTGGTGTTTACCTCCCTAAGTAGCTGGTGCTTAGAAAGGGCACCGCATTCATTAAATACTTGCTTCCTATGTTTGGTTGGGGTTTTGTTCGCTGTCTGGTTAACAAAATGAGTGCTATGAGCTGACTCAGCCTAGCCAGCTTACTCAAGCCCCCCAGAAATGACAAATGTAGCCAGAGGAATGTTTCTCCCTTGGAAATGACATGAGTGATCATTAGCATTTCACTTACAGCACTGTCCTGGCATCTCCACACCTTCCTTATGCCATACACGCAACAGCACTGCTCAGCTCCATAGTCTACCAAAGGTCAAAGCACCCAGGAGATGACCAGCTTGCACGAGGCACAGATTAGCTTCTCCTACGAGTAGCAGCAACTAAACACACCTTCACTTTTGACAGCCCTTGCCTTCTGCTGTTCATTATAAATGCAAACACAAGCCATCTGCCCTCCTGGGGCAAGTCAAAGTTGCCCAAATGCACATGTACTGATTGTGCTTCCTTCAGCACCACATCACTGCCCAGGGTGCACCTGCTCTACCTGCAGCAGTGCCAGCTCCAGGGTGAGCACCCACAAGGTACTTTTCCTTATCTTGCAAAGAAATTTCATGGGTGCCTTGTGGTTAGTTTCCACTTGTTCTGGCTGCTTAGGCTGTCTGGGAGCCAGACCTAAAAAATTAGATGCCTCGCAGCTGCATTCGCGCTCAGTGGGATGTGGTTCACGGTTTCGTCTGCCCCAGCCTGGATTCCTCTCGCTCTTGCCCATCACCTCCTCCAAAGGGATCATCTGCTGTGATAAATACTTTAATGGCTCCTTCAGTGCTGCAAATGCATGCACATGGTCTGTAACAGACACTGTAGAGCTGTGATCATGGCAGTCTTCAGCAAGCCCACGTCTTTGGATGCAAATCAGCTATTTTGGATCACTGAACAATAATAAGTCAGTAGTGGAGAAAAGAAAGGGAAAGTTTTCAAGAATGGGGACAAATATCTCTTGCTAGAATGGGAAATAACATATACTAGATAAGACTCTGAAGGCCTGAGGTCAAACAGCAGTACAATAGATTTGAGATCACCCCAGATTTCTATCTACACCTGTTCCTGGTGCCTGTACCTACTGCAGCATTTTTCCAGCCACACCAAACAAATACCATTTTCAAGTCATTTGTGCACCAGGATCTCTACAGGCACAACTCTGCATTGACCTTTATGTTAATCTCTGGCACATTCATGGGGGTGAGGTGTGTGAAATCAAGCAAAACATAAAACACATCTGATGCCATAGTTGGGACCCCTGCACAGGTAAATGCACTCAGTGCCCCACTGTGAGCAAAATAATTTCCTATCAAGCTGCTTATTAAGTTGCAATCCTGCATAAAAACATCTGCCTCAGATCCTCATGCTACAGTTATGCTAAATTGGTCTTCACTCTGTTTATCCTTTTAGTCTTAGTTTTTTTTTTTCTTTTTTTTTGCAAATAGAATTCTTACAGAAAATACCAAAACAATAAAGCACCTGGCTGCCAAATTTCTTTGCTCCAGACTGGTAATTCTACAGTGAGGGTATAAAGGGCTCAAAGCTCTGAATGCTCACTAAATCCTTGAAAAAATTCTAATATTATTTCTGATCTCCCCATCACATGGCTTATTTTTCTCCTCTTACAAAGCATGAAAGAAGACAACCATGAACCATGAATTCTTGGATGTGTGACTGTGTGGATTGCACAACCCAGACAACATTATTCATCTCATGAATAAATCAGAACCCATCAATAACCCTGATGTGGAACTTCCATGCAAAGATGCTTTCAAAGCCTTTTAAAACTTGCAACTCCAGCAATGTATTTCATGTCCTGGAGGTAACGTACATTCAAACATCAGTGCTGCCACAGTCACACCTCAGGAGCCCAACACCACAGTCTCCGCTGGCTTGAACCAAGCCACAGACCCTCTGCACAGTAACCCACCATCACTCCTGTCCTAGCCAGGACCTCCTGCCCAGCCAGCAGCATTCAGCTGCTGTGATCCGGTTTTGGCCCTGGTCCGTGCTCAGCCCACACCTCTGCCCAGAGAGTGAAAGCAGAGATGCAGCCAGAGCCACGGACCCCCTTCTACCCACACTCCCTGGTAGCCCTTTATGCAGCAAGGGGAGGTGAGGAAGAGCTGACAACAAGTCACCCTTGTTTCCCCTGGGAGTATTTCCAAGATTAATCTCTGCAGAGATAAGAGTCCTGAAACATTTATATGAAGAATTTCATGCTTCAGTGTAAATCCCATTGTAAGTCCTACAAAAGTGATGGGGTTCTTCCTCCTCCCTTTGTCTCCTTGGCTGTGTCTCTCCACATATATAAAAATAAACTGATCATATCCAGCTAGGCTGAATAAATTCAAAGCTATTGAGCTGTGGAATTACAATTGCCCAGAGAAAAGCACAGAAGGAAGCGACTTTCCTTCCTACAATGCTGGGGTGAGTAATGGACCATAAACATGAGCTGAGCTCCTCACCCTCCTGACTGACACAAATACGCATCAGCTGGAAGATGCCAGCTCCATTTGAGGCCAGACACTGCATGTGTTAGAGTTGAGGGAACAGGAGATAAGATCATCATCACAGAGGAAAGAACAGTGCTGTCATGACAGCACAGAACTACCAAACAGCGTAAAGAAATCAAACATAATTGGGGGAGGTACAAGCACTGTCTAATTCACAGCATCGAGTACCAAACTTCCCATTGCTATGCTCCTTCCAAAGACAAGATGTTTTTCAGCCAACACTGGTGAGGCACCAGGAGGTTCCAGCACAGAGAGCTGGCATCACACTGCTGCTCCATGAGAATGATAGCAGGAGACTGACTCTCAAACTCCATGCCTAGTCTAGTACCAAAACAGGCTAATAATGTGGTTATCTGCAAGTTTGAAAATACTTCAAACTTTCTTTACTACAATGATTTTTGCAATGAGCTGCACTGCTTTTGTCAAGCCCAGCGTTTGCATACCTGAGAATAACTTGTGCAGAGGGCCAATCCCAGTTGCTTCACCATATCAACCTGCCAGTGATCCAGAGCTAAGCCTGCAAGTAAAGGGTCCCCTTAGCACCATCCCTATTCCTGTTGCCATTGTTGCACATCTGCTGATGCTAGGGCTCATTTTGAAATACGGAAAACTTGAGGTGAGAAAAGACACCCCTATAAACTACACTCCCAGGCATTACTTCTCATGGAGAGCAAGGGCTGAGGCACCCTGATGGACCAGTCAGTGCTCGGTGCTGGGCAAACGTTGTAAGTAATGGGCACTGCCTGAAAAAACCTTTTGGTCTCAATGGAACGCAAAGGTAGTTATTAAATTATGGTGAGCTATAAATAAAGCAGAAATGTCTCTTCGTAAAGGGTCTTTTTCCAACCACAGATGGGGAAGAATAAAAAGCCTTCACACAGGTGTCCTCAAACAGTACAATGCTGCCTTTTCAAACATCCTCAGCTTTTATCTGCTCTTGGAGGTTGTTCCCAACCCCAGCACAGTGTCCAGCTCATTAGGCACATGCCTTGTGCTTGGCAGTGCTTCCTACAAGAGACAAAACAGGGAATGCAGAAGGGTTTCAGCATCCTCCAGAGCTTCCCAGCCACGTGCAGAGCCACAGCAAGACAGAGCAACCCCGGGTCCACGGAGGCTGAATGTCCCTGCCCCAGAACAGCAGGCTCTGCCTCCTCCCCAGCTCCAACCTTCAGGAACAGCCAAAAAGCTACAGCACCTTTCTTCAGAGCCCGAGGTCCTGCTGCACATGGACAATACAAATCAGAGTGAATGGGGTGACAATACGATGATGAGATACAATTTTTTTTCCTCAGTCATTGTTGCGTGCTAAATTTAAACATGACAAAGCACGCTGTATTTCTGCCTCAACTTTATCATTTCACTGGAAATGCTTGAATACTTCCCAAATTACAGCCCAGCCTAGAAGTGCTTTTTAAGCTTCTAGCAGAATTGATTATTTCAGGTTAATAGAAGTGTTGCAAGGTCAATGCTGTGAGCCCAGCACACACCTCTGTGTGGAGGATGAGAGCGAGCCAAGGGCAATGAATGCAATGCACAGCAGCAACACTCACAGGGCCTGGTGAAACACTTTCTTTATTTCTATAGCTAATAAAAATTAGGAAATTATTCCCAGCATTTTAGGAACAGTTAATGCTACAGTAATGTGGTAAGATATATATAATCTATTGCAACATTAATAGGCAATCTCCTAAAATGCATTTACAGCCTCATATAATGGAGAGGAATCTCAAGTACCAGCTCAGTAATATACACCTGGTTAATTCTGAAGCCACAGCTCTGCCCTGGCAAACTTCCCTGGGAGTCTGGCTTTGGGCAAGCAGAGTCAACATCTGGATTTCCTGACTCCAGGAAAGGCCAGCCCCTGCCCACACACACAGCACTAGCACCACACACCACCATGGCACTCCTCACACCTGGGCTCTAAATTTCAGAGAAGGAAACTCCTGCAAAATCCAAGGGTCAGTAGAAGAGGGCACAAGGCTTCAGAGCGCAGTGAAGTGCCATGTTTCCAAAAGGAAATGAGATGGTGGTGAATCAACCTCTCCTGTAATATTAGTGCTTCTTTTAACACGCTTGAGAATAACACTGGGGAGGAAGCCCAGGAACACAGCCATCAGCTGCCAGCTCACAGCACAGGCCACGTAGAACATTCCCAGGCCATTACTGGTGACAGCTTAAAAGTTTGATCTGCTCTTTAGAAGTTAGTGCACAAAAATATTTCAATGCTCTATTCCATGCTGGGCATCCATTAAGGGAAGCAAATACACTCTAAGCCTTCCCATGTAGTTCTCATAGAGAAAATAAGTGAACTTTTCTGCCAATATTGTGCCGCCTCATAAATTCTCTTAACAGCAGAGCAGCAGTGAGTGACATGAACCAGGCACTAATCCATTCCAGTGAATTACAGTATGGTCCTCTATGCAGTTTCTTTACACCACCAGTGGACTTTGGCTCCACTGGGTATTTAGCTATATTTGGATATTTTCCTATGAATTTTGGCTGCTGAACTGCTCATTTCATATGTTAGACATGAGAAGCAGCCACCTGGGTGTGCAGCCCTAGCATGAAATTAAGGAAGAGTACTTAATACCTGGTATCATGTCACCTGGGCGCTGTGCAGTCTTACACCACTCTGGGGTCTGTCTCTAATGCCAGACAGGCAGAAAACAGAGGATGGATTTAGTCTGGATCTTTTGCATTAAGGCAAAACTAATGCTATGACTTGGCTGGATGGAAATGCTACACTGTGTACCTCCACCATGTAGATTACATCTGCTAGTTGTAGAAACACTCAGTAGGAAGGACAGGCAAAAAAAAAAAAAAAAAAAAAAAAAANAAAAAAGAAGCCAAAAAGGTTCAGTTGTGTAATTAAACAACTATTTTGTGTAATTAAACAACAGCTATGGTGTGACAGGGATGAAACAAGGCAAGTGCATCTTACAGTGAAAGATACAAAAACTAGACAATTTATCTTCTGTATCCATGGCTATTTGTATGGCTTCTGTTAGTCATCAGCACAGACCCAGAGCAAGACCTTTTCCAGATAAAGAGTATTTTAAACTTCTAGTCATGAGATCAACAGACAGAAATTACTGTAAAAACCTATCTAATACAGGAGTGAATTACAGTCTTTATAAAATTTAATTGTAGAATTCAACAACAGCAGTGAATGAAATGAAACAAAGCAATAATGCCTTCAGAACAGACATAAAACCAAAGCAGATACTAAGGTAAAGCAAATCAAAGCAAATCTACTGATATCAGTGCGGCGATGTCATATAGACTGTGTGGTCTATCACCAAAGATGAGTTCCTACAGGCTGTTTCCAAGGGTAGGGAAGTGCAGATATAAAGAACCTGTAACTGGATCCATATTGAGTAGTATAGAAGTGGCCATCATTTCACATTGCAAATTTCTGACTCTTTGCTTTGCTCAGCCTGAATACTACAGAGTAACCAGACACGATGAAGACAAACAGTGTGATTGAACACTCTTACTATAAAATTGCTGTTCAAGTGTCATAAATTGTGATCTCTATGGGGACAGAATAAGTCTGCTTTTCCCAGAATTAGTCTGAGCTACAAAAAATGAGATACTGCAAATACATTTAATACAATATTTTTATAACATAGTACTGTGAGACCCAGAGCATTTAGCAATAAACTCTGAGTAAGTGCTGATTTGCTGTTGCCAGAGCTGTTCCTACAATAACTTTTGAAGTACCATATTCAATAAAGTCTTTTCTTCATTGTATGACCTTGGTCAGAAGAAACCTTGCTGGCTTCTGGATGCATACCGGGTGTTAACAGCAACAGCAAACTGAACATTCATTCACTCTCCCTTCTGTTCACCTTGGTGAAGTGGAAGGGCTGCCCAAGAGGGTCCAAGCCTCTTTCACCATCTCCGTAAGTAACAGGCTTTGGCTTGAACACACAGCTGGAAGCTGGGCAGGCAGTGCAAGGTAGCAGCACAGGCTGGCGAGGCCAGGAAAAGCTCCTACAGCACTGGCACACCAGGGACAGCTAGAACTGACATCTTCCATTGTATTACTGCTCTTTTCTGAAATAAAAGGACAGAATAACCCACTCCCTTGAAGTGTGATTAAGACACAGGGTCTGGTTTCTGCCTGTTGTAGGGTATCCTGACTAAGCCTCTATGACGTGTATTCATTTTTCAGATCACTCCTTGTTACAAGTTTCATGGTTAGCTTTGTTCTTCTATTCAAGAAGGACATCTGATGTGTCCTGACAGCTCTATCCATGTTTGAACATGACTATTGGCAGACATGTATATGGGATTACTCCAATTCCCTCTTGAATGTCAGCTACTGAAAATGGATTGACAAATACCTACTAATAACATAAACCAGTAGAACAAATCATAGTCTTAGGAAAAAAATTGTGGTATCTCAAATCTTGTTTTCTTCTACAAAGCAGAGTCCTACAAGACTTGCTCGGGAGCAGTTTCTTCTTTGAGCAGCACATGAAGTTTCTTTCCATCTGTAGCTGGCAGACTCGGGTAATTTTACCTCTGACAATAAGTCTTTTCCTGATTTCACACATTAATAATGAGGATTTACTCCAGGCAGAGCAATTTGTCTGGGCTATGCACCAAAAGGCAATGGCCAAAAGGAAGCCCAATTTCTCATTATACCCAGATGCTCCCAGCAGCCTGAAAGCACCTCAGACTGGAGAGCCCAACTGTTCCACCCTTATGAAAAGGTGACAAATAATCATGTACTGCAGGTGACACTGCCAGAGAAAACAGAATCTCTCACACTGTCTCCTTGAACTGGGGAAAGACAAATTGTTATGAAATATTTACGTGTGCCTTATTCATGGGAAACAGCTGCATAGCAAGAAAAAAAACCCCAATGACTTGTAAAAGTCCATAAATCTCCAGCAGTAGGTTGGCCATCTTCTTTATGGTAATGGTCAATAATGAATATTAATTGAAAATCAATTGTACCACTAATACTTCAACTTAATATAGACCATGGCTCTACGTCTTCTTGTATCTCCTGTGTGATGTTTTCTCCAGTATTATCTTAAGCACTTCATTTTTTGTCTATAATTAAAAATGCCATCATATGCTGTCTGAAAACAGATCACACTCTGTTCATAAAAGCCTGCTAGGAAATGTAACATTGTGATCAAGCTTTACACAGAAGATTGTCCATGGAGCTAAAGCAGTGGCCCACATCCATTCAAGATGATCAACTGGGCCTTCAGAACACACAAAGAGATTGGGTTTTTTCCCATTAATAGGTACAAAGGCTGCAGTTTAATTTATAGAAGTTATACCCTTAGTACCTTCCCAGAAGCATGGCTTTGAATGACAGGCATCTTGATTTTGTAAAACAACGTCTGAAAAAGAGTGGCACAAAAATGCTGTCTCCAGTGTGTCCATAGGGCCACTTCACTGCCCCACCAGGACAAATGCCCTGGGGCACTGAAGAGATTGCATATATAATAATTATGTTAGAATTACAATGATGAATTCTGACAGCTGTAACTTCTTCAGGGTTATAACCGGAATGTGAAATTACATATTATCTCTTCATCCTTTGCCATTTGACTTGCATTTCCTTCAGCAAGGCCTGGAAAACCTGTAGTTAGTGTTAGCATTGGCACACTTACCCTGCAGATTCATGGCAAAAACAAGGGACCCATTTCAACTGATTGCCAAATGCATACCCCTGGTAAAGGAGGATTTAAATACAGTTTAACATTAAATCTAGTAGTAATACAGAGTAAGGAGATTGCATCCTGCTGACAGTTCACAAGAGCAGCTGCAGCATAGTTCATAGAAGTGGCACTTCGACACCTGAGTTACAATCATTCGTCCCCAGGCACAAACTATAAAAACATATACAGAAAAGGAATCTCTTGGCAGGTTAAAACAGTTTGATTACTTGGAAAATGATCCCCTTTCCACAATGAGAGCTACACAAATATTCTCTCAGCTGTGTTTTAATAGGAACTTTGTACATCGACCATCTGAGGAACTGTCAACAGAATTACAAGTGGAGCCATTTTTACATCTTGTGCCATAGGCATGGACCTGCGATGCAGAACCCATCACTCAGACATGCTGAGGGACAAAAGAGCTCAGCATGCCAGAAATTAAGGCTAATTACAGGTACCACATGAACTCACTCAACATGGAAATCATTCACTGGTTGGTGTCTTTCACTTCACCTCCCCAATATGAATCTACTAACACTTACTATAGCTTTGTTGGGAATCAGGAAGCACTTGCTCACCGATTCTAAATGTTTGAAAACCTCTGCAAAAAGATTCAGTCCAACATAAACCACATCCGGCAAACTGCTCCCCTTTGATAACCAAATAACCTGGACCTTTCACAGCAGCAATGGTTTGCATCTTGTTCCGATGTTCTTGCTGTATGCAGCCTGATGTTTCAGCACGCTCCCATTTCTATGCACTGTGAAGCCTCGTTAGCAGCACAGGTAGGGAATTGCATTCCGAACTCAGCCCTTGGCATGCACAAGCAACTCCAGAGGAAAGCCTAAGGACTATGAACAGAACCAAAAGTAATAAAAGAGAAGCAAGTGCTGGCAAAACATGAAGCAAAGTCTTATCTAAAATCATGCCCTTCTGTGAGCCTTCCAAATGTATCATCCTGGCCTCAGCAGGCATTTACTCTTCCTGTTGGGAATGCCTCAATCAGCGCATTATGCAGAGGCAGCCCTCACATAAAGGACGGGAGAAGAAATATTTCAATTGGACATTTTTCTGACAATAGCCTGTGCAGGTATTTACATTCCATCATTGCTTCCTGGGACCCTTCCTATATCCACAGTTGCATAGAGGAGAGCAGAGTTAAGAGCTGAGATATATATTTTTCCCTTCCCTAAACCTATCTACCTAAATTATTGGGATTGTACAACCAGCTGCCCCCAGCCGCACCATCTAACATTCAGGCAGACAACAAGCTGTGCCACTCTCACCTGTGATTTAGAGAACAAGTCTCCTTACTTTCTGCAATCCAGAGCTGCAAGCAGCTCCAGTGGCATCTGGTTCTAATCATGTCAATGGCATTATGTGCAATACAAAGGAAAACAAGATGTGGGACTTTGTTCCCAACATCAACAATTGAGGGGAATCGTTTATTCATGAGCTCAACTAACCTAAGGAAGCTCATATCTGATACATAAGAACATTTAAGTAGTTCACAGAATGGTACAACAGAAGTCAGTACATGAAAATTACAATTTAAAAACCTGAAAATAGAACCTAGGCCATAAAAAGAATATAGCTCTGCAGGGATCAGAATTTCCATTTCTCAGTGTTGTACAGTTTCAAACTACAGCTAATTCTAAATCAGAAATTACTTCTCTTTTTAATGCAAAGACATTTTATAACATTTCAGTCCATTACAGTGCAAACTGCAAGTAAACTTTTGTATGAAATATGAAGATGCGTTATGTAACTCTTAAAAGGTATCTTCTGACAATGTGTTTTGTTTGTCCCAATTTCCTTGATATCAATACATCCACATTTTCACTGTTAATGAAATAGCAATTCCCAAAGGAAAAATGTCCCATCAGAAAATTCTCCATAGCTTTAATCATCAGCCAGAAGGCCAGGCTGCCAAAAGGCAGCAGGAAAATTGGTAAATTAAATGCTTCAGCTGTCTTTCTGGAATAGCTTAATTCAGCTATCAACTCTGAGGTTACCTGTCCAAATCTCTGACCACAGGTCCTGAGCTGCAGTTCTGCCTCGCTCTGAGCATTTATGTGAAATGAACAGCTCTAGGGAATGGGATTTTTCAGGAGAGCAGAAGCCAAGAACATTCTTTCCTTGGTGCTATTCTTAGACTGAAATATTCATCCTTAAATTGCTTCTGTGTCTCCAACTGGGTTGTCTGGCAAGCTGACAGACAAATCTTAGTAAGAGACAGACTTGGTAAATATGCCAGGAGAAGTACTTGCAGTCTTGTTGCACAAAAAAAAAAAAAAAGGTGGGGGGAGAATTAAGAAAAGAGCAAAAGAATAAGACAGAAGAAAATGCAAATTGCTCAGCTGCTCTGGCTCCGTGGATAACTTCTGGAAAAAGATAGTGAGGAAAATGATGGTTTATGACAAACAAGGCAAGGCAAAATATTTAGGCTTTTTCTTTGCCTGATGCACAGAACCAATTTTCTGAGTCTCCTAGATCTAAGCCTGGCTTGCTCCCACTACTGCTGTAGCAAAGATCCTCCCAAGCCCCACACTGTGATTTGAAGCTGGGATGTTATATTGCTTCTACAGCTCAGAGCTCAGGTAGAGGCTTGGAGGCAATGAGAAGAAAGATCACAAGGACAATAAAAAGCATTTCTGTTTCTATTTTCTCTGGCATCTGAGCCCAAGATTGTGACTTGAATCAGTTTCTCTACAATAAGTGAACAAGAAAGATGCTTTAAACAAATACAGTTTAACATAGTCTTCTGTAATCATATGCTTTGGAACAAAGTTTCAAAACATTTTGGGATGATCACAGTAAGCTGTTGCAAGACATCTAAATTCAGGGTACCTCAACAAACTGCCACATGCTCCCTCTGCAATATATGGGGTCAGACCCCTCCCAAAAATCACAGGGTGTCAGAGGAGAGGGTTAAGTCACCCCAGAAGTACTTTTCTGCCTCTTCTGACTATTTAGAGTAAAAACAGGCAACGTAGATCCAAAGCCATCTTTGTATTTTTATGAATATCAGGTAGGGGTTTGTTTTCTTTCAGCATGGGACCTGGACAGTGGTTGTTTGCTCTGGCATTGCTTTGCCCATAAATAAGTGTGAAAAAACCAAACTGCACTTTCAGAGGAGAGCAACAACTAAAATTTATTCTGCAAATAATCCAGCCCAATGCTAAAGATTGGTCAAGTGAATTCACTTCTTTTATCAGTGATTTTGTTGAATGTTATGCACTGATCAAGCTAAGGGAAACAGGAAGGAATGTAAAATCATAATTCAGAGGATAAAAAAATTCTTAGCAGCCTTTTACTAGTATATTTAATCAAAATACAACATGTTGAAACAAGGCAGAATGGCAGTCTTGTGCCGCTTTGTTACCACAGTTAACAGAACAGAAAGTCAAAGTCAGTTATTTTCTCTCCAGTTCTGTTTGTTTGAGGGACCCTTGAAAGTCATTAAAACCAAAATTAAATAAATGCATAACAGCTGAGAGCACATTCACCAAAAAGTGAGTCAGCCAGCAAAGTCAGAACCAATTTCAATGTGTCTTTAACAGATATAAGTAGCAGGCACAGGAGTCAAATAGATTGTGGCAGCTTCTTCCACATGTAAACCCAATGCAGCAAAAGGGATTGCTCCCTCTCCAATTTTTTTTCCTATTTAAGTCTATGACAACTTGCACACCAGTGTAAAAATATTATATGCACAGTGTATATTAAAACTGGAAAAGTCCCCAGCTTCGCTCTAAATACAGCTGCGAGTCCCGTCATTCTGCTCTCCTTCCCCTGTAATAGAGGTCTTGCTCACTTCATTGAAAAAAAGAGAAAAGTTATACAAAGGATTAGCAAGAATGACAATTTCAACAACTGGGTTAATGTCCTCCAGCAGAGAAAAGATCTGTTGGCTACTGAGTTCAACAGAGCCTTGACTTGCACAGCCATGAAGTGCAACCTCACTTCAGCATGGTGAGAAAATGATTGATTGATTGATTGCCACGGCTCTGGTGCTGAACTTTGTTTTCTCCCTATGGTATTCACAGCAAGGTAAGCAACATAAATAAACAGCCCCGAGGTACATTAACTGCACTGAAATGAAAATACATGATCCTGTCATAAAGTATTCATCCAACAATTCTTCAAAATCGTAAGTAAGGCTGTAATTTGCTGTTGCTGTAATCCAGACATTCATTTACTTTTCCGAAATTGTTCTTTCCACAGAGATCATTCTGCCTCCAAAGCAAAACTCAAAATCGTATCACTGACCTGTTAGGTTTAGGTCTTAGTTTTGAGGACTTTTGTTGTTTGATTTTACAATGAGAGGGATTAAATGCCCCAGAGCTCAGTTGCCCCAGCAAAGTATCTTCATCCAAAACACTCCCAACAAGGCTAAGCTTTTCCTAAGGAGTAAAAAAAAGAAAAAAGAAAAAAATGTAAAGTGAAGAGGGATACTTCCATGAAACAAACTTTTCAGGAGAAAAAAATTTACTGAATGCATAATTTTGACTGATTTCTTTTTTTAACCACAGCTAATTAATATGTATCTTAATAACTACTGGACATTTACAAAAAAAATTAAGCCCTGAACAATACTTCCTCTACCATACATGCAGTCAGCAATGCTTCCCTGTGGCAGAGTTAAACAGAAATGAAAATTCATTTAATTCCTAATTGATTGATCATTATGCCACAGCTCTTCAACAAAATGGAATTAAAAGGACCTATGTAACATAGTTATATAGTTTCCTTGTGGAGAGCAGAGTGAGATATCTCACAATTCACACTGTTTTTTATTACAATGTCACTTCTTATTTGCAATTTGACTCCTTTTAAAGTTGTTTTCTAACTTAGGATTTATGACAGGTAAAGAAGGTGGGAACCTCACTTAGAATAGAGAATATGACCCCCCCTTCCCTCTGAATTGTTATAACTTTGAAATCAAGGGCTCTCAGGTGAAGATAGGGGAAAAGGAATAACAGTTCTTTACCAGTACCTATAACGAGGAAAGCAAGCAACAACAACCGCAGCAATAACAAACAAACAAAGCAGAAACCCGGTGGCAGCTTTCTCTGGGCTGCCAGATGCCACCCGCCCCTTTGGTGCAGTTACAGTCATGGCCACGCAGGGCAGGTGCGATGAATCCTGCTCAGCTGCAGGGGGCGCTGTGGCACGAGCTCAGGTCCCCTCCTGGCACAAATAATGGCAGACTGGCTGGATGGCGAAATGGGCTGCAGCAGGAAACGTCAGAGCAGCAAGTTGGACAACAGGGCTGGCTCACTTGGGGCCAGCAAGAAAAAGGTGGCAGAAACTCCGCAGCGGTGGCAGAAGCCTCAGTGCGTCCCAGCAGGTGGGCCCTGAGGGTCAGTGACAGCCAGGCTCCCCCATAGCAGCTGCCTTACACAGCCAGGGAGATGTGCACTCTGGGAGGGGGGAAGAGGGTTGGGATCCCATGCTTTTCCCAAACGAAAGCTCACCCAGCAAGGAAGAAAAAACAGAGTGGAGCTGGGATCCCACAGTCCCAGCGAAAGGCAAGCCGTCCCCAGCGAAAGGCAAGCCATCCCCACCGATGCCCCAAGAGCAAGTGACATTGCCAGGTGGTTTTCCTCTCCTCACCACACCCAGCTGTCGCCGCTTCCACTGGCCACTTCACTGGCCCGGCGTGGCCAGGCAGGACGACTTACAGCACGTGGTCATCTTGCAAGGGACTCAGGCTGCAACTGCTTCTCTCAGCCTTGGAGGCGAGCTGTTGCTAGGCAACCCTGAGCCCTGCTCCACTGTCCTGATCCACAAAGACGCAACAGTAGCCACTGTCAAAGTAGTGTAGACGGGAGTAAAGAGGAGAGGAGACCTCCTGCGTTGGTGAATTCAGATGCTCTTTATTTCCCCAGCCTCACGGGGAGAGAGACGTGGGGTTAAGATACACCTAAGGGAACCAGACGCAGAAGGCACAAAACAGGGGATTACACAAGGTTTTAAAGGGGGGAGGAGTTGGGAGGAGAAGGGAGGAGGTAATTCCCTGGGCCAATGGGGATAAATTATGTAATGCAAAAGAACCAATAAACACTGACCCAGGGCGGTCTCAGGGGCGGGTTCGGCGAACATAACCAATAAAAAGGGGAATAAGACAGAAGGTTCTGGAGAAAGGGAGGAGAATGGGGAAGGGTTTAGGGGATTGACAATATATGAACATAAGATTGACAATTAACTGTAGAAAAGTCCAGAATAGGGGGAGGAGTTTCAGGTAGAGTGGCGGCCCATGGGAGTGGCCGGCCCTCTAGCACCGCCCTCATTGTCGTTGTCCAAGTTAGGGTCTGCCAATGAAATCTTGTCATTTACCCAAAACTTAAAAGATTGTGGGGCAGACCCCTCACAAGGTGCGGGCTGGGCTGCGGCCACCTCCGTGATGACAGACATTTCGGTTGCCACGTCCCGCATGGCAACCTGGGCCACCGCAACACCCAGCCACATCTTTTGTCTGTTAAGTACCCAGTAGTTAAGGTTCCCTAGCAATAAAATGGAAGAATTCCCCAACCTCCAGTATGTATCATTGCAGTTCCAACGGCCTGTAATCAAAGCTAAGGGCCAAGAGGCCCTTGGAGACAGCTGGCCCCACAGACATCCACTCCCTGCATGAGACTAGGGCAGCGAGACAGAGCCAAGCCTCACCACAACTTCCCATGCAAAATTTTCCCCAAGGCTGTCAGGCAAGACAGTCCTCCATGGAAATTTCTTTACACATTATTCAGGATGATATTTGTGTTAATCAAGAATTTGAAGATCAATGACTTTAAAAACCTTTAGGCTATAATTAAGTGCCTGAAATTCACATGAAAATCAACATGTAAATTAAAGCCAATTACATTGCAAAATAACACTGTGCCCTTCTGCAGCACCAAAAAATCTTGTTTTGAAAGAATTAACTCTGATTACAAGTGACTAAAAAAACTGAAGATAGCCATATATTTAAATTTAATGTGCATAATCACACTGAAATTATTAGGTGAATCCGATGAAATTAGGTGGAAGGCTGCAGAGCCTTGAGATGAGCATGTCTCCCCCCCTGACATGCTGAGATTCTGCAGGTCTGGGATCCACCTCAAGCAACTCTGCCAGGCACCATGCAGCCAACAAACAGCAGTTCTTGGCTGCTGCACTCCTCAGATCACTGTTTTCCCTATAAATGCTACCATCTCACACCTCTCCTCAGATGCAGTATTTTAAAACATCTGTTAAAAGAGATGCGGAGCAGCTGCTCAGCATAAATCCAAACATCTTTCCCCACATCGCACAGTAAATAAATTACATGCCATTTCCTCAAAGCTTTTGAATTCTATTTCCACTTAAAAGTTCTTGTTGCTGGAGAAGCCCAACCCTGTTACAATGAGGACTGTGTGAAAGACCACTATAAATACATACTTTGAAGCTGCAGCATCTCACAAGAGGATGTTTTCAAGGAGGTACAAGCAGTGCAGTGTCTTTCATGCAGTGCAAGGCAAAACCCTTTCATCCTCTGTACCAACAGCCCTTGCATTTTATTTTTTTAGAGCTTCTGACACTCACCTTGCTGTTCCTCCAAGGTACTGGAAAATAACTAACAAGTTTTGCAAAATAACTTTTATTCCTAAGAGACAAGTATTGAGACAAAATGCTCAGTCAAGAAAACAAATCCTTACTTTATACTGTTTGCAGCCAGCCAAGCAACTAAGTTTTTAGAGCTTCAAGAGGCCTCGTGAGACTTCACATGGTTTTTTAGAATGCAGGTCAGAAGGGAACCAAAATAAAAATTAGAGACCCTTGTTCAAAGCAGCTAAGCATTTCCCACTATCCCAGGGAAGTTGATTATTTCCCCTCTGGCTTTATATTTTCATGATTTTCTCAACAGTGCATGCTCAAGTTCAAAGGCACCAACTAATCTGTGCCATTTTTAAATTTCATCCTTCTATCCTTTCTATCTCAGTCCTTCTGAGGCTGCCAATAGATGCTATGTAACTGTTTCCTTTTGTTCATGGTCACAACACTAATAGAAGAGGGTTTTGAATTTATATAAATGCAGATAAGTAGGTTATTTGACTCCTAATTTGGAGCTCTCTTGTATATTCATGACTCAGCAGAAAGTCAGCCAAGTCCTTTTTATAATTCCTATAATGTTTAAAATCTTTTGTCTTTCTAGCCAGAAAGATTTACTAGGGTGCTGCAAGTGGAAACGGATGAAAAGCAATTGTTTCAGGGATTTTTCAGGTATCACTCATTGTAAACAGTTTTCACATAAAGAACTTGTTCAACCAGAGCAAGATGATAAAAAAAGCACCACTACTTATCTTACAAACGCATTGATTACACTTGCATTATCTTTTGGAGACATGGCATCTGAAAACAAATTAATGCTCTGTTCCTGAGAGAAGCAGAAGAACTGAAAACCAGCCAGACCAGGTGGCAGGTGAGTGGGAAGTTACTGCAGTAAAATGACCTTCTCACAATGACTGAAGTCAGTGGGGGAAGTGAGGGAAGCCAAATACCTCAGTCCTTCACAATTTA
>VZRN01002537.1:2836689-2873862 GCA_013397935.1 Dasyornis broadbenti
AAAAAAAAAAAAAAATCAAGGTGAAAACTGGAGTAAATATCTACAGAAAAGAATACTACTACTGCATTCACGCATCTGGTAGAAGCCACCTTCTGCCTAAACTGTGTTCCTTTATGCTCTTAATTTATGCCAGAAAAAAAATGTTAAAAGTCAAAGCTGCAGTTACCTAGAAGCAACTGCTGATGCTCCATCTCTGCTTGAGCCTGTCCCTGTTTTGTTGGGAGCCGTTGTTGACACCAGCACGGAGCAATTACTATGAACCTCTTTCGTACCTCTTCAAGTGACACTAAAACCTACCCTCAATATTAACCCCAAATGATCTTCACAAGGACTGGGGAGCCTTCCTTGATTCTGGGCTGCTATATCATCTGCCCGTTGTTTGCAGAGATAATACTCAAAGACTTCTCCCCCTTTGAACCTTCAAAAAGAGACAGTATCAAACAAAGGGACAGCACGTTAACGTCTCTTCACTCTGGTGTCAGAGTCCACAGTAGAAAAACGAGCAAGAATGACACCAAACATGGAAAGAGGAACTTCTCACTTTTTCCCAGGAAGCTATGTGAGACACCCTCGGCACAGATGTTCATGCAGCTAAAAGAACACAAACTGAATCAGCAAATCAAGATGGAAAGACCAGAAAAAAGTTTCATACGTTTCTCCATGTGCCAATCACATGACCAAAGAGCTTCTGACGGACCTTGCAACGAAGTGCATTTTGCTTTCTCAGGCTTGTCACTGAGGTCCACTACCAAGCACCAAGAGATTTCAGCTTAAATAAGGGTATGAGAGACTGACTTTAAGTTCGTTTTAGTTCTCATTTATCAGTGTGTTCTGGTTTTACATCACTGATCTTGAGCCAATGCCTTTATACAATAAGTGAGTGTGTTTTCTACTTTTCCTGGAGTCAGCAGTCCTGCTGAAATAAACCTTCTTGGTTTTGTTATCCTCCAGCCTTCATCACAAATTAATGGAAACCATCCCTCCTCACTGTCTTTCTGAAAACTAGGTAATTCTCCTGTCATTCCTCTTTCAGCTTCCCCAGCCACTAGCAGCTACTAAAACTGAAGCCCATACTCTAGTGAAAGCAAAAGTTGAATGCTATATAGCAGTTAAGCATAAATGTGCTAATGAATTCTCTGAAATAATTGAATCTAAGGTTACAATCAATGGTACTAATTGTCTCTGGGATAGGCAATTACAAAAAAAAGGGATAATTAGAATCACTTCTGCAAACAAAATCCTTTGTTGTTAATTAAAGTGAAAATTAATTGTCAATCATGTTTACCAGAAGCAAATTCGAACAGGGTACTGAGCAGACATCTCTGGGCTGAAGTGTCCAAGCTTACCTGCCACTTTTGAGGCAATACATAGGAAAAGCCTAACCTTTAGCTGACATCAAAAACATGAGTTATCCTAATTTTGATTGTTCAGTCAGTATGAAACATATAATATTATAAACTTATAAACTCTGTCCTAACCTTATATCTTGAAAAAATGCCAACTTTCAGGAAACAGGATACCTGATAGCCATGTGTTTGCTGGCCCAAGTCACAACATTGCTGGCACCATTAAACAAATAATCTGCAGGTGAGAGCAGAAGTTCAGCAAGCCAAAACCATCCTCCATCTGAATGTTCTAAATCCCTGTCACGAGCAGCCTCACATCTGTCAAAGGAGCTTCCTGAGAGCTGCAGCATGAGGCAGCCAGGGGGCTTGCTCAGAGCCTGCCTCCAACAGAGCAGGAAACCCTTGGGGTAAATAATCTTTCTGGGTCAGACCTTGGCATTGCACTCTGCATAATTGTATCAGCAGGAGAACAGTAATAGCAACTCTTACTTGATGACCATTCTCCTGGAAAAGCTGGCAGCCCACAGCTTGGACAGGTACACTCTTCACTGGGTTGAAGTAACCAGATGGCCGGACCCAGAGAGTGGTGGTGAATGGTGCCACATCCAGTTGGCAACTCCTGGTTATTAGCATCAGGCCCAGTCCTGTTTAATATCTTTACCGGCATCTGGCTGAGGGGATTGAGTGTACCCTCAGTAAATTTGCAGACAACACCAAATTGGGTGGGAATGTGGACTTGCTGGAGGGGAGGAAGGCTCTGCAGAGGGATCTGGACAGACTGGATCAATTGACCAAGGCCAGTGGTGTGAGGTTCAAGAAGATCCAGTGGTGGGTCTTATACAATAATCCCCTGCAGCACACTACAGTCAGGGAAAGCATAGTTGAAAAGCAGCTCAGCAGAAAAGGACCTCGGGGTGCTGGCCAACAGCAGCTGATCATGAGCCCAGGTGGGCAAAAAGACCAATGGCAACCTGACCTGTATCAGGAATAGTGTGGCCAGCAGGACTAGGGAATTGGTTATCCCTCTGTACTCAGCACTAGTGAGGCCATCCCTTGAGTCCCATGTCCAGTTCCAGGCCACTCAATTCAGGAAGGACATTGAGGGGCTGGAGCATGTACAGAGAAGAGCAACAACTCTGGTGAAGAGTCTAGAGGGTAAATGCTACATGGAACAGCTGAGGGAGCTGAGGTTGTTTAACCTGGAGAAAAGGAGGCTCACAGGTGACCTTCTCACTCTCTACAACCACCTGAAAGAAGGTTAGAGCCAGATGGGGTTCAGCATCTTCTCCCAGGCAACCAGTGACAGGACAAGAGGACAGCCTCAAGCTGTACTAGGGAAGATTCAGGTTGAACATCAGGAAGAATTTCTTCACAGAAGGAGTTGCTGAACATTGGAATGGACTGCCCGTGAAGGTTGTGGAGTCATCATTCCTGGAGGTGGCACTCAGTGCTCTGGTCCAGCTGACAAGGTGGTGATCAGCACAAGTTGGACTTGAACTCAGAGGTCTTTTGCAACCTAATTGACATTATGATTTCAGACTAAGAGCCTTTATCCTAGCAATTCACCTGGCTGCCAGCTTTGAATGCCCCATTTATTGTGGTCTGGGGTCACAGCAGATGTCTAAGAAGTCACAGTCAAATCTTTTCTATCTCCTTACTGGTGACAGAATGCACCTGTTGCCTGGTGCAAAGTCAGTTAGCTGTATTGCTTTGATTACATAGCCTGCTGTTCAGTGCACGGCAAACAGGGAGGGCTGGCTGTGTTCAGCAATATGCTCTGCCCCAGGCACTGAGGGAGTGCAGAACCTCCTACTGGAAAACACAAAATGCAAGGCATTTTCATTCCTGTCATCATCAGCTTCCCCACAATGTCTCCTAGTGACCACCCTTCCTCTTCTCCCATGTTCAGTAAGCACAAGGGCCACATTTTGGGCTTAGAAGGGTGAAGCATCTCACTCAAGGTATCCCACTGGAATACAGCCCCTGCCTCATACCCCACTCAGCAAACACATGAGCTCAATGTGGCATCAATCTCTAAATCTCACAGAAGAAACTTGCATACTAGACTTTGACTGCAAGTCCCAGCAAGGTGTGAATTATTATCCCACAGTGACCATCTAAATCTCATAATGGCCATATGTGATGGTAATATCTCCAGTGTAGATCCTTCTTCCAATAATAAAGATGTAATGATCAAGTTAGTAGGTATAAGCCTGATGACTCTGCTAAGATTTTTGGCTGAAAACATATGTGAACACCAGCATCTCCTGCTTACACAGACATGCCAGTTGAAGACAAGCTTTGCTCTTCCTTGACATAAGTTCAGTCACAGGCAGATGCTGCTTTAGTGACAGCATCAGAACACAAGCAGTGTCAGTACCAGCACGGGTTGTCTTTGCTCCAGCTGCACACAGTGACTCAAGGCCATTAAACCAGGGAGGAAGATGTTAATCATCACAGTGCTTTCTGTGATTTTATTCCCCAAGGCTTCAAAGGGTAACAGGAAAATTGGAATTTCAGAACCAGTCAATGTCCAGCTAAGCACAAAGTCACACTATCAAATTTTCAAGTCAATTAACACAGTAGGAAGGCATTGCTCACTTCTGAAAGTGTTTCTTGTTTAAACACCTCACTGAAAACTGGGCTCTGAAACTGAGCCTGAACTTTTACCTTAGCAACTCTGGCACTTCCAGTATCAAGAAACAAGTATGAAAAAAATCACATTAATAAATTATCAGTCACAGTAGTCAGTAAAAGCATTACCACACTGTCTCTGCTCCCATTCCTCGTGCCTTAGCAGCCTTTGCCACTGCCAAGCAAAGTTGGGCTGCCAAAGGCCTTTTTGGCTAAAAGCCTCATGCTTGTGGCAGGTCCTTCCAGAAGACTTGACTGCATAAAAGAATGAGACACATTTCCTGTTAGCAGCTAATTTTAACCCAAATCTCCAAACCATCTTGTGTGCTTGCCACCAGCATCTCTCATACAGTCCTTATCACATCACTAGAGTCAGCAACAGCTCTAAGAAAACACTGGAGAAAAAACGTGTTTTAGGATAAAAACCAGTTCTCGTAGTAGGAACACTATACATGGTTAGCTATTTTCTAGGTATAAAATGTAATCAACTTTTTGACCATTGCCTTCGTTCAAATTTAAAGAGCAATTAGTTAACCTTTTAAACCAGAAGCATTTAATGCATTTTTTGACCTAGGTAACACAGGTAAAAAAATTAGAAGGATGTCAAAAAAATGCAACCAATTTCTTCCATAAGCCATCAAAACTATTACTACTGCTCTTTCTTGGCTTTACAAAAGAGGAATTAAATTGTTCATTAAATTACACAGCCACCTGTTCTATTTATCCTGATTCATAGCATATTAAGGAAATTTACTCCACACTAAAGTTTCATTTTCAGTGTTCCACCCAAAACCACTTGGTTCCTGATTACTCCCAGTACTGCACAGAAAAACTGGATTCTTCAGCCTACCAAAATACTGCTGAATCCTTACCCCCAAGACACATAATGCCATGGTCCTGGTTCTCCCCTTTTCATAGGCAGGATCAGAGGGATTGAAAAACTAATTAGCTTGCCTAACCCTTCTGGAACAAAACCAAAAATAAAAAAAGGAGACCAGGAAACACTGCCTCTTCACATCCATACTTGGAAAACTAAAGAAATCTGGTGGAATTGCTGTTTCAGATGTTCAGATGTGACATTCACACACACCTTTCTGCCATTGGAAAAGCAATGTCCCATGTCTAGAACATTATCTCCACAGCAGAACAGAGTCCCTTGTGGAAGGGAAAAAACCTCTAGAAAACACTCTTACTCCTGTGTGACCAACACTCACTGGCTGCCTTCTCCCAGTCCCTGTGCTCAGGAACTCTAATTAAAGCCAAACCATGTGCTCGAACAGCTGTGTTTACTAGAGCAACTGTGGCTTGCCCTCTAAAACTAGTTTTAGATGTTGTCAGCTGTGTTTATATAGACATGCGAAATTTCATGTGGCAAACGGTTTGCCAGATACCCTGTGCATTCAGCTGTTTTCCCTGTGTTAATACTGGCATTACCTAGTTTTAAACTTTGACACATCTGTACGACAGCGCTGCAGATAAATCCTCAGCTAACAATTCAGCCTTGAAAGCGATTCTTTGGCAAGCACGTATATGCTGAACAAAAAAGACACCCTGCCTAGTATTTCTTTGCTTTTGAGGATCTCAAATCAAAGCCACTCTCTTGTTCAGCCATGGTTATTTTAGGAACAGCACTCTTCCTCCTCTGAGGAGAGAGGTTCACAAGGAGGAAAAGGCAGGAGGTCACATCATCCTGCAGGGTACAAGCAGGGTGTCTGGGAACATTACACCTCTGAAGTAACCAAATTCATGTCTTTTCATTACCTGGAGCCCCCAAATACAACATGTTAGCAAGGCTTAACACAGCAACTGTGTCACAGGTAGAAGCATACAGGAGCTACAGAAAGTCTTGCTCATTATTCCCTCCAGATCCTTTTAAGACATGGATAATTAACACCCTAAACCCAAATGGTGCTGTGCTAGATTTGTGGCCAAAGCAGTCCTGAGAGCCCAGGGGTGCCTCAGCTATTGCTGAACACTGAGGCACAGCACCACGGTCTTACCTGCTTTCCCTGCTGCCCTCAGGCAGTCCATAGGGAAAAGGCAAGAATAACAGACTGGACAAACACACAGGGTGAGAAACATCTGCCTCTGCAGCATCCTGCAAGAAGGCATCTATGATCATCATGGATTATAGATGGAATGTAAACCAACTAACGGTGTTGCTGCAAAATATCAACTGGAGAGAATGCAGAGGGGAATGATCTGAGGTCTCCAAATCTCAAAAAATCCACTCCTCACTGCTCAGCAGCCAGAAGTAGAAAAGGTTCCTTTTTCCTCAACTCTGATAAATTTTTGCACGGTGTCCATGTTTATAGCTTGCCATTAAAAGAATGTAATAACGCATATTCATGTGCTGCCTATATGGTAAGGTGACACCACCAGAGCGGGAGAGATTACCCCCTATCACTAAGACTTTTTAAAGTGATCTTAATGTCAGCAGTTCCTTTAGAAGATTACTTTTCTTCAAAGGCTCCAATTAAAATATTTGTCAGGTGATTTGAAGGGTATGTTTCAGCTGTGCATTTCAAAATCAGCACTCAGGCATTTATAGCTGGGCAAGATGCAGGACAGAAAACTAGTTTCCAGTTTAGAGTTCTATCAAGTTTTGTGTCCTAAATCACCACACACACAGCCTTTCACCTGGTTCACTCTAGCTATGCCACTGCATTATAAAAAGGAGATAGAAACATCCAGCATTTGAAGTGGGAGCGATAAGGAAATCAGCAACACAAAGGAGGAGACATCCTGAATAAAAGGCACTGTAGCTGATGATTCAAGTGCTGCTGAGTGTACTGGTTGTATTGGTTCTGGGTAGAAAGCCTGCAAGGATGAGAGGTTTTCTGGAACCTACCATAGGACTTGGCACTAGTCACAAACAAAGAGGACTTTATTCAGGTGGCAGATTCTTAACATCTGTAGGAATCAGTGGAAATACCCACACTCCCAGAAATACTTGTAAACCAAAATATCCATCCAGTGACACACACACATACATGGTGTGTGGGCTAAGGCACAACTTCCCTATTAAGTGAAAAAAGAAAAAAAAAAGTAGTAAGTACAAAGCAAAATAATAAAGTAAAAACATGGTCTATTATGCAAAACTTCAGCAGTATCTGCTGCAGTACAGACAATCCAATCTGACAGAATTGTTTGTCCTTCAGGAGTTAAAGGAGAGAAATCTAGGTCTTCCTCAGAAAAAGACCACTCTCAACAAGGCACAGGGGTGCTCATTAATGAAAGGTCTGCTCCTCCCTTCCTCTGAGCATAATCCCAGGGATGGCACATTCAGACCTCGGTCAAGCACACAAAACACTTATATCTGTGTTAACAGATTTCAATTCATAGCAACTCAAACTAAAACTCAGTATCTTGACTCCAATTTAAGCCACTTCTATGCAAATGATTCCAACAGGACTGCCGCAGTTTATAAAAATGAACAGAACAATCCTGCTCACCCGCAGCAAGAGGCAATCTCATCATACATTTCACATCAAGTACCTCTCAACTTAGTGGAACATGATGGTTGAAAATTTGAGCAAGCAGCTGTCAAGAAATTTCTCATTCTGCTAATGTCTGAGGTACAGAAGTCAAGTGTTAATAGACCTGCTACATAATAAAAGAGCAGGAGTCTCAGACTTTCAGTTCAAAGGGAATAGTAACCCAAAGCCCTTTTGATCTGGTGATGACCTGCAAATCTGCACTTGTCCCTTCATTCTGCTCTCTCAAGATAGTCAAGCAAAAAATTTCATGACAAGCAACTTGGCAACACAGATGGTTACAGGATAGGCAACAAAAAACCCCCACACAGCTGTAGTAAGCTTATAGTCATCCTTTCCCAGTATGTTCTTGGGGCCTCCATTCTGGACTTGGGCTTTCTGAGTCAGATATTTTTTGCATTTCTCAGTCCACAATGATTGTCAAGGCAATTTTTAAACTCACTTAACAGACTTAAGCTATTAAAAAACAGATTGTACAACAAACATAGAGATTGTGTTGCCCAAATGAAAAATACAAGAGAAGTACTTCACTCCACACTCACCAGCTGACGGAAGGACCAGGCAGACGCAGACTGCCAACAAAAAATTCTTCACATTGCATATTGCTCCTACATGCCTGCCTCCACAGCAGGCCACGGCTCTACAGAGACCAATTTCTAGCCTGTCAAAATGTCATCTTTGCTTTTCTTACTCTATCATTAGGGGGATTTTCCTTACAAAACTCTTCCACCCTCAAGACTGATAGTCCAGGATGTATTTCCCCCTAACAGTATACCATTCACATGCCTGGCAACATTTGTCATTTATATTTTCCTGAATTATTTAAAGAATTTGGTAGCAAAGTGTGTTAGAAATAAACACAGTGAATTTATAAATAGAAATGTGCAGCACTCAGTTCAATCAGTGGAAAATGTTTCCTGACATGTGATATTTGGTTCACAATTATTCTGAAAATTGAAAGATGAAGATAAACTATTGCAGTGAGAGTTTGTCTTTCAGAAAAGTCAATTGATAAAATAGTATATGAACCAATTACTTCAGGAAGCCTCCCCTATCTGACAACACTTCCAGATGACAATACAGTTCCCAACGTAAGATATTCTAGGCTGTCACTGTATTTTGCCCCTACACCCAGCAGTAACTCAATAGTCTGGTGATCCCTCACAATGCTGGCTTTTGTTCTGGCAATACAATGCAAACCATGCAGCGCTTCCTGAGCTTTATGGAAAACAAACTTCATATTACACAAACTCCACTTGCATGGAAGCTTTTGTGATTCCACATTCTAGTCTTCCAACAGCACAAGAAGCAGAGGGAACTCACACCCCCCAGGCAAGCTGGGGGCACCCCTGCTCGCTCCATGCACACTGAGGTTGTTGTGATACTTGACCTCCCAGGGAAAGCACTAGTCAAGGGGACAAACCAACAGCAAGAGACCCAGAGTCTCACCAGGTTCCATGACAAAGCTCCAGTGGTGCAGCTGCAGAACCTGTGATAGAGCTGGGACTGTGGCTATCACAGTACAGGGGAGAAAGGGGGCTCAACCAGGGTGGAACTTAAATAGGGCGGAGCTCAAATAGGGCCATGGGGATGGTGTGGAATTGCATGTCCCACGTGAGGCTGTTTGAGTCCAGCTGGCCCATCAGCCACACGGTCAGGAACACCCGTGGGCCTTCCCACAGAGCATTCCCCTTCAGCTTGTGGGGTCCTGAACCACGGGGAGGGAGTCCTGACTTCCTCAGGCCTAAAACAATGCATTTCTTAATAATTGCAACAATTTATCTTTTTCTTGGTGTTTCAATTAGACCTGATCCCAAAACTAGTGAAATCAAGGAAAATCTTTCTGCTGATCTCAGGCATGTTGGACTAGTCTCTTATGAAGTGATTTGTGTTTCATTCTGCATTGCAGGTTGAACTTGCGTTAATCAAAGCACTGGTGACACTATCAGAAAGACAGTGTGACATTTCCATGCCATTCCACCAGTTTAAACAAGATTCCATGAAGAAGCCGACCTTTTCTTAGTCAAAATATAAACGCCAAAATTGCAGGAATCTGTCTTCCAATTACTGTCACCTTGATAGTGAAAAATGCTGTAAAGTGTTACACTTAAAACATTACCAAGCCCAGATGTATTTCAAATGCAATCTCCCCTTTCAGGTGGATTCTTCATTTCTGAAATGCAATGAATCTTATGCAACTTTTCCACACAAATGTGACAATACTGGGGATTAAGACTAGCTTTAAGGAGGGAAGGACTGTGAAAATATTGGGGAACTGCAGGAACACCAGGCACTTGCCTGACTACAAGGAGGGGCTCTTGGCCATGGGCTGGCTGGGGCAATATCTTGGTTTGAAAGACAGGTGCTGCTAAGGAAGGCGGGAACCTCCTTTAGAATAGAGAATATGACCCCCCTTCCCTCCAAATTATTGTAACTTTGAAACCCAAGGCTCTCAGGCAAAGGATATCTGAAAAGGAATAACAGTTCTTTACTAGTATCTATCATGAGGCAAACAAGCAATAACAGCAATAGCAACAACAAACAAAACCAGAAACCTGGTGGCAGCTTTCTCTGGGCTGTCCGGAACCTTCCTGTTTGATGCAGTTACAGTCATGGCCGGCAGGGGCGCTGTTGGGCTCCCAGCCATGCAGGGTAGGTGCGACAATTCCTGCTCAGCTGCAGGGGGCGCTGTAGCGCGAGCTCAGGTCCCCTTTTCACATGGATAATGGCAAGCTGGATGGCAGCACTGACTCACCCAAACTAGCAAGCAAAGGGTGGCAGAAGCCACAGTGTGTCCCAGCAGGAGGGGGCAGGGGTCAGCAACAGCTGGGTTCCCAGTAGCAGCTGCAGTACACAACTGGGGAGATGTGCACTCTGGGGGGGGAAGACGGTCAGGATCCCTTGCTTTCCCAGATGAAAGCCCACCCAGCAAGGAAGAAACAAAGCAGTGCAGCGCTGGGCTCCCACAGTCGCAGCAAAAAGAAGGCAGCAACTCCACCATCCCCCTCCAACGCCCCAAGAGCAAGTGAAGTTATCAACAGCCAAATGCTTTCCTCACCACACCCACCCACATCTTTTGTCTCTTAAGTACCCAGTTGTTAGGGTTGCCTAGCAACAGAATGGGGGGAAATTTCCCCAACCTCCAACAGGCAATTAATGCCCCTCGGTCCTACAAAGAGAGGGCAGAACTCAGCGTCCCACAAAATTGGCAATGTTTTTGCCAGCGTTGTAGGGAACGCTGCCAGACAGGAGAAGAAGGCACAGGCACCAGCAGCAGGGAGTAGCAGGGAAGGGGAGTCCCTACTTCCTGGGGAACAAGTGTCTTTCTTACCCTCTTCTCAAGGGTTCCACTTTTGCAGAAAACATGCTTCCAAATGAGTTCCCTAGGAAGCAGAAAATAAAGCCCAAAACCACTTTTTTAAAACTCAGCCTGAAGCAGCCACAGAAAAATTCTATGTAAGAAGAAATGCTGTAAGGAATAAATGATCCGAAGTCCCTGCTGCTCTTTAAAGGCATTTCCTTCTCCTTTGAACTGAAAAAGGCTACAAGTCCAGCTTGTCAAAAGGGTAACAAATATTGCTGTTGAAAGCATCAAGTTTCAGAGCTGAAACTTTACACAGGCTCAACTTCTATTTCAGTTCTATTTGGTATTTCAGATCAGGATTCTTCTCTGCACAGGTGAATGTCAAGTGTTTAATCCATCCCTCTGTGTCACTGTCCCATTATCCATACACCCATGAAGTTACAGGATATTTACAATGATGATATATGAGCCCCTGCCCTTCAGGGAAAGGATTGCTACTTTTAACACAGAGTTTTGGCTAAAAAAAAAAAAAACAAGAAAGAAAATAAGAATTTATACCAAAGTGCATGAAGACCTCTAAACTTCAGTTATTGCTTCCACTTCCCAAAAAAAAGGCACTTTTAACTGCAGTGCTAAGTGACAGCATAAAACCCTTAGACAGAAGCATAATAATTTATTAATTACCTCTAATATAGACAGGAGCCCTTGGACATAGATACGATACAAGGAAACTGTCATGAATCACTATTACAGAATAAGAAACATCTGGTTTTTTGCTTCCTGTTCTCACTCATTTTATTCCATCTTTTTAATTCCTATTCTTTCATCTCATGGTAGCAGTGCTGAATACTGACAAGACATATGCATTTAACTGTGCTCACTCATTTCTGTGCTAATTAATTCAGGTTCCAGGATCTGCATTTTGTACAGGTTTGATAAATCCCTCTTAAACTGGTAATTTGAGCCCAGATCTTCTCCCAGGGCAGAGAGAATCATTCAGCTTCTGGCCATCTGTGCCTTTGATGGCAGTGCAGGGATTATTTTAATTTAAATAGTAGGTGAGAAAATCAATCCAAAGATAACAAACAGTCCACTATATATATTTACACCGGCCCACTACCTGTGGCCGGTATATATATATAAGGGATTCTAATCCAATTTATACAACTTTCAAGCCAGTAAAACAATTAATTTTAAAATGTATTTTGGTCCAGATGTAAAACTACTTTGGCTTCTGCTTTGTTTTTTAAGGTGCAGGATGAATAAGCCAGAGAAGACAACAGAAAAGCATTTTCTTCTTCTTTTTGTTTATTAATGACACAAATGCAGTGATTACCCATCAGGAGTTTCCTGGCAGTTTATACACAACTTTAACACTAGTTGAAGTACCTCAAGTACTTTGAGAGTGATGTTAGCTGAGTGTTTTTCTGCTGTTATTTACTTTCATTCTGACACCTCCTACATTAAACCATGAGATAGTGGGAACCTACCATGGTCCTGCTCTGTTCTCCTTGGTGCCTTGCCACTTACAGATGCCAGAGGCTCTGAAAACCTTCAAGAGAACAGTAAATATTCAGGAGAAGGTATTGAAGTTATTAGATATGGGGTCACTACACAAGTACATAAAATATAATTACCATACATCAGGTATTTCACTGAGCTCAAGAATGTTATTAGTATTTTGGGTTATGTTACCATTAAAAAAATAATAGGGAAAAAACAGAATGATGCAGCAAAAAAGCTCTTCACTATACTGATTCACCCCAAAGCGGGCCAAGAAACACTTCCGAGACAGAGTCCAAGAAGTGGGTATTTGCTTTATTCGGCGGCCAGGTATGTAGGGGATCTCTCCTCCAAACACACACACCAGCACTTCCTACAACACAGTATTATTGGTAAAATTCATGAATATTCATCACATTCCTTGGGACAGGCGTGGTTATACAAATTACTTTTCGGAAATCATTAATATCATTAGCATACGTGCCATGCATGAGCTGTGTATTTTGGTGGTTGCACTGAGGAAGGCTTATTCAGCAGTTTCTGAGCTGATCCTTGTCCCCTCTATCTTCACAAGATTAGGGCGAATTTGGTTTCTTAGGTTTTGTAATTAAAATTTGCTGTCTCCTAATAGTTACCTGCTTACGTGAGTTAACTGTTGATAACCGCTTTCTCGATACAGTATTAACTGAAAGTATTGAAAACACAGGATACTGTGTAATTAGGCATAATATATATCCAAGTAGATATTTATAGGCTTCATTAACATGCAGGACAGTAAGACAAACAAGAAGCAAAAATCTGCCCAAATACAACAAAAGTCACCATCAGTTTGGCGTACCAGAGGAGCCCTTACAATGAACAGGAAAATGTAATTTCATTCTGCATCACCAAAAATGGTTATTCAATTGTGATGTATTCCATTCTTCTGAGCATCTTTTTACCAGTTTTTCAGTTTGCTTTTTTTGTCAGGGAAAACGAAAATGGGAGAAGGAAGGAAAATGGGAACAAAAAAAATTTTCTGTCACACCCACCATAAAATGTATTTCATTGTAAAAGCATTCAGGGATCAGAGGAGAAGAAAAAAGTCCCTATTTTTATGCCAAAGCTATATCATAAAATAGTAGTTTAAGAACTGCCCGTATTCATAACCTCAGTTTCAGTACAAATGCTGCATTCGTTAAAAAGAAATATAGGGTGTTAGGGCTGGATTTATCACTGAAATCTACACACTGCCATAAAGAATGTCCTCTATTAGAGACAACAGCTGTTGGTTTAATAACCCTAGAAAAGATCATTAAATTCCTTCAAATTTCCCATAAACAGATGGAAGAAATGCAAAAGTGTTAAAACATATGGGAGAACATATTGGAATTCAGCAGCTTCCTGGAGCGGCCAGGAATCCCAACGCTGCAGCCTCCAGGTTGACACGGGTCCCCCCACAGTGCTGGAGGTGGGTATGCTGTGGAAATGATGGGAATACTGGAAGATGATGGAAGGATGTCCAGGGGCAGGGGATGCTCTGACAGTTCACCCTCAATGTCTTTGCAGGCATGGATTTCCTTCCCACTCTATATCCTTGGGAAGTTCTTTGCACCCAGAACTTCAGGACATGCAAAATCTCCACCCACAGAGGAACCCTTTTTCCCAAGAACTGTAACAAACCTGTGACTGTGGATCACCTCTGCACTTCCTAGAACAAGAAAAAAAATCATTTTAGGAAATGGGTATTTCCCAACAGCTTGAAAGAGGAATCACAACACATCCCAGATGAAATGTTTCCTGTGATCAGGGACACTGTGACATTCCTACATTGACATATAATTTATGCACAAGCCTTATACACCACATAAGAACATCAGGAGCATTTCAATGAAATATTGTTGACATTGCTGCTAATGCAGGCAAACAATGGTAGCAAAAATTGAGGAAATTCATTTGAGGAATGTTGCAAGAAAACTAAAACGGGAGTATGTATCAGAGATCTGGCCCTGGATGTGCTGTCCTGACCCGGTATCAGTCAAAGTGGCACCATTTCATTTCCTCTGTAATGGGGGCAAATGGGTAGTGTCAGCCTTCAGAGGAACATGTGCACAACAGCAGCATTTTCATTTTGAGGAGTAAGAAAGCACTAAAATGCATAAACCAGCTGTTCTTTGGGGAAGAAAACACTACTGATAAGATAGAGAATTCACAAAGGCATTTCCTCTGTGTTCCCCAGTAGATCCAATATCAGTACACCTCAGCCCTCCCAAATTACTCATTTAACCTTCACAGTTCAATCATGACAATAACACTTGTCGTGTTTTCACAGCACCTGACAGTTGCTGTAGTCATTACATAGAGCCACACATCCTTCTAGAGAAAGCACTCGGATCTCAATCAACTCCAAGGCATATATTTTCTCCCCAGGTGCTAGCCAAGTGTTTGGAAATAACCTCTGTGACACACAGTAACACCAGACAATAACAGCTTTTGTTCAGCCACCCAGAAAGGTTATGAAGTTTTGCTGGCATTTGTTCTGAGCAGATTTCCCCTCCGTTCTAACGAATATTCCTGAAGTCTTTTTGCTGTCTCTCCTCTCCCCAGTCTAGAGTGGAACTACAGAGTTGTTGTTTCAAGGTCAGTTCAAAGGGGCCCTCTGAAAAGTTGTTTTCTTTTTCTCCCAACAATATTCAAACAATCCCACCTATTTATCCAATGAAGTCTTTGCATGCTCCAGTAAAGTGGTAGGTATAATAGTTTCATCAGGTTATTAAACACTGATGAACTGTCTTAAGAATAAATATTAATCTTTGTTTGGGAATTTTATTTTTCTGTTCTGATCACAATTAAAAGTCTCCCTAGACTTTTATTATTGATGTTCCAATTAATGTTCCAATTAATGAACAGTTTGCTTAAGTGAAAAAATAATATATTAGATTCAAAAAGACAGTCTGATAAAATGTTTTCATTATGAGACGTATGTGTAATGATTTATACATTTCATCAGATATTTCTGTGCCAGTCTGAGAGGTACCCTCCTTCTAGATACTCAAGACAATTTAATGGATAAAGAGTTTATTCAGCTATAACTGAGATGATTAATACCATTTCCCTGGAAGACAAACCCCCACCCAGTCACCCAAACCCAAAAGTCTCTTCTGCTGCCACTCTAGCTTCCTGGGAACCAGCGGTTTCACTGACCTCAGCCAGACCTTACCATGGCTGAATCTCTGCTCTCCAGACAAACACAATCCCCCAGGCTGGGACCCCCAGGACAGAGTGCCCTTTCTAGAGGCATTGGTATGGAAAACAAGACAAATTAAATCCTTCCTCACCAACAAGGCTGCAAGTCACTGCATGTGGCCAGGCCAGGAAAGCAGGAATGCCGCATCGCCAGCCTTGGCTCAGTGAGTGTTTGCATGCAGCTGCACACAGAAGCCTTTACATTATTTTGTGTTTATATATCATCTGCAATAGATTTTGTGAATCTTTTATCTTCCGAATGAACTTGGCACTGAATGCAAATCCCACCCAAACAAGCTGACAGGCAAATTCATGAGCCATCTGCAATATGCTGCACCTTCCTTGTGTACACAAATAGTTATAAGCACGCTCTTTCAAAAGACTACTTTTTCTTCAGCAAAAGCCAATTGCAATATTAAGCTATAAATCTAGGTCTTGTCTTATTGTTTATTTATGGTCAATTTTCATAGACAAATGGTTCCTGTCTAAATTGATAGCACAAAATGAGCATGTTTATCAAAATCATCCCAAAATATATGTAAAGTAATCGTGGTTTTGTAAATCCAAGTCAGGTATGTAATTATTGCAAATAATTTCCTGCATTCCTCACTTGAACAGAAAGGCATTTCAGTGAAATTTTGGCTAGTAATTGACTGCTTTGAAAATCCATCATTTCAACTCACAGGAACACAAGCAAGTTGATATGTTTTATTTATATACACACACATCTACTTGCCACCTCACAGGCCTGCCTACCACAGTGCACGTCACCAAACCTGGAAATTCCACAACTGTCTATTCTGTCCCAAAGAAATGTTATAAGTTTTACTCCCTACACCTTTTTTTGGCTTTTGTTTTGTTCAAAGAGCCACCAGCAGCACAGTCCGTGGTGAGGATTGTAACAGAACTAGAAATAGCTGTTCTCCTTTTTGTGGCAGATCCCAGTACAAGAGCCACCAGGGCATGCTGCTTTCTCCTCCCTGCCTCTTGCATTCCTCTCAGCTCTTCAGCCCCATGTTCCAACCCTAACTCTTCTGTGATTTCCTTTTGTGGTGATCACTTCAGACTGGAAAACCAGTTTGTCATCCAAATCAATTGCTTGTCCATTTTCGCAGAGCAGGCTTTCGATACACCAGTAGCAGATACAGGTGAGTTACGGGGAGTTTTAGGAGACATAATTGTCTCCTAATTATGAGCCCTCCCACCCCCTCATGTCTCCTTCCTCCTCTCAGATAACTCTGGCAACTTGAGCTTTAAGAAGAAACACCAAGTATTGCAAGGCAATAAAATAAATAAAAATTTCAAGGCATGTCAACCGTGCTACTTGAATGTCTTGCTGTTTTCAGAACTGAGCCCTACATGTTCCACCACGGTGTTCACCCTGAGACAGGACATAACTATCAGACGCCAGCATCCCAGCTCTCATAAACCACCCCTGCAATGTACCTGTTCAGTCTCTCCAGAGACACAAGTCCTTTGTTCAAGAGGACTTTTGCTCTGGTTTCATGTGTTTCCAGGACTGAAATTATTACACAAGATTAAGAAAATGAAAGAAAAAAAACAAACAAAATAACCCCAATGCCCCTCTAATAAAACTTACATAAGATAATGCAATCTTTATAGTGCATGAAAATAACAGTAAAGATTCGAGCTCTTGTAGAAATCAATGAATCTCCTGTTTCAAAAGCTTCTGTGCAAACAATGTTTCCTTGAACTAATACAATACATTGAAGTGAAAATTTAAATTTTGCTCTAATTGCATCAATAGAGCAGTCACATTCCTCCATACAAAACTCTGAAGATGAGATTTTAAAGCATGGTTCATAAATACAGGAAGAGAGAACAAAATAGCTTCTTTTTTGATAATTAAACAGCAGCTAAATTGCATTGTAATTGATTGGGAAATTGCTTTTTTAATGAGATTTAGCCACTAGGAAATGGCTTTTTTCTTCAATATGCCCAATGTGCATTGGGTCATTTAAAGACCAAATTGCCTTCCTAGCCTGTCCCATAGAGACTGAGCTTTCCGTAAGAAAAGTCACATCACCCGGCGAAGGAGTCCCAGCCCTGCAAGGCTCAGCCCTGCAGCTCTGCTGTGCTGGGCACCTGACACCCATAGGGCAGACACAGGTGTGCGCTCAAGGGCAGGGCAGCTGCAGGTGAGTGCAGGTGGGTGCGCCTTACCCACCCCGGGGATGAACTTGCGGCCTCTGTGCTCTGCTGTCTGTTTGGCGGCTGCTGGGCTGGATGGGGAGCAGGGCTCCAGCAGAGGCCCCAGCCTGTACAGTCTAAATAGACAAATCAATGGGAGAGAAAGCACTGAGGTATGTTTTTAAAGATGTATTATTTCAGAGTTAATGTACTGCTATGATTAATACAGTGTGTAAAAAGATAAAGTAGCCTTTCTTCAATAATAGAAAGGCCATTACTTTTTTTTTTTTTTTCAGGGATATAGGAAACAGTGTAAAAGAAATCTTGTCCAGCAATGTAAAGAGCACTGAGTAAGCATGTATTAAAAGTAAATTATCATTTGACAACCCATTAGTTAAAAAAATTTTCCAAATGCTACAGGAAAGAAATATTTCAAAGAACCCCGATTACTGCAAACAACCTATTAGATACAACAATAAATGCATTATAAAGTTAAATCAGATTTTTAGTGTTTAGTTTCCAAGATCTCTATTGGTGTGACTTGGACTGCAATATAAACAGCAGTGATTGCAATCATTTGTTGTTGCCATAGCAATAGAGAAAATTAAAAGGGCAAACACTGAAACTGAAGTAGCATCACAGTTGTAGCTTATAATTGCCCGACAGTAAAATGCTGT
This sequence comes from Dasyornis broadbenti, assembly GCA_013397935.1. Taxonomy (NCBI): domain Eukaryota; kingdom Metazoa; phylum Chordata; class Aves; order Passeriformes; family Dasyornithidae; genus Dasyornis; species Dasyornis broadbenti. Next base: position 2,855,027 of record VZRN01002537.1, read on the forward strand.
GTGCAGGGTGGCAGCAGCACTTGTAGGTATCTGTGAAGCAGGTTTGCAGAGATCAAAGTCATTTAGGTCAGCTTCTGAAATCAAGAATGAGCACCAGCTCTCATTTTTCTACAGTAAATTCTCTCTCTCTCTCATGTATGTAGATTTAAAAATAAATAAATAAATAAATCTTATGGAAGATTTAGACTACATCTCCATTCTCCAGGCTGCTAATTTGGAACCCAGACATAACTGTTACTTGACACTTCTGTTCTGCGTTTTAGAATGAGGCAAAGAACAGAGTCCCCTATCTTTGCCCCTCCCCAGAAAAACCCAAAATGGAACAAACATGCTGTCATGGTCTGACCTTGCAGCATATGATGAAAATACATTCAAATAAAACCCAATGTCAGAGTTTTCATCAAAAAGCATGTGGATCCAGTTCCTCTGAAAAGCCTCTAAATAAAAGGGCATATTTTTTGTTCTTTTTTTCTGGCTTTGGCATAAAAGAAATGAGCCAAGAGCCTGGAGCTGCTGGGTTCTCCAACTGACCTGGGAAAATGCATATGAGATCAGCATCTCTCAGCTCCAGATCTCTACAAGAGGTGGGAAAAAAAGTCCCTCTTCCCACCTTTTCCCTACCTTATGTATTTGGATAAGCTCCTCAGAGCATCACTTTCCTTGTGTTTACACACTCCTGAACATGATGGGGCTATCAGCACAGCTGGGGGCAAGTGCAATACTCATATAAGTAATAAATAAAAAGTCACCGTCTTCTGTCAGGCTTCCAGTGGAACACAGATATGTGCTCCATGGACTCAGTGACACCATTTATGCATGCAAAGATGGGTCTGGTGAGAAGCAAAGGAGGGAATGTAACTCGTGTATTTAGGTTGTTTCATGAGCTGTTCATCAAGCTAACTTAAGGGTATCTTTAGAAATTGGGTTTTGGAAGCACAGGCTAAAGGTAGAGCTTAGATCTTCAGATATGGCTGTAATCAGGCATCAAGCCATTTAACATTTCCAGTATTAGACAGAGCAGACAACATATGTTTAACAGCACAAAGATGTTTAATAACACATTATTAATCTCTGCTGAGTGTCAAAATACAGAAATTCAAAGCCATTTTCGGTGCTGTAAAGGGCAATTATAAAGTGAATTTTTAAAGTTAAATAAATTTAAAGGCCTTTTATCATCTGTTTGCTGGACAAGACATGAGAGCCAAAGGCTGAGCTGGCCTTTTCTAATGGAGCATCTACTTTTGCAGAAGGACAAAGCACTTGACCATGTTAAGCACCAGAAAAGCTGAGTTTAAGTCTATCATTAATTGTCACACTTGTCCAGCTCTCAATAACTGTCCAGGGGACCTTCTGATTTGTGACTTCATCCCCTAAAGAAAATCTGATCTGTGAACACGCTTTAGTAAGACTTAGTATGCAAGTCCTTAGCTGATAGGGGTAGATACAGCTTTATCGCAAAGATAAATGGAAGTGCTCTCAAACAAAACGCAATTTTTAAGTGGCCATGTACAGGTTCTGCTTTACCTGCACAGCAAGGTGGTGTGTTGCTTTAATTCATCAAGTACAGATCCTTCTTCCATGAAGCTTGGGTGCAGGGAGACATCAGTGGCTCTGCCTGCTCCTACGTGTGTCCCAGAGCACCATTCCTGGGACAGGGGGCAGGACACTACTGCCACAGGTGATGCTACACTGCCAGTTCTGATCTAAACAGGCACATAATGCTTTCTGAAATTAAACTACAGTGCTTTTAACTTCAGCCCTTTTTGTTTATTTAGACTTTTGCTACAACGACAACAGGAGGAAGATAATATTGCCTAGAGGTACCCCAGCCGTGAGTGACAGCAGACACAGTAATGTGTATAATTACAATATTCAAAAGTAATTTTTCATTATAATTAACAAAGACAACTGTCTTCTTTTGTTCTGATTACCTAAAAACATGTTAAAAGTAGGTTTGCATATTTAATTATCCAATGTAAGGTTCCTTACAAATCCTTGGAGGTTTTTTCAGGGACTTTTTCAAGGAAGTCATCTCTGTAATAAACATTACCTGTCATTTATGAGCTTATAAATTAATTGTGGTAACATAAAGAGAAATAGAGCTTGAGCATCAAGCAAAGGATGGAAACACTGGAATTATTATTAGCAAATAAAAAGCAAACTTGCAGGAAGCTGAGAAGCCTCTTTGCTGGTGTAGGGGACATCTGCAAGGCCCATGGTGGCTGGCCCTGAGGCTCAGCAATTGGCCATGCTGGAGAGAGAGTATTTGCCCAGCAGGGACAGCTCCGTGGCCTCACAGACACCTTGGTGGCTTCTAAAATCCGAGCAGCAATGGGACAAGAGTCCTATTTTTTATTAACAACATGCAGTCCACAATAATCAGCTTAAACTCCAGCTGTAGGCAATCATTCTTTGTTTAAGTTAATTTAATACAAGGTTCTCCTTCCTGCAGTTTACACCATTTCTTGGACTTTTTAAATAAAACTTTGATGAAAAATCTGTAAAGAAGATCCAGTTATAATAAAATAAGCGTACACAAAGGTATGTCATACAAGCAACATAAAGCAGATTAATTGAGTATTTTTTAAGTTTGAGCTCTCAATAACAAAATACCATGATAGCTCAGGCTTTTGAAGAATTAAATCCACTTCCAGTTTCCACCAGCCATGTTTTATGTGCTTTAATAATGTCCACAAAACTGATGCACAAAATCTCCATGAAGGATGAGCAACTTGATATCATTAATTTTATTTTAATGTCTCTTTGAAATTATTTGCATACTTCCATATATTTTCCTATTTGTTAATGCCATAAAAATAAATGCTTAAATAAAAATATATTTGCCATCTGTCAATTTTTAGTGCAGTTTGTTGCTTTCCCAACAAAATATTAATATGGGATTCATCTTTATCTGTTATGGTGTGTGTTTACATTTATCTATTTGGCAAAAAAAAAGGCATAGGCAACTCAGCTTAAAATCCTATTTTGTCACATTTCTTTGCCCTCTCTAGACTGGAAATAAATACCTACAGGGTTTAATCACTCAGAAAACAGGCTTATATACATTATATATGTTCACTGTGTTTTTGTTTGTGGGCAGGGTTGGCTGAGTTGGGTGGGGGGGAGGTGATGGTTTATGATTATAATGAGTTAAATTCACAAAAAAGGACACAAAAACACTTATGTTCTGTACTTGTTGGAAGCTGGTTTGGGCATGTAGGTAAGGGTTTACCGGGAAAGAAATGGATTGACTCCTGCCACTGCCAAAGTGTAAAAATGCATCTTAAGCTCCCAGGTAAAACACTGAAATCCCAGTCTCTTTCTTTTATCTCCTTATTTTATTTCCCCTTTATCACGTTCTGTATTCTTTAGATTTAAGCTGATCCTGTTTTCCTAAACTGTTCTTCCTCCCCACCTGCACCTTTTTCTCTCAACTACATCGCTGTGAAAGGCACTAAACTCAACATTTTTACCGTGAAAGCACTAAGATAGCCTTCCCTTTACATAAAAATCAGCTTTTCAACCAAATTACCAGGTCACAAAAAGGCATAATGGATTTTCCATTCAAAAATGACAGCAAAGAAAACTTACACAGCACACAGTTTGAATTCAAGCAAATGCCGAAAACCTGTCCTGTAGCAGGTCTTAGGAGCAAATCTCGCTCAAGTCTGCGTGTTTTTTCCTTCGTGCCTCCAGGACAGCACAGCACAGCACAGCCCAGCGTTATGCAGGGCAGCCCACAATGAGAATGAGCCCAGCACTGGTCCATGTTATCAGCCGCTCTTACCAACCATTAGAAGTTACTTTTAAAAGAAAATTTTCACTTCTTACCTTCACCTCTACTCAGTGTTTCCTCTAACACCCATGCCAGCTCTTCCTGTTTGTAAGTCTTTTCTAAAAAAGTATATTCCTTATTCCTTAAAAGCATCTTTAATATGCTGATGGTGCTGGCACTGGGCTCCAAGCCCAGCACAAAGAGTAGGTTACTTACGTGGAAAATTCCTGGGATAGTGTAATCTGACCTGTTACAGTAACAATCAACTTTCAAGAAGTTTGAGCCTTAGGGATAAGTAACTAAAGGCAGAACAAACTCTCAGAATCAAGAAGAGATATCAAACTTCCATCACATTTGATAGAAAAATTATTTTTGGCACAGCAAGTCGACAACTAGAAACAACTTGATTCACCATCTTTATCCTCTGAGATGTCTAGATGTACTGGAGGGAACTGTGCCCCAATCAAAACTTTTTACAGCCACTTGTGATGTGATAACCCTGTCTTCCCCCTCTGTTATCTCTGGATAGAACACAAAGCATGAAATCTCACTTCCTCACACTACCTCCAGTCATGAGAAGCCAGTTTGGATATTGTGTTCAGGCCTGCGGGAGCAGACGCATCCATTTCTCAGAACGGAAAACAGGTGACACTTTCTTGTTGGGAGCCAGGGAAGAGCAGACAAGCTTGCACCAGCACTGCCGCACACATCCTGCCATCACTCACACACATGGCCCACAGGGATTTTACGCAGTTGCAGAATATCAGTTTCCACAGCCCAGGGATGAATTTCCTTCTGCTCTGCTGCCTCTGCAAGGTTTGCCATCACCTGGGGACATCTCTGCCTACCTTAATGCACTCACTCTCCCCCACTGGTGACTTGCACTTTTACTGCATTTTTTTCTGAGTTTCAGGGATATGTGTTCATATAGTGTAAGAGTTGACGATCCTGGTCATCTAGCTTGTTTACTTTTTGCAATTTTTTTCCTAAATAATCAAAAATATATTTGAGCTCAAATTTCTGCCAATTTTTTTCCCAATGTGACTCAACTTAAGGCACCCGAAAAGCCCTTCAGCAGTAAATGAAGAGATGTCAGTCATGAGGTACTATACAAGTTACACAGTTGGGTATGGTTCATAAAATATATGCTGTTTGTTTTAACATGCTGAAGGCAGTATGGGGGCCGTGTGTTGGCTCAACAGATGAATTTTACCCTCTGGATTATTGAAAATCCACACCCCATAGAAGACACCAGTAAGAAAATGAGATCCTGCATTGTCTTTTGCAACAGAACCACTGAGAAGCAGCAGTGGGCAAATTCAGAAATAGGTCATTCAGCTTCTCCCCATCAGCTCACTGCAGGGTATATTGTCAGTTTAATTTCCTCATTTAGTTCCTTCTGCTTCCCATAACACTGCTTTCGAATCACAACAGTGTCTGGGAGTAGGATATGCCAGCTGGCTTTGCAATGTTTGTGTACACACAAAACTTCAAATGAGATTAACCTTTTAGCAAAATTAATATACACACAGCACACAGCATAGTGAGGAGCAGTCGCCAGCACACAGCGCCTAGGAAATGGAGAAATACAAGGTGTCCTTCATTCTGGTGTCTCAGAGTTAAAGTTGGTGTTAAAGTTGTCACTATGACAAAGGATTGTTTAAAAAAATACTGTGTGGAGAGGCATGTAGGTAAGGGTCATACAGAAATGGATTGCCTCCTGACACTGCTGAAGTATAAAAATGTGTCTTAAGCTTTAAGGTAAAACACTGAAAACCCAGAGTACTTGAAACCTCAGCAGTGCTTCAGGAGTATGATGCCATGTCCTCTGAGAACCTGTCCTGGTGAGGCTGTGCTTCCTTTTCTTGACCAGAAATATATTTTAAATCTGATAATAGTTTTGTGCTTGGTAAATACAGTCTATTTTTTTAAGAAACAGGCAGTAACAAAACAAATCCTCATTATCAAGCAGAACGACGGCACACATTTTCTTGGTTTCCCTAGTATCTTTCAGTTCTATCTCTTGGGTCAAATCCGGGCCGCGCTCTGCAATCCTCCCCTGCTACCCAGGGAAGAGCACGTTGGATCTTTATTGCCATCTAGTGACCGAAGCGAGCTCAAACACATCTGCAAATTTGGAAACCAGCAAGCGCTGCTTCTCTCTCAACCTGAACTTCGTGGTACCCTGTTACCCGCACCCCTTACAGACCTTGGACCTCAGGTTTGCAGAGGTGTGGGAACTGCTGCTTTCATACAGTCCCGTCGCTCTGCAAATGAACAGGCCCTTCACCCTCCAACTGGAACCCAGCAGTTTAGACAGAGGCCATTCACAAAATCAAAGAGCCTTGGTTTGTCTCCAGGGAACTCACCGAGCTTGGGAGCAGGGTGGCCACGCTGGGCAGCACCTCCAGCATTAGAGTGACATTTGGGTAGGGTGGCATTTGGGGTGGCCTTAACAGCCATCTCCTCATCCTGGGATAAGCACAGAGACAGATTGCTTACATGTGTTTCAAAGATCCATCAGAGAGGTATTTTGTTTTGGAGCCTCTCTCGGTACTGAGACAGACTCCTGGCAGCTGGTACACCTGCACACAAGGCACCAGAGCATGCCAGGGAGACTACAGAGTGCTCCACACCACGGACACCTGGCTCACTGCTCTCTCTGTCTACTTGCTGCTGTCTTTGACCCAACTGGGATCCTGACGCTGTTAATTACCGAATGGTCACCGTGCCTGGTGTTTGCAGCAGAGAGGGCTGGCCAGGCTGCTCCCGGCTCTCCTCCTGTCCCCGTCCGGGTCCGAGCCCGAGCCCGAGTCCGAGTGCAAGGCCGAGCCCGAGCCCGAGTCTGAGTCCAAGGCCGAGGCCGAGCCCGAGCCCGAGCCCGAGCCCGCGGCCCCGCGCCGGTGTTCCGGTGCCGAGGCCGGGGCCTTCAACAGCCACACGGGGCCGGGGCCGGGGCCTTCAACAGCCACACGGTGCCGGGGCCTTCAACAGCCACACGGGGCCGGGGCCCTCAACAGCCACACGGTGCCGGGGCCCTCAACAGCCACGCGGTGCCGCGGCCCGTGCCGCCAACAGCCACGCGGTGCCGGGGCGGGGGCCTTCAACAGCAACACGGTGCCGGGGACGGTGCCGGTGCCGGGGCCTTCAACAGCCACACGGTGCCGCTGCAGCACCGAGCGCCGAACACACCGCAGGCCTTCGCAAAGGAAACACTTGCTCAACAGGCCAGGCCTTCCCACCGCTCCAAAGGGAAAGGCTGGAAGGCTAAAGCCGGCCCTGTGATCTAAGGTGGTTTTGTGGCTCTTTGCGGACATGGTAACTTTGGTCCCGGTCTTGCAGCACCATGTGTGACCCCATGCGCTCTCACAATAACCTGTGACGGAGCACAAAGACAGTCTGCCGTGGTCTTGGGGTAACAGGGCTGGTACGAGCACCATCCCCTTACCCACCTGTTCTGCGCATTTGCTGTCCCATGAGCATCCACTCACCCTGCGCGTTATCTTTCCCACCATTGGACTCTATCCATTTCCACTTGTGTTTCAGGAGATGAACACCCTCAGTTATCCCAGGTTTTGTCTGCCACCTCCTGAAATGAAGATATTTGTGCTGGTCCTGGGTTCACTGGTTTACTGAAGTGATGGAGAGCAGGAATTAATGTTTTCTAATTTCATTGGGCCATGACCTCATAAACACCAAGTTCTCAGCTATCAGTGAGCATAAGAGGAATTGGTGGCAATCAGCATGACAAGGTATTCGAACTCCGTATTTCCTTCTCTTCCTCAGAACAAGCATTTTAAAATAAACTGCTCTCTCTGCTGAAGCAGGTGGGAAAAGGACATTCCTAAGGCAAGCTTACAAAGAAATATTTGAAATTACAACAGCTGTTAAGCCCCCATCACTTTTACAATTTTCTGGTGAAACCTTTAAATGCTTCTCTTGATAAGGAATAAAAAAAATCTTTGTTCTTAATCCAGAGTAGCAAATTTACACTTTTATTTGCTGATAAAGCTATCATACTTTCAGTACCTTTTGCTAAAGCTGAGCTGCAGCTTCAATCTGGAGATGTGCCTCTATTTCCAGACTTAATCATGAATGCTGTAGAAAGAGTCTTCTGTAAATAAAGACTAGTTATGAGTGTTTTTAAAGTTTCGAGTTTACAGTCCTTCCTAAGTCATCACTCAGTTGAACAACATAAAAAAACCTTGCAATGCAGTTCAAATAATCCATGTTACTACCATGTGCTCACTTTTATTTCAAGACCAGAGTCCTGTAATTCAAAACTAGACATACCCCCTATTTCTAACTTTGGTGCTTTTTCTCTTTAATTCACCAGGAAAGGAAAGCTTTACAGGGAGAAGTAATACATCATTTACTGAACGAAGTAGAAAAAGGACAGATTGAGAACAACGGCTTTCAGTTTCACTTAATTAAACTGGACCAAGAGGAAATGATTCTGCCAGGAACAGAAAACCAGAGGAGGATATTCTGGTCTCTGCTTCAGTAGGGAAAGTACTGCACTGTTCAGAGTAGATTCATTTGTGAGGCACAAAACATGTTAGTCGGAGTCAAGAGAGTGAAAACAGACTGGCTCTGCAGCAATGCTTCTTTAGTGCAATCTCATGGGAACCCACTGTGTGTTGGAATCTAAACAGCTTTGGGATACTCTGAGTATTAGCTTTACAAGATGCACTTCCTCTGTAAAATATCCCATTGGTCCTGTTAACTCAGTCTAGAATAATCCTGAATGAGGAAATCTATTCTAAATTTCTGAAATTCTGCAGTACATTTTTCCCCATGGCTTGATTTTTGTTTCATCCTAGCATTTTGCAAAGTTGTCCAATGCAGATATTTGATCTAGAAAAATAAGTAATAGTCATCTCAGAGGAGAATTTAACATTATATTCAACAAGCCATCCTATTCAATAGGGAAGCAACTGGATATAATCCTACTATTTGATTAGCAGAAACAACATGAGCCTTCAGCACATAAGAACAGTTGCTGAAGACTTTCCAGGATTTGAGCTTAAAATTAATTACTTCAGTCATGGTTATTATTTTCCTAAAACTGAAGCAGACTATAGGCAATGGATCTTGTGTGTGTAGATGTGATCATAAAGTGAGCATAAATAGTCTATGGAATTAACAAATTCCACACTTTACAGAGTGTACCTGTGGCCAACATTTCAAGAAGCTTTGGAATACAGAGATGGGCACTGGGGTCCTGGGCACTGGGGACATAAGTAGTGATTGCATAAGTATGTTCCTTTGCAGGTAGGAAGCAAAGTCCAATGTGTCACTTCTCATCTCATGTTTCTGAAGGGTTGGAAGTGGCAGCAGAATGTTGCAATAGTCACAGGTCACCAGCATGTCAAAATACTGAGTGTCTTTAAGAGCTTGAGGTGATGTGGAACATACATTTCTTCTGGGAGATGGAAAGCTTATCATCTTTGGAGTTTTGGAAGTCAGTGACTGGTCCCCTTCTTTTCCTTTGTGATGGACATCGTTCCATGCCATTGCATTCTCAGAGGAGGAAGTGGGAGTCAGGGAGGAAGAAGACTGTGGTGGATCACTGATGATCTTTGAAGCTGACTGGCCAGCAAGAATTTTTGTCAGCTTGTGGGCTGCATTGCATTTATTCTGTTAAAAGAGAGCATGCATGATGAGCGGAGATTGGCATTGCACCCAACCGTGTAGCCATGCTGTGATTTGCAACAGAGGTGAGGCATAGGGAGGGACCTTGGACCACCCCTCACAGAGATAATTCAGCGCAGTACTCTGTATCATGACACTGATAGAGGTTGGGGAATTTTTCCATTCTGTTGCTAGAGAACCTTAATGAGCCTTAATAATTGGGTACTTAAGAGACAAAGGATATGGCCAGGTGTGGTGAGGGGAGGGAAAAAAAGCACTTGGCTGTTGGTAAGGGCACTTGCTCTTGGGGCATCAGAGGGGACTGTTGGTCTTTTGCTGGGATTGTGGGAGCCCGGCTCCACTCTGTTTTTTCTTCCTTGCTGGGTGAGCTTTTGTTTGGGAAAAGCATGGGATCCCGACCCTCTTCCCCCCTCCCAGAGTGCGTGTCTCCCCCGGCTGCATACAGCAGCTGCTACAGGGGATCTGATTCGCAGTCTCCACCTGCCGGGACGCACTGCGGCTTCTGCCACCTCTGCGGAGTTTCTGCCACCTTTTTCTTGCTGGCCCCAAGTGAGCCAGCCCTGTTGTCCAACTTGCTGCTCTGACGTTTCCTGCTGCAGCCCATTCCGCCACCCAGCCCGTCTGCCATTATTTGTGCCAGGAGGGGACCTGAGCTCGTGCCACAGCGCCCCCTGCAGCTGAGCAGGATTCATCGCACCTGCCCTGCGTGGCCAGGACTGTAACTGCACCAAAGGGGCGGGTGGTGTCTGGCAGCCCAGAGAAAGCTGCCACCGGGTTTCTGCTTTGTTTGTTTGCTATTGCTACAGTTGTTGTTGCTTGCTTTCCTCGTTATAGATACTAGTAAAGAACTGTTATTCCTTTTCCCATATCTTTGCCTGAGAGCCCTTGATCTCAAAGTTACAACAATTCAGAGGGAAGGGGGGGTCATATTCTCTATTCTAAGGGAGGTTTCCACCTTTCCTTAGCAGACACCTGTCTTTCAAATCAAGACAGACACTATGTTTGAAAAGCGAAGACACACTACCCTTTCTTACCTAATATACAACTTCCCAGAGAAATAGCCTCGCTGGAGTATATTTCAAGCAAGATCTTGCTCAGTTTTAAATATGCTTACATATGTTGGGAGTACTGGTCATCTGGGAATGACTTATTGCACTTCTGACAAAGATTGCCACCAATACCTTCAGAAGGGAAAAAAACTGGAGAGAAACAAAGCACTGAGCCTCGTTATCTAGACAGGCTGCTCTGATCCACTTATCATCTCTGGTTCTATAGAAACACAGAATGCTGATTTCACTGGCCAAGAAGGAACTTGAGTTTGATGCAAGGAAGTTAGAAGTTAAGGAATAACTTGTTAGAAACTGCTTGCTAAACAGCGTATATTGCGAACTGCTTGCTAAACAGTGTATATTGCTTACTTAACATTTATTGTGTTTGTCAAAGCAAGATGGGGAATGAAAGATTATTGACAAAAGCAGGGACTGTGACCCAGCTTGTGCTCATGGACCCCCTATGCTGGCTAAAACCACAGCTGTTGTATGGACTTAGGCCGGGGACTCAGAGAGAATGCACAAGGCAGAAAAGTGAAGAGTTCAGAACGAGAGGATGAGTATTTTACTTCCTCCCGAGACCCCCGAAGCCCACCACCAATTAGTACTGCACAGGCGTGAGCACATGGAAATGACTTTTGAACTCATTATAATACAAAGCAGGGATAGCTCATGCATATTTACAGGCGTGTTGTGAAACTCTGTGAATGTGTAACATGTAACCAGATATGTACCAAGCAATACCGTGCTGGGGTGCGTGTGTTTTTGGAGGGCTACCTCCCACACGCCCAGCGCTGCAATAAGCATACCTACCGTACAACTTAAAATTATATAAGTTGTGAAGTTTTGCCTCATTTTCCTTGGATAATTTTTGGATCAAGCTATGACTACTTTTTGGTTTTGGCAACGCTCAAACCCAATCCACCATCCCTTCTCACAAACTTCAGGAAATTTGAAATTCCACCCGCCCCATGTTTTGTAGTTCAAGATGCTTCATCCTTACCCTGACCCAGCAAATTCTGTTGCTGGGAGGGTTTGCTCTCTATAGTTTATTTTGCCAACCACTGCACCTACTGATGCCTATTCTTTTTAGAATCATTGACTGGATTGATTATTTTTTTGTCCTGACATGCTGAGTTTAACACCTTAGGCCTAGTAAAGCTGCTCTCAACTTCAAGAAATCAAGGTATGCATCACTGCCTTTGTGTATGAAGCAGGAGAAAATTCTAGATCATATTTTCTCCTGTGAAATAAACAAAGAGGAACAAGTTCCACTTATTTTCCGACAGCAGAAATTTTATTTCCAGAATGTAAGGCAGGCACAAAAGAACATGGCCAATGAGCTACCAATCAGTGGAACCAGACTGGCTTTACTGTTATCAGCATAATAGAAAGCAACATTTGGCTCTTTCACTGTGGTTGGTTAAACAATCTCCTCCAGCCCAGATTACCAAGAATTATCGAGAAGGCAGGAAAAATTTCATAGAGATTTAACAGCTGACCCAAGAGAAGAGTATATGAACATTTTTTTCCTTTGTAACCAAACAAAATTAAGGCTAAGCTCATGTTTAACCCTTCTAAGTTTAACTATTTTTTTTTTTAATTCATGTTTCATTGCCTTCTTTTGTATAATTTGTCCAATGGCCTTGCTACTATTCAAGGCACACCAAGTTCTGTGATCCTTATGGCCCCTTTCAGCCTTATATTCTATGAGAGATGGCCAATTACCCTGAACAAAGAAATGAATGTTTTATCACTTAATTGCAAACATCGCAACAGAAAGAACCATCAGTCATGGGGGGAAATTGAGGCAGCTGCTGGGTTTGGCATGGCCCATGCACTGACTCTTCTCTCTGCCAGATACTGCAAAACTGCCCACAGTGGTATTCTGAAAAAAGAGAATATACAGCAGGGGAGAAGGCTGTGGAAGAAACCTCTGCACAGCTAAGCAGCAAGAGAGCAGCAACCTGGAAATGTGAAAATGCATACAAAATATTTTTGTTTCCTACTCAATGGCTAGCATACTCCTGCCATAGGGTTCTTCCTCTTCTCCCTGTCTTACAGGACACCCAGATAACACTAAGGAAAATCCTAGAAACTCTTGAAATCCCCCCCTTTGTTGGAGTGAAGATCTCTTACCAATTTTTGCAGAACTTGCTCTCTCCTGTCATTATTCTTATTCTGCTGGATATCCTTTCTTCTAAGAGCAAAGAGTTAAAAAAACCCCCCCGAAACAGAAAGGTTCTCTTGCTGTAACTCCACCCCAAACAGCTGTTTAGCCAAAAATTCTTTAAAGGAGAAACAACACCATTGCTAGACAAATATTGGGGTTTGGTTTTCAGTGTGAGTTCCACACACAGATTAGTTCAGTAGTCCTTAGAGAAACTCTGGGGTCTCAGTTTCCTTCGTTCCCATGTAAGTTTGATTTACATTAGCTGGTTCAGCAGGTGGCAGGGTTCCTCTGCCCCACTGCTGTTGGTCTGGCTGGCCTCTGCCCCCGGCACCCAGGCATGCTCTGGCCCAGGAGCTGAGGGAGCCTGTGGTGCCCTGAGGAGGGAGGCACCGCATGAGAGGTCTCTCCAGGCTTTGGGGCCTCAGGGCTGGCTTGTGCTGAGCAGGAGGGCAGAGGCATGCTGCTGTCCCCCTTCGCCTCTTGAGGGATAGTCATGGTAGTATTTGGCCCCACAAACCCACTTTGGCCTCCCTGGGGCGATGCTGTTTGCCCTGGAAAAAAGCAGCCAGCTCATGGGAGGTGTTCTCCCTCTGCCACCATGGGAGAAACCCAGTATTGGTCTCCAGCCTCTCCTCCCCAAGCACACAGCATGGGCTGCTCAGCCATGCCCCAGCAGATGCCCAGGCTTCACAGTTTACCCAGTGACCCTTGGAGCACTTCAGGGTATCCAAGCACTTGCCAGGTGAAACCTTGCGTTAGCCAGTGCTGCCTTTCCACCCTGGGGATACAGTGCTGTGATTGCAACGGACCGACAGCGTAGAGGCACCAGGAACGGAAGGTCCTGTCTCTTGCTGGACCTCAGCAATACATTTTTACATAGGAAACTTTGGGGAAAATAAAAGTTAGAGAGAAAAATGAACAGAACTTCATGTTTTCAATGCTAAGAAGTTTCAAGACTTTCTGAAGGAAGGTCAAGCATTTGTGTACCTGCTGCTACAACTCATCCCTTATAGCTGTATGATGCCAGTGGTGTCTTTGATGCAACAGACCCTACCCAGTGTGAAAAAATGGGATACAGGAGATGAAGAAAATATGACCTGACCTTCTTAGTCTGTCAAATAGGGGCACTAATATTAATTCTTCCACTTTCAGGAGTATCAGAAAGAATAATTCACTAGTCTTTGCACATTGTGTCATAATGCCATAGACAACAGCTGTCACAGATGTTTCTCAGAAATCAGTGTGGTTCATTTCCCATCTAAACAAGCCCCTTCTGTCCCCCATTTTTCTCCGGGAAAAATGAAAGAAGAAGAAAAAGGAACCGCAATAAGCCATTATTTAGATCTGGGAATAATGAATGTTTATCTGGATTTTGTAAGACAAATTATGTAATGAAGCAGAGAAAAGGCTTTTGAACAAATATGTTAATGAGATGGCAGCTAAGGGAGAGGTTACAGAGCTGCCAATTCTGAATCAAATTTTTGACGTGATTTTCTTTTGGATCTTTTTTCATTTTTAGTCGTTAGGCTGCACAGCATCTGAATTGTGCTTAGGGCACGAACTATATGGGAAACACCAATTCTAGGTCAAGAAAGGCTGATCAGCAACACACACTGACTGAGAAAACCCCACTGACTCAAAATTCATAATGAGGACTTTTATGTAGAAAGTTGTCAGGCACAGGGATTGTGCTGAAAGGACTGTTCATTCAGAGTCTCAAGACCTTTTCTTGGAAAAATATCAGATGCTCCACTGAGAACTTAGTTGAAAGCTACTCCTGAAGCAACACAGTGGACTGACAGTAGCTGAGAAGTACCGATTGGAGGGAAAATGGAGAGCAATGAAAGAGTGGTTTTCTCTGAATGCTGGTAATAACTCTTTCCATTTAAATTCTGTGTAAACCTTCCAGTGCATAACATTACCATACAAGACCTTTTCTAGGCATCTTTTTAAGGCAAGAATCACATAGAGGTAAGTTCTGAGATGGTTAATTTTTTTAAATGTGATTTTCAACAGTCTAAGTAGAAATTTTTTTTTTTTTTCTGCTAAATTCTAGAATGTCCCAGGGTCAGTTGTTTTAATTTTTCTTTCTAGTGTCAAGTATGGTATGTCTTACAGTCCTTGTTTAATTTTATGTTGTTAAAACTTTTGTACCTCTGGGTGTTGCATGGAGCCTGCAACATGAAAGAACTCTAAAAAGAATGTGAGGAGTTTTTGTCTTGAGAGAAAGTAGCAGTTATCTAGGTCAAATGGACTGCTTTAGAACAAGCAAACTGTACTTGTGTGCTTGGGCAGCATTTCAATTAGAGGCAGAAAATATGTCTATCTGTAATTAAATAAATCTGCCCCTGCCTGTAAAGCCACCTTTTTACAGACCATTCCTATCCACCAATAACTGGAGTAACTGGGATTATTACCTTGTAGAGAGTGCAATATATCAGAAAAGCAGCTTCTCAGGAATAAACTAAACTACAATAAAATCTTTATTTTCTGGTTTTTCCACCTGGACTGACCATGTAATTCCTACTTTCCAAGTGGGATTGATTTCCAGTCCCTTTCTCTACCAGACAATACAGGTCAGCCTTTCTTAACCAGTCCAGCAGCGTCCCACTTCGGACTGCAATTCTTGGCCATGGTTCACATCATTGGCTCTGGTATCTGAAATTTAAAAGAGAAGATTGCAAGACTCTGCATGTGGTTTGACGATGCTGTCAAGCTCATCTAGGCACTTGCTCTCTTGAAAGGTGCGGCTATTCCTATCACAGCTGTTCCTCGCCCAGCCATAATTGGCCCAGTCTCTTGAACTGGCTCTGGTACTCACTGAACACTTCATTGAACCTATTCAGCTCACTACCAGCAGAAAAATGTTCTGCTTTCTTTGTCAAGTTAAATCAAATGAGCCCCACAGCCACCAGCTGAGAAACGTTGCAAAGGCCAGGGAAGGTTAGTGGCAGTGAGCCACAAGATGGGCTTGGCTCCGTTACTCAAACCCTTGGTTCTTGACATGCTTCAAAATACCTGTGTTTATGAGGGCAGCAGAGCAGCAAAGGGCAGAATTGGTGTCTTGCAAGCAGGAAAAGGGATTTCAGGTACAAGAGACCTGATTCAGCTCCTGGTTCCACCTCATGTCACCACCCATGCCTAAGCCTCTTTGTAACACAAAAATTTTAGTTACTTTGGAAACTGATTTGAAACATACTACCAAGAAGAACAAGAGCAGAACATTATTCAACACAAGGGTATCAAAATTCGGCCCAAAGGATGCTAGATTCTTCTGCTTATAAATGATGTCTGCAACCAAAAGCTAATTTTACCCACTGCCTTTAAAGCAGTAGTTAAAGCCATTGCTCTCTACTATGTTCAGAGCCCTACTGACTGAAGGAAAAGATTCCTTTTTCTTGAAGGCCTGCAGTTAGTGCTCAATTAGCATGAGCTGAATTTCAGGCTGTGAGAGGTTTTGGTTTGAATGCTCTTTGGACTACCTAAAACTCCTCCTGGATGTTTTGCAAGTGCTTAGGCTCTCTGCAGCTCCCTTCTACCCAGCTTTCAGACCATTTCTGTAAAGGAAGCAGCCAAAACTTTGTCTTCTCCTCAGCACAGTGAAGAGGAAGCTCATCGTCAAATGATATGGAAGAGCTGCCATTCCTGTAGCACCCTCATGTCCTGATGGTGTCATATACTTCTTAGTTGTAAGCACAGGGAGATGGGAAGCAGCTGGAATATTTGCCAAATGGAACATGTTCATCCATGCTTCTCTGTGCTGATCCCTTACAGCTGTGCCAAGTCTTGGCCATTCAGCATTCCACATGCACTCCAATCGATCTGTTCTCCTCCTGAAGTAAACCTCTAAAAAAAAAGAGCCTACTTTCGCAAAAGAAGTAAAGAAGTAGGAGTTGCTCATTTCCATGGTTCTGCTTCAGATTTCTCCCCACTTCTCCCCACTAATCAAAGTGCTGGGAATGCTTTGAATTTAAAGTTTCTAAAGACAGCTTATCAGTGCTGGTCTTAATTAATGAAAAGATTACAGTTGTTTAGTTTAGGACCTGTGTCTCAGATAAAAATATGCTCAAATAAAGGAAATCTAAGTATGCTTGCTTTCAAATTAGGACTCAATGTTTTTTCCGAGATCCCTCTCGCTTTTCAACCAGGCAGCTCTGCCAGAAGCAGTAGGAAGTGGGTATTTATCTCTAAGGGTCAGGAACCTACTGGTCTTGACTGACACCTCTCTGTTTCCCTCCTTTTCTCCTTCCTTTCTGCTCTATAATCTCTTGGGAGGGCTGCACCATCTTCTCATCCCTGTCCCATGTCAACTGATCCTAAGAAACCCAGGGAACATTGTGTTTCTCGCATGCCTCTCCCTCTCCTCCTAAGATAGACCCAATGCTCCGTGAGCAGCAGCAGCAGAGGGTATCCACTACCGTTCAGTCTGATTCTCTGTTATTCAGATGCTGGTTCTCTTCTATGAGTCTTTCTTTTCCTGTTTTGTTCCATATTATTGAATGTACTTTGCATGGCACACTGAAGGCAAGTTTGCAATAATTGTGCACAATAAGGAAATATTGATTCCCTTTTCTGTATTGACAAAAAAACGACTGCAGCATGAATTAGCTAATTGAATTGCCCATGGAGTCCCATGTCTCATCCCAGGTACAGCAAGTAAGTCTCTTTTCACAAGATTAGTCTATCTAAAGGTATCAACATGTTTGTTGTCTTTCTCTGTATTTTCTTTTTTCTTCACTGCATCTTATTGAAACAACAGACAACAAATCATATTTGCACTGGTCTGTCAGAGTTAACCTTAGAATAACTCCTCTAGAGTTAACTGTTTGCATTTTCTTTTTAAAGTGCTTGTAGTCCTTTCTCTTTTTTGACTAGGAACCATTTTTTCTTTGGAGACTGGCCATAGGAATGCAAGTTTTGGCCGATTCCCCACTTTCTGTTAGACTTTGCACTTGTGTGAAGTTTCCTCTGTGTTGGTAAGTTACCCAAATGGACTGCTTCGAAAGGTTTGAAAATTTGGAATCTGTCCAGATCCGGTTGGCTACTGTTTTTCTTAGTGGGCATTCACTGCTTTTATAAACGAAAAGTAACATTGGAGTGTCTTGTTTTGAACTTCTGTCACTCAAGTTCCTCTGGTCAGCAGAGGACAAAGAGTGCAAGCTGTAGTCAGAGCTCCCTCATTACTTGCTGTGGAATCTGAAATTCTTTATTTCTGTGGGTAACTGCTTGGTAAGGCTGTATTAATTGACTACATGATCAAATTGTTGAGATATGATTTATACTGACTTCAGTTTCAGGTGGCTGTTGGCATCCCAGAAGCAAAACCTAAAATATCAACAATTTGTTTGTCCTCTGTGTAATTTCCAGTCCCTCCGTATGTTCCTTTCTGCCCTCTCCATAGTGCTGGCCACCGTCACTAGGGCCATCCCTTTGGATTCCAAAGCTGCGCTGTAGACGAAGTCACTGAATTCAACAACATTAAAAATAACCTTTCAAGTTAACCTTTCTGGGTTATTTTTAACTCAGATACAGACGCACAATACCCCTCAAAATAATAGCAAAACACAGCCACGCATGCCTGCACAGACCTTTGTTTTGGGGAGACCCCCACTGTGATTTTAACTCTCCATTTCCCTAAAGGAGCTCAGTCCTTCCCCACCACTGTGTGAATGAGAGAGGGACGATCCTCCCTTGGCGTCACCAGCACCTCCCGAAAAGACCAGCTCCCGACAGGGGCCGTGTCAGCACCTCGGTCCCTACACGCGATGCGCATTGTGAGAATCTGTGCTTGCTGGCTCCTTTCTGTGGGTGCTGTGAGCAGGGAGATCGTTCTTCAAACATCCTCCCGCCTGGTGCGATAGCTGATACACACTCACTGAGCAGCTTTCCTTGGCATGGAGGGGCTGCAGAACCCCCGCACGGAGGTGGCCGTAAGGGAGGGGGAGCACGATGGGCCCCGCGCCGTGCACCGGCGCCCCGGGCAGGCACAGGGTCGGAGCGGGGCCCGGCGGGGCCGGGGCGGTCGCGGGGCAGCGATGTCGCCGCCGGGGCCGGGAGGTCCGGTCGGGGCTGAGCTTGTCCTGCGTTCTGTCAACACGCAGGAGCTCTCTGAGGTCGTCTTCAACAACCACAGCCCCCGCTGCGTGCTGCCCGTCTGGCTGGACTTCGAGGGCCAGCCGCGCTG
>VZRN01002539.1:313-100643 GCA_013397935.1 Dasyornis broadbenti
GAACCGGCCTCCCGGAGCTCCCCGGCCTCGCAGCCCCGCGCCCGGCTCCGCCTGAGGCAGCGGGCACGGGGCGCCAGCCCGGCCGCCCCAGCGCTGCTCCGACGCCGCCATGGCCCCGCTGGGCCCCCCGGCCCCGAGGTAGCGGCGGTGGAAGGAGCCGAAGCCCGGTGACCGAGGAGCTCCCGTCCCATCCCCGCACCCGGCGAGCGTGCGGAGCCCACCCGGAGCTGCTGCTGCTTCGCCTGGAGAGCTGACATGGTTCCAGCGCACCTGACCCTGCTGGACTTGAGCGATACTTGAAGCCAAATCCGTGGCTCTTTGGCCTTTACTAACTCAATGCTATGCAAAAGAAAAGGAGGAAAAAAAAAAGAAACCTTAACAGTGGTTGTGGTGGGAATGGCTGTTTCCTGCCCTGGGTGAGCCTATGTGTGGTTTCTTGCTTGTGAGGTGAGCTAATTTTCCTTTACCCGGTGGAAGACACACTACATATGGCAACCTGAAACTTTGGTAATGCTTGGTCATTGCTGAGTGATTGGAACTTTTACTCGGGGTTTTTCTGGGGTTTTTGTTTTTTTTTTTTTTGCATTAGGTCACCTAAGGAACCTTGTTGCTATCTTCAGGGGCATTGGAGGAATCTGTCTTAATTCTTCACCTCAAGTTGACTTTATCCCACCGTGAGTGCAGCCAGCGCACTCACCTGAAATACTTTCTCCTTCAAAGCTCCTTCCCAGCCTGGAAAATTAGGGATCACAGACTTCTTAGAAAACTTCTCGTCCTGGGAAAGGCTGCCCATAGTTACTTTATGGGGCAGCAGCCTGGAAAAGTTCTTGGGGACCAAAGGAGGCCAAGTCTGCCTGCCCTGCACTTCATCAAAGGAGCAGGGAAGAAGGAGTCATCGAGGCATGCGGGCCCACACTGCAATGTCTTCGTGGAACATGGTGAGAAGTTTCTCTTAGTATTTGGTTTAATTTTGGTTTACTGAGCTAAGTACAGTATGGATTTTTTCAAGACCATGGCGCAGACGCAGATATGTACTTTATGGAAGCCTTGTTTTCTCTGCCTTGCTGCTTCATACAAATCTTCTGTGATTGTTTATTAAGAAAATACTTGGGTCAAATTGCTTGAAACCTGAGGAGAGGTTATTGTACAGCTAAAGGCAAAATGCAAGGAAGTAACTTCTTAACATTGTACAAGTTTCTCGTTTCTGCCTTGTATGTGTTCTGGTTTGCAGTGTGGGATAGTGTTTGATCCTTTTTGGGTTGTCTGTGTCATAGTACAGACCAGCCTCAGCCAGTGGTGATGCTGTGGTCAGTGACAGGTGTTCTTTAATTATGTTCACCAAAGGGACTCTGCTACTTGGAGGGAAAAAAAACCCCTTATTTTGGAAAGTTTGAGAACTCACTGCTGTTGTGAAAAGAGTTTCTTGGTGCATTCGGAGCACTTCTGCTTAGTGGTTTCTCATAGCTGGTTAAACCTTCATCCTGTGCTGTGATGGATTGAAGTGCTACAGGCCAAAAAATTGAGGTTCAGCAACCCTCTCACTTGCTGGCCTTCTGCAAAGCATGAGGGGAATTCAGAATCTCAGGAAAGAAGCCAGATGAAAAACTCAGTTGGACTCAGGTAGATTTGGTGACTGCATCAAATATTTTCTTCCTTAAACCAAAAACCCAAAAAACAAAATGTAACAAGCCTTCCTCCCCGAAAACAAAAAAAAATTGTGAACTGAAGGCATCTCTACAGGAGTGAAGTGCAGAAATGCATTGTTTTGCTGAAGCTCTTTGGTGTAATCTTTGCTTTTGCAAAACACTTTTTAAATTCTAATGTTCTTTGAGATGATATGCTGCTAGCTGCTGTCTTTGGCTGGAGAATGTGATTTTGACAAAGCTTCTGCAACAGTTTTGTCCTGCAGAGGAAGTTTATTTGTGAACAAAACAAAACTGCATCTGTAATCTTCATATAACTAGAAGTTGAAATACTTTCTGTGTCTGAGAAAACGATCTAGTTAGAGGAAGTTTTGATTTGTTCTTACTTTTAAGGGCTTTGCTTTCAAACTTTTTCTCATTCTGTGTTTCTAGAAGGGCCCAAGAAATCCGTGCAGTGTACACCAAACACACAGAGATCCCATCTTTGTACTGCTGTGCTGAAATACTGTTTTGAGTTACTTCAGTGTTTCTTTTCATTTCCCACACAATGCTTGTGCTCTGAGGAAACTGAAGGTAATTAAAGGAAGGTGAGAGAACGTAAGGGCTAACTTGGCCCTCTGATGTTAAACCTGCTGCTGGATCTTTTCCTTGCGTTCAGTCCTGTGATATACCCACTCTTCCACCCCCAGTTTGATCCCTGCTTTTACTACTTTGGACAGGGTTTCAAGGTCAGATGAGATACAGCCAGAGCACTAGCTGCAGGCAGTCCAATATCCTTACTCCCTTTGGTGTTTTGCTGTAGCAGAAGAGCCAGAAACACTCCTTTTTGATCATCTAACAGCAATAGGCAGATGGTAACTTCTTGCCAGTATGACCTGAGGTCAGCGGATCCCAGCACATTCGCAAGGAAAAATGGCATCTCTTATGTCCCTGTGCCATATGTCCACGAGAGACCTTGGTGTCTTGATTTAGAAAAGAATAAACTTGAAAGAGGACATCAGGGCTAGGACATCTGTTAAGAGAATTGCGAAGATCAGCCTTGCGTATCCATGTGAGGAAAAATATCTTCCTTTGAGTGGATGAAATGGTTCTTCCAAGTCCTGGCAGTAGAAGGCAGTACCACCGTTGTTTATTCAGCTTTCCTTTGAGTCTGGGCTACTCCTGGTCTGAAAAACGCTATCTTAAAATATCTGGACAAATGAAGAGGGAACAAAGTTCATTTTAGAAAGTTCTTCCTCTTCCTCTCAGTAATTTGTCTTTGAAATACACAGACTGACATATTTTATAATTAAAGAACAGATCAGTATTTAATGCCTTCTGTCCAATTCAGATATTGTGCCATGGGCTGTCATTCATAAAAATGAGATTGGTGTTTTTTCAGGGCTCGAATGTGTGCACGTTTGCCTTTCAGTACTGTCATTACACAGTTTCTTCTAAATACCAAACACTGTATCTGGTTTCTCTGTCACACTGTGCGAACTAGTTTGTCCCAGGAAAATCGCGCTTCTGCTTTTCATAACTAAGAAGTGCTTGAGGAGAAATTCCATGGTGGGCCACTTAACCCCCTAGAGACAGGTGAATTCTAAAATGTACTTGTCTGAAGTTCTTGTATATTAAAGCCCATGATAAAACAAACAAAAGAAGTGGAACTTTTGGTAGCAGGGTTCTCCTTTTAGGGTTGCGTTTTTATAAAGCTGTTCATGATCCTGTTTTGGTGGGACCCCTACCTGCAAAGCTCTTCTGAGGCTCATTCAGCAGGCACTTAGTGGAAAATCTGGATTGCCTCAGTGGTATCAGATCTTAGCTGAAAGGGTTAGTGAATATTATCAAATACTAACTGTGTAAGGCAAAATAACTTTCAGGGAGGTAATTCCATTTCTCGGTCATTGCACTCTCTGTAGCACCCAAAGCAACACATCGAGAGGCTTCTGAAAAGCCAAGGAGGCAACTGGCCAGAAATCAGCCCTGCTGGTGCTCAGATGTTCTGTAAGAATAATGCAGAAAGGCTCTAAATTTTGTCATGAGCTGACAATTGAGGAGTGCCTAAGGGGAAAAAAGTAATCTATGGGCAAGTTTTGGGCTTTTCTCTTTGTGCTGTTACTTTCCCCACGGAGGCTGTTTTACAAGCTGGAGTTCATGCTCGTGTCGTTACCCTGGGCAGCAGAGTAGCCCTTGCTGGGATTTTACCAATTTCACCCTGACGCAGATTACTTCAGCTCACAGTTTGCTTGCAAGCTTGAACTTGAGAGGAATTATAAAGGCAAAGTTTGCCTCTTTCCCTCTGCTTTTCTTAGTGAGAAATAAGTCTACAGTCACTGCTTTTTGGGGATATGCAGCTGAGAGGAATGTGTAGTCAAGTAGACAGTTAATGGGAAAGATTCTGTCAGTTGCACTTTGAAATTTGCACACTAGTGTATCTTGTGCCTTTCCAGACGTTAATTTCGGCAACACTCAAACTTCTGAAAAGAAAGGTGTGTTCCCAGAGGGCTCAGCTCTGATCCTGGAGTTGGCAGTTGACTGGAGTGATTGGCAAACACCCCACCTTCTCTGTCTTGTGGAGGTGTTGCTGTGCTGAATGATGAGCAGATTCCCTGAAGCATCTTGGTAGAACAGTATCTCCAAGCAAAAGCAGCACTTGAAGGCTTAAAAAATTAATCATTAGATATAGGATGCAGAGGTGAGGAAGAGACTGATAAAGCACTCAGACAAAGAAGTCCTTTTCATAGCCTTTCATAGTGATAAAATATGATCTTAGAGTTTCTCTTCCAGCAGGTAAGTGATAGGGAAGCTTAAATGAGCTGTTTACCTCACTGTAAAGAGAGATCAACTGAAGAACTGGATCCATTTTTCTTATACCTTTCATGCTGAATGTAGCTGGAGTCAGCCAGCTACTGTCTCTGTCATATTAGGTCTGAACTGTTTTTCTTACAAGGGTGCTGAAAGTTTTACTGCTTTAATTAGGAAGTAATTGTGCAAAATGGATCCATAGCACCAGCTTGCCACAGCTGCCAGTTGGAGATGTGCCCTATACAATTCACTGTGAGGAAAAAACCCAGCAGTTAAAGGTGTCTTTTCCTACATTATTGATTAAAAATTAATTTTTAGAGGCCTTTGTGTTTAATAATCTGTCTTGTTTTACGCTGGTAAATTTCATGTTTGAAGTGTTTGAATTGTGAAAATGAATAAATTACATTATAATCAGTTCCACCCATATCCTGGGCCCATTCCACAGCGTGCACAGCTGGGCAAGGGGGAAGATTCTCCCCCCTCTACTCCACTGTGGTGAGACCCCACCTGCAGTGCTGTTTCCAGCTCTGGGGTCTCCAGCATGGGAAGGATGTGGAGCTGTTGGAGCAAGTCCAGAGAAGGCCATGGAGATGCTCCAAGGGCTGGTGTCCCACTGCTCTGGAGACAGCTGGGAGAGCTAGGGGTGTTCAGCTCAGAGAAGGCTCCAGGGAGACCTTAAAGCCCCTTCCAGTACCTAAATGGGCTCCAGGTGAGCTGGAGAGGGACTTTGGACAAGGGCCTGGAGTGACAGGACAAAGGGAAATGGTTTCAAACGGACACAGGGTAGATTAGATATACAGAAGAAATTCTTCCCTGTGAGGCTGGGGAGGCCCTGGCCCAGGTTTCCCAGAGCAGCTGTGGCTGCCCCATCCCTGGAAGTGTCCAAGGACAGACTGGAAGAGGCTTGGAGCAACCTGGGATAGTAGAAGGTGTCCCTGCACGTGGTGGGGGATGGAATGAGGTGATCTTCAAGGTCTGATTTTGGTACTCATTATCCTTTATCCTACAGGTGAGCTCAATATGTCTTCCTTATATGCAATATACATTTATTAGATAGTCAATTGCCCATACATGGAAATGATTTAAATGAGATTCCTTCCATACTAGAACAGTTTCTTCAAACCCATGTACTTAAAACCCCTGCATTTATCTCTTTCCATTGTACCTCAGGGCATTTTTATACTCTGTCTCTGCTTCACCAACTGCAAAACCTGAGACTTCAAAGAAACTGCCTTACTACTCCTGACTCCACTTTAGACCACTCACCTGAAATTGGATTGTTAGCACCGGCCTAATTGGAAGCCTTTTTTTAGAGTCTGCCGTCCCTATTTCAGGTCCTGATTCTGAACTGACAAAACTTTCTTCGTTGTTAGGCTTAAGATTTGGCAGCTCCCAGATTTCAATTTCCATCTCTATTAAGGGAGACTTATCCCCAGCTTTTGGGATCATTGGTTATGTATCCAACTTCGCTGTGCCTCAGTATCAGCCTGGCTGATGCTGACAACTGCTCCATGCTGAATGCAGCAGATTTGTTTACTGCCTCTGACTATAACCCTTTTCATCATAAAAGCCACTTGCTGTATTTTTTCCTGCTCCAATTATCAAATACCGCTAGGTTTTGCTAAGAAGCTCCTCCACAAAACTTGATCTATGGTTGGAATATGTTTGGAAAGAGATCTAAGACTTTCTAAACTGCTTTTCTGCAGACCGAGGTGGATGATGAGGATGATGATGGGGAAAGGCTAATCCCTTTCCTGGGCAAAAGCAGTTCTGTTTTGTGCACTGACTAATCTCTGATAACTTGCCATATTTAAGCAGTTGATCTCCTTCATGACAAATAGGCAGTAGTTGCTTGTATGCCAGACTTTCATTAACAGATTATGCTAGTTCTGCATTCTTATTTACAATTTTTAATAGGAAGGCTATGGTAGGAAATCAGGACAGGGAGGCAAGAGAAAGCTGCAGGGTATTAGAATAGAAATCTCTCCTTGTAGGCGATCGCCTCTTTCAGCACACTTCAACATTTACCATCAAACTCGCAGTATTTTACATTGGAAAGTTTAAATCTTAAGCTTGAAAGTGAGGAGTTGACACAGTCCTGTTGCTGAGAGTTGGGAATCCTGAATTTCATCCCTGGTGCTCTCAGTGTCAGGCTGTGTGGCATGTGGCAAATCATGAGGGTGCAGAAAGGTGAAAATGGTCTTGTGTCCTGCGGCTTCATGAGTGTACTGGATTCATCCTGTAAAGTTTAAAACCCGGATGGCTGTGGTACTGTGTGGGTGGGCATTGGGTGTGTTAGAGTTGCCATCTCTTTCAGCTGTATGAAATGCTCCAATTTGCATTCACATGGACTGAAGGAAGTGTTTAAAATACCAGTGACCTTCTGGAGTTATTGCCGCAGATGGACTTCGCTTTCCTTTTTCTTTGGCCAGGGGAAGAAGCACCAGTGTCTGCACCCAGCAGTGTTCTGTCAGTTCAGCTGTGCCGCGCCATTCTTGTGAGAAGTAGTCTCCTTATAAAAGGTCTGTTGTGAGTCCTAGAAGTCTATTGCTGTAGGAACACGCAGAGCGGTTCCAGCAGAAGCAAGAGGGATTCTTGCTTCTTTGCTTTTGTGACTGTCTTATCAGTCAGCTCTTACTCTGCTCTATGTTGATTGAAGATCGATCTAAACAATCTGTAGAGGTTATTAATCTGTTTGCCAGAGTGTCCTTTTAATTGGTTTAAGGAGGATTCTTGGGCAAAAAGGTAATGAACATTCAATTTTAGTGAGTAAAGCTGCCCAAGGCAATGTCTTTCCTTAGTTCTTAACTAAATTAGTTCTTACTTAGATCTTAGTTCTTAACTTCGGTCTTTCTTTAAAATCCTATGTTTAATGCCAGTGTTGCACTTAGATATTAAGCATAAATTTTTGTGAAATGGCTGGAAGTTTCATCACGCTCGTGGCAAAATTTAGTATAATTCTGCTAAAATGGTGTGCTGTGCTCTGGGAGAAGTCTCTTTCCACACATCTCGTAATGCCAGGGCAAGTGTGTCCTGAATACCAGCTTGCTTTAGTTTTTGCTTAAGCACTTTCTGAAGTTAGTGTTGAAATTAGATTTAGGGGGTTTTTGGTGCGTATTGTTTTTCTTTTTTCTCAGCATTTCTTCCTGGCTATTACCAGCTGGGTTGTGAAAAGCAGGAGCTTGCTTTTATGCAGAGTGATTGCTGCTAATTTACATGGATGCGAGCAAGCTCATCATTCTTTCATGAGTGAGGAGACTGCCTGATTTATGTTGTGTCATCTCTGAGCACTGTTTTTACCTAATGAATAGAGTTTCACAACAGATTATTAATCATTAAGACTTTGGTTTCATTGTGTGTATTAAAGAATCAATATTACTACACGTTGCCTGCCTTGAGAAGCTGCTTATCCATTAGTGCCGCTTTTCTAAGGCATTCTGGTGCGTTTATCATTTCAGCTGACTTCAGTTCCTAACTTATTCTTGCCACATCTTCCCAGGGCCTGAGCCGTGTCCAGTCTGCCTCTCTGTAGATTCCTCCTTTGAAGTGCTGTCTGAGCAGTAGCAAATGTTGTTAGGTTCAATATTTCCTTAGAGCTCATGAAGCAGTAAAAGGCTGAACTTTCCTCTGCTGTGGTTTGCGCTCTACATTTGCATCAAAGAGGGAGCGATGGCCTCAGAAACTGGGAATAACGTGTGGTGAAGACTATATTGAATTACATGCTCTGCTGCCCGTTAAATGCCTGGGTTTTGGATGGCAAGGCTTTCCGGAGGACGGGATTCCCCCATGCGGTGACCTGCTGTTTGCTCCCTGTCCAATGTCCATCTCTGTTGGAAGTACAGAGTGACCTGGGCATGTTCCCTGTGTTTCCCGTCACGCTGACGCTGTAGAGGAGGAAATTTCACTCACTCACGTATCCAGAATCTACCAAAACACAGACACACGAGCTCTGTCGGGTTTTTTAGTGACCCCAGTGAGCTGATCACCTGCCAGTCCACACCTGGGGGAACTGATGGCTATTTCATGGCCCTTTTGTTCCTGTGTTCCCAGAATACCCAAGGGTGTTATTCCAGAGGCTGAATGTGTGAATGGCAGTGGGATAAGGACATGGAAACTTTAAATAGGAAATTCATTGGGCTTTCAGGAAATGTTTGCTATGTCATTCATGTTCAAGTTGCCCAAATTCAAAGGTTGCTTTTTAGGTTCTGCCTTATTTAACATACCTGGTGAAGTGTTGTTCCCAGGTTCTCACTTCCTGGCCTAACCACAGAGGGTTATCACAGGGCTGTTATGCAGTAAATACAACTGTTTTCACTTGGATTTTTGTTAATAAAATTATTTAATTAATGTAAACTGTGTAAAATTATTTACTTTATTAAAATTTAAGGTTTATTGCAAAGGTATAAAGGAAATGAAATTGTCATGTGGGGCACCGGCCACCAGATGTCTTCTGTGACTCTTCACTAGCTTGTTGTGATTAAAACAATCCCCACAGTGAGAAGCATCTTGGAAATGAGCAGAAGTGTAATGATAAGAACCACGGTCAGAAGTGGCAACGTAAATTTCAGAAATAGTGGCTGTCAAGTCTTTTTAGATACTTTTGGAACCTGTAATCTTTGCATGCTTGCTTGCTGTTGGAAAAAAAAGTTGGTAGATGATGTTTACTTTCGCTGTTAATGGGAAAATCTTGCTCCCTCATCTCCTCAAGCTCCATTTCAGCCCATTCTTCATAAAAAAAAAAAAACAAACCACGTTTTCAGTTCTGCATTCCTTTTCACTTACTGCTGTCTTCTGCATTTTATCTAATTCCCCTACTCCTTTTGTTATGCTGCACTGACTTTTTAAAAAATATAAATACTGTTCTAATATTAATATTAAATATTAGATTCCTCTTGGTATAGAAATTGATTCTGTAAATCCTCTTGTAGCATTGTGCTCAACATTTGTAAATGTGAGCTTTTCCTGGCAAGGATGCTCAGGGAATATCTGGAAACAAATTCAGCCTGGGACAGTTCTTTACACAGTTGGTGTTGTCTGAATGTCAGGACTGCTCTAACAGAGTTAATTGTGGAGTTAAACTGTTATGAAGTCATAACAATGCTTACAAAAGCAAAGCTGTAATCTAGTAATATTCTGTTTTACTCAAATCTCTTGAGTGGGAGAATTTTATAATAATGAAGAAGGTTTATTGTATCTAGCAAAATAGTTTAAGCTATAAATATGTATGTGTGAATGGGGTTTTGGTTTTATTATTTTTATTGGCTCCAAGTTCTTTTCATTCCTTATATAAGTCTGACAACAGATAATGTTCATTTAAAAACTACATCCCATTTTAGCCTGAATAACTGGAATAACTATTAGAGCTGTTGTTGTCTGGCTACACCTCGTATTTTTGCAAATAACTTAGGAAAGCTCAAATGAAAACTTTTGAATTAATGCCAAGCTGTTATTTCTTCTTTAATATATTTAGCTGGATGGATAGGAAGCTGCATTTAAAAGTCCCTGCTATCAAAGCTTTACTTCTTACAAGACTTATTGATGGGTTGCACTAAATGTGTTTGCTATATACATTCTTTTTTTTTCCCCTCAATGTGCAGCTATTTAATAGAAAATAGATGTCCTTTACAGGAAATTAACTGGAGGGAAGACAAAGCTCTTCCCATCATTTGATACTGTTGATGTTCATATGGAAGCTACAATTTTCCTGGGCTCTGCAGATTGTCTGTTATGTCTAAATAGTGCCTCCCACACAGCGGTTTGGATGTCAAGGTGCTATCGAGTTTCAGGTTTTAAGTAGTAATTATTGTTATGAGGTGATCACATAAGACAGTGTAAGTGTTGCTCAACCTTTCAAATTCCATGCCATTAAGAACAAAAATGTGCTGGGAAAATTTCAGTCTAATTCAGACCTCACTGCAAGAATTGCTGGTGGTTTTTACCTCGCTCCTGCTAAAAAGTGAGGATAGAACAAGGCTTTTTATGACCACAGGTACACTACCAGGTGTGGTGTGGGTTGTTGTGCTCCCTAAATACCACTTGGAGACATCATCTGGGAGTTAAATCTGGACTTGGGCTGTAGGAGAGGGCCAAATCCTGGAGGCGGTGTCTGGTTAGCAAAACGCACTGAGCTACCTCTAAAGCAGGTAATATTCTGAGCCAAGCAAAAGAATGAATTAGAATAATAAAGGTTGGCTTTTTGGAGGCAAATACTAGCTTGAAATGCTAATATGATCATCTTGGTGACTGCAGGTTTGCCTCTGCAAAGCAAAGGCGGTGCATGACATTTCATTGAAGACCTGCTTCAATGTTGATAAGCCGACCTCTCCTGAGAGGAATTGTGAACTTCACTGAGCAGCAGTGTGGCTTTGTAATTGTGGTTAAAAACACAGGATTTGAAAAACATTAAATGAAAATATATCAGTGCTGCATTTATTATCAGGTGATAATAAATTCATTCAAAGCACCGTGAAATCTTAACTTGAAATATTTGCATTCCACTCATAGGAATAAATAGCACAAATCCAGTGAGGTGATTTTATTCTAATTTGTTAACTTGGGTTACTTTTTCCCAGGAAAGTGAATATTGCATTGTATTGGCCATGTCCACATCTTTTAGTCCTGCATAACTACAGAGGCATTAAAAACATTGAGGTGAAAGACACAGACACCAACAGAGCAGTTGCTTTCCAGCTCAGACATCTCTGTCATCTGCAGTGTTCCCAAATTAGGAAGTGGTGGGCTTCAGCAGGACTCCGGAGCAGGATGATCTGGAGCCCCTGGAATGAGACACGTTCCAAGGTCGTGGATAGTCTTGAATCACCCGGTGCTGGGGATGCCTGCTCACCCCGGTGCTCCTGAGTCACGGCAGCGGTGGCGGAACTTTGTCTGCCAAGAGATAAAGGGTGGATGTTGTGGCTGAAATGGGGAGATGGCCAGTGAGCCACTTCTGAAATAACTACATGGTGTGCTAGCCAAAGTGCTTGGTTGGGCTGAAATATTTTGGCCATTCTACCTTTAAATTGCTCCATGGATGTCACAGCTTTTTAAATTCCAGATTTAGAAGGATGGTGGCTCTTCTGTGGTTAGGAGGCTTTCATCTGCTGAAGTTGTATTTCAGAAGGTTGATGTGCTGCTTGTGAAATGCGCCCCTAAGGCAAACAAGCCCTTTGGGGAGGGGGACTGAGGGCTGGAGTGAATCAGACAGGCATTTTACATTTCAATTATTAATACAGTACTTTTTATGATTCTCAAATTGGAATTGCTAGCAGCTGAATTTTAAAAATGTACTAACTTCTAAAATTTTTAGGAGTAAAACTAACCCTGTGCAAGTAAAGGTGCTGTCTTGTACTCCCAAGACTTCTTTACTGCAGTCTTGCACAATCACACTTGGATTTGAGTTCTCTTTATCCTCGCTGCTTCTGTTTGTATCTATGGTCAGCCATGTGGAGGTGTCCATGTGTGCAGCTTCCATAAGGGATGAGTCCAGCGGAATTCTGCAGTCTCCTTTGGAGAGTAAGGTCTTGTTTGAGAGGATTTGCACTGAAAAGGTAATTGCAGGGTGCACTCCTATTGTAACCAAATTCTGATTTGTTCAAAATGGATCCATATAATCTGTGCTTTTAAAAATTATTATCACAAGGATGCCGAATGCAAACCTGAACAAACAAGTTTCTTTAGAATACAGCAAAATGGAATAGAGTATGTTGGACACCTCCCCTTGCACCTCTCTCCCTATAAAAAAAAAGTTTAAAAAAATAATCTAAGTGCAATACTTTAGGCAAAAAAGGGGTGGAGGAGGAGGTTTGTGGGAGAGCATTTGCTGAAAAGTAGTGTCAGTGCACCTACACCTTGACTCAGCGTTGTGGTGGGGACAGGCTGTGTGAATGTAGCTCCTGCCCAGACAAAGCCCCACCAAAGCCAGGGATGTTGGAATTCACCTCCTCATGCCATGCAGCACTTCTGACTCCTCTGCAGTACAAATCACCCGTCCTGACTCTTGATTTCAGAGGCTGACATATCAGTCTGAGCATCCAAGGTTTGTGTCTGTGGTGAGGGAATTGCTCGTAGCCCGGGATCATACCTGGGATGTTTTCTGAAGCTTTGGCTTGAGAGGCTGGCCTTGCCAGGGGTTGGCCTGGGGGTGTTTTATGAGATGCACAAGCAAAGGCAGATAACAGGGATGGGGGAGGAGGGCCATGGAAATGGGCACGGCTTCTCCGGGGCTCTTCTGCCACTTCCTGCTGCGGGGGCGGCTGCGAGCCAGCCTGGGTGACACAGCTCCTGTTATTGAGAGACCACAGATAAACCACGACAGGGACCTTGGATCCTGCATTCCCTTGTGCCACCTACGCTCTTCCTCCCACATCTGGCTCTTGCACACAGTAGCGAAGTGCTACCAAAAGCAGACCAAATCATACAGAAAGAAAAGCAGCTTTCTCTTTGTGCCTGACATCAGTGTTATGTTGTAAAGAATAATGGAGATTTTTTTTTTCAATCATTTCTCCTCAGTACTGGGATTGTCCTTGGATAAGTAAAATGTATCTTTTCAGGCTGGGTAATTGAGATTTGGGTAGGGAGTGATTCCAGGGATGCACCTGAGGCAAATGAAATGCTGCGTTATTCCTTGTAGCAGGGAACAGCATCACAGGTAGCTAACAAGTACCTGCTTGGATTGTTCCTAAGTCAAAACCAGATCCTTTATGTTCCTTATCATCATAAAGCTGCAACTTCTTGCTCTGTAACCCATATAAATTGGTAATAAGATCTCTTCACAGGAAGGGAAGAGGGTTAAAAGTGTGGAAGTGCTTGAAGGTCCTCAGAGATGGAATAGTTTGTGTTTGTTGATTTAAATTGGGAGCTCTGCCTTTTGTACAGGTATTGATGCCAACATGGAATGCTGTGCCCGTTTGTTTGGCTTTGATTTATTCATTGGGGTGGGGGAAGATGCAACTCTTCCTGGATAACACTTTCTAGTAGATGCCAATCCAATAGCCACCCAAATTTGATCCTTTTTGATCCTTCAAAAATCTATGTTGTATATGCCCTGATATTTCACACTCATCTTGTAACTGCTCACCTTTTGTCTTCCAGTGTGCTAAAGCTGATTGTTTTTATTTGTTTTGATATTTTGGGGTTGTTTGTTGTTGGTATTCTTTGTATCTATCAAATTGTTGCTTTTTCTCTTATAGAAACAACTGTCCACTTTCAAATTGCATGCTCTTGCAGGTTGAGTGATTGCTTTGTATTGTGTAGGACTATGGAAATCCTGCTGTTGAGCTGAGGCAACTGAAATCCTTGTTTAGAAAAGAAAGTAATAATTTCTTATTGCCTGCTGGAAAAGCTGTTGGCCTGCTCCTGCAAGTGACCTGCCAAGGATTTAAGAAAGAAAAAATGGATTTTATCCTCTTTTTTCCTGGTTTTAAGATGGTCAAAGCTGGCATGAAAAATGGTGCTTTTCTGAGAGGGGCTTTGTCTACCCAAAGCAGTAAAAAAGAGCAAACTGAATCTTGTTTTTCTTCTCAGGTCAGCTTTTAAGCTCTTGGATATATTAGCTTGCTATTGGAAATAGTATTTCTTTCTTTCTGCCTCTTTATGTAAAGGGAGATGGCTGCTTTGCCCACCCACTCAAATTGATATTTTGGCATCTTTCTATACTTATTCCTTCTTGCCACATTTTGGGGAGACTTAAGGGTTGGCAGTGTCCTTTTTGGGACAGCTGGGCTTGAAAGGCTGGTGGCACTTGGATGAGGTGACATCCAGACATCCCTGCGTTCCTCTCCCACCACAGGCTGTGACCCTTGAGCTACTGATCACTGCTTCAGTAATTAAACATGCAAGTTGGTGTAACTCCTCAACAGCCTGCTGGTAGAGAACACTGTGGCAGTCTCTAAGGTGCAAAATACCACCTCCAACAGCTCAGTGGAACCCAAAAATCAATCTTGTTCTTGGGAAACTTTTAGCTTTCTTGATGAGATGAATCAAAATTTTTAGCAAAATTCGTCAGTGTGTCTGGATCACGCCGTATGAACGAAGCCTGACAGATTATGTGGACAGGAAGCTGTTGGGAGTTATAACAAGAAGCTTTGTTTTGAAAACCTGTGTTTTTCTTCTACATTGCAATTACAGGGATGGGGCTTAGATTTCCACTTTGTTCTCACCAGTTGTTGAGGCCTGACCTGGAGCTTGCCGGGAGGCTGACGGTGTGATTGCAGCACTTTGGAGCAGGACAGGCACTTGGGACTTCCAGTTCAGACACTTTTTCTCATCCAGCCTGCAGATTTTTATCTCTTTTAACAAACAGTTGCAGAAATTGAAGAAACAATGCACAGGTTCACGTCTCAGCAATTTCTGTTCTTCCATGAACGCTGACCAACACGGCAGTGGGAAAGAAGAAATGTAATTGTAGCAAAATATTATGTGTGTCTCCTGCATTCTGCAAAGCCTGTACTTTAGGGAAAATTGTATTGCTGGACTCAATAGTCCAGAAACATTGTCCTTCCATTTCCTCCACACTGTCTCTTTCCTACGAATATTATTTTCATAAGATGCGGTCTGAATTAATGCCTTTTTTTGTCTATATATGTCTTTTTTGTGTCATAAAATAACCATTCCAGCCGAGATTGAGTTCATCCTTCAGCATCCATATTCAAAGGAAAAGTCTTAAGGATTACCAAAAAGCTAAAGCTGGAGGAGGCCATCTTGCCTTCATGATCCTTCAGGCTTTGAGATTTTGGTTCAGAGCACTTGGTATTTTTTTTACCTCATGTCTGGGGACATTTTATCATCCTCCTCTTTCCTGTTCCAAGCAATTACCATTTATTTTATCTTCAAGCAGCAGCCTGTGGCAATAAATTTTAGGAAATTCCTTCCCGCCCTTTATTAAGCCCTACATAATAGCTTCCGCTACTCACTCATACATTCATTAGGAAGAATTAAACGAGTGCTGGCGCCCATTAGCAGAGCATTTAATAACCTCTCCAAGGGAAGGTGCAGCAGATTGGAATAAATGAACAGGAGCAAAAACAAATGAAATAACTTCATAGAATATGTTCAACTAATTCGTTCTTAAAAAAACTGCTTATTTACATGAACGTAGCACTTGAAAAGGTGTCGGTTTGAAACCCCTGGCAGAAGAGTCCGTGAAGATCAGCCGGCAGTGCCAGTGAGAACATGGCTGTGGTGCCTGGGGAAGGATTCTCGGCATTTTAGGGAGTGAAAGGGCATTTTAGTGTGTCCTGCCCACTTCCCCAGCTGCTGATGCCGTCACCAAAGCTGATGGCTGTGCTTATGGACTGCAGGGAGGACATCTGTCCTGTAGGAACTGGGCCATAACTAATAGCTCATCTCATCTGGTAGCAGCCACACCACAGTCCTTACATGCCTGTGATGGCTGATCCCTGCCAGGATGGGCTATGGGAAAAACACAGAGCTTGTACCAATAAGGAATTACCCCGCCTCCCTCCACTCATTCTTAACTGTTGTTTTAAGGAAGATTCACGCTCAGCCAACAGTTGGCGTATGAGGGATTAGAGTCTGAATACCCCTAAGTGGCTTTTCCAAAACAAAGATAATATTGGAAGTATTGCTGTAGAAGGAACTCTCAACTTATAAAGCACCAGGACTACAGCTAGACCTGGAGCTGCACATTACAGGAAGAGTTTTCCCACTAGTTCTAATCCTTTCCACTGTTTGACACTATTTTAATTTTTGTGTGTATGGTCTGATCCATGCAGGCAAAGGAAAGTTGCTGGGACTCACGTGGATCCAAGTGTTCTTTCCTTGGATATGCGTTTCCTCCTGTCTTGGTGGAAAACAAGCAGAGCTTTAAGATCTACTCCTGTGTGTAACTTGTGATAGCTCCGTACCCTGGTGTAAAAACAAACACTGTACCCACGGTGGACTGGCAGTGTCACAGTGCGTGTATCTCAGCTTTGCTCAGCAGCCTTTCCTCCTCCAGGATCTGATACTGACACATTGTTTTCACACACTTCAAAGCTTCAGACTGACTTTCGCTTGAAAAAAGAGAAAAATTCTAGTAAATAAACCCAATGAAAACTCTACAGTAGCAGTTTTTATGGCTAACATTCATAATGGCAATGCTGACAACCTTAATTTCATTTTGCTGTTACCTGCTTTGGAGACAAAAATGTCATTGTTCAAATGTAATTCAGTTTTGTGGATGACAGACTTTTTTGAGACGTTCTGTTATTGGGTTTTTTTCTGTAGTCATTTCTGATCTCATTTGAGGAGCTCAACGAGTTGAGAACGGTGACACAATAATTGCTATTATTGAACCAGAGATGCAGTTTAAGATTTTTACCTGGATCACTACATTTGATTGATATTTTAATTTGGTTTTTTGGCAGATGGAAGATAATGAGAATCTGTTTGCAGTTGAAAGTATTTACAGTGGAGAATTCCTAATTTTTTTTTAATTATTGCTTTTTCCCTGCTTCTAGTACACGTGCAAGTTTCCTGTTTGAGACTCTTCATTTTATTTCAAGCATCACCAGTATCTGAATGGAAGGAATCTGCACAAATCATTTCAATATGCTGCTAATACACTCAGAATATCTTTTTCTAGTCTCTGTGCTGGATAATAGCTCGGATAACAGCTTTCAGACATGTAAATAATATTCCAGAGAGATGGTGCAGACTCTTTAATGGACGAACGTATTTATGAACCTTTTGCCATTTGCAATTTGCAGTGCTTTTTAAATGGCCTGATCGCCCTTCATCTGAGAGAAGAAGTAACAGGGGTAGATTTGGAGCAGATTGGTTTTGGCTCTGTCTCCTGCTGGGATAGGTGGGCAATGAAGTGTTACTTAGAGCAGGATTGAACCTGCAGAAGAGCAGGGTGAAATGCTGCTGATGAGCTGATTTATTCCTATGGGGTCACTCCCCTGCTAGTAAATAGCAGCGTTGGTAATTCTTGTTATTTTCTTGCAAGTTTGCAGTATTTCCTAGTTGAACCCTGGCTGCTGGATAGAGGCTGTAAAAGCACTGATCACAACCATCCAGCAGCGTTCCCTCCATCTCCAGCTTTTCCTTCTCCCTCATTGCTTTCCTTGTGATGCCAATTTGTGATACTGGAGGAGATCTCTCTCAGTTTTAATTATTGTGGAAGCTTTTGTGCTGGATTTGAGAAATTTGCTTAAAGGAACAACCTGGATTACAAATGGTTGCCCTCATGCTAATATAAGCTAAAAATTATAATAATATCTGTATCACCTTGAAACAATTCACTGATCCTTCCGTCCTCTGAAGCAACAGAAGCCATCAGTGCTGTGACATTTGATCAGGAGTTCAGGCGGAGCGGCAGCTTGCCTAATGGATTTGTGATTGTTGTCCTGGTCCATTCTCCTGATGAATGGTGCTCTGGCAGTCTGGGGAGCTGATAGAAATGCTCTGCCATCATGTCATTACCTTTCCCAGGGAGAGGACAAGAGCAGGTTTCCTCTCCTGTTCCCATAGCTTTCTCTCCTGCTCAGTTAGAGAGACAGAGAGGAGCAGGCTCCCTGTTCAAAGCTGAAATTAGTTTTACATCTTATGTTAGGTCTTTGCTGGGTGGCTGGTGGAATCCCTGTTTGCGCTGGGGAGGTTTGAGTAGGCTTTCCTAGGGCTGTTTCGCTCTGTGAATGCCTTAAAGCGCTGCTGTTGCGGAGCTGGCTGACTTAGGGCTGCTTGTGGGAGGTGTATTTTTGATGTGGGGGGGGATGTTTCTCTGCCTCCTGGACAAAACATCTTTTTATGCCAGACCTCTCCATTTCAGGCCAGGGAAGCCACGTCTGCCTGGGGTCAGCACTCAGGGTCGCCCTGCAGAACTGCCTTCAATAGGGCTTTTATGGAAGGAGTTCTTAAATGTGCTGTGACTGTTGGTTTAATAACTCAGGTTATATGGGTTTGGGATGTCTATTTGGGGGCATGTGGATGCTGGTGGGAAAATTCAGGGCGATTCTTTATTTCAGTTGGGATGAGAAATACTTGAAAATAAAATAACACTGTAGAAAGAAAAAATTATTCTTTGGAATGATTAATTGAAATATTTTTATCAGCTTAAAATCAGCATTGGCAGACCCCAAAGAACCTGAACCAGCTCATTCCTTTCCCTTAAAGGATTGATTCCTTTCTGACAATTCCTGGAGAGCCACGAAACTGAATTTTGGGCTTTGTAATTAAGGTATCTTGAGTTATTTCTGATTTGTCAACATGACTGATAAAAGGTGTTATGCATTTCTTTTCCTTTCACTGATATGCTCTTGCATGTGGAGGCATTTTAGGGGCTTTGTGGGTGTCAATCAGTGGAGTGCCAGCCTGCAGACTTCCCTTCTGGAGCAGTGGCACATGTCTGCCTGGGGAGATCCCCTTCAGGCTGTGCTCCCACATGTTTTGTTTTCTGGAAAACTCCAGGCTAATTCAGGTTGGGGTGCTGAGCCTGTTGAAGATAGCTGGTGATAAATGGTGTTGTAACAGACCCACATAATAAACATTAATAATGCCTTGCAGGATGTTTTATTCCCTTCATCTGAGAAATACCTGCTGAGTGATCTAGCTTGTATTTCAGTAGATATTCCTCCCCCTTCCAGTTTTAGAAAATGTAACTAAAGAATTGTTGGCTTAGCTCAGTTTTGTGCGTTAGAAGTTCAGGCTGTGCATTTGTTTCCGTCACAATCTCATTATATTCCATGGCTGCCTCTGGCCTAGTTCAGATAAACAGTATTAACTTGTATTTAACCCCAAACCTTGTGTGCATAGGCTGTGCTGCCTTTCCCTTGCACAGGTGAGTTGTACCAAGGTAAATCCTTTCCCTGCAGGCAGCTGTCCCTAGGGAGAGCTGATGGGCAGTACACGAGGTCCCCATGCTCCATGGGTTTTCAGGAGCAATTTTGATTGGACTCATCTTCCCGTGAGGAAAACATTGTTTTCTCAGGACATGCTGTCTTTTGGTAGGATTTTGAAATAGTGCTCCCATAGTTCTAAGAAGCTTTTAAGCAGGATCTTCCTACTTCTCTAGGAAGGAGAAGGCCAGTTTATCCTCCTCTCTTTCTATTATTCATTTGTTTTGACTGGTATTATTGCTCTTCCTAATTTTTTTCCCCATTTTCCATGATCCTTCTGCCTCTTCAGTTTCCTGCAAACCTAGTAGAGCTCATGGATCAGTTTCAAAGCCATCAAGTACGGACCTCCTGGGCTCCTCACAGAAGGGCCAATGTTCAGGCCACAATACCTGATGGTGTCACATTGCCCTGTCCTGTCCCTGCTGAGATGTGCAGCTGGAGCTCCCCTCTCTGCCCTTTTGTTTGACTCCTTGATAAAAGCAAGTTTATTATTTGAACTTGCGTGGGGTTTTTTTCCTGTCAATCTGTAGTGCTTTGGTTTATTAACTGGTTTGGGGCCTTGTTTACTGTTTGAACTATTCCATTTGGGTTTTTAGTGTTTTTTGAAAGCATGCCATCAGAACAGCGTAGTCAAGTGTTTCCAAACTTTCCCAATTATGTAGAGAGTAAGCGCTGTGCCAGAACCACCAGGAATCTTTCTTATCGTACGTGTTTTTTTTCCTTTGATTACAGTCTTGCTGGAAGACAGTGTTTAGGCAAACATTCCTCTTTGTGTTCCCTGGGATGGACTGTCAGTTTGTTAGGCTTCCAGCAGTCCTGTTTATTCACGTGTGCCTTTGGAAGAGTTGCGACACAGCAGGCCCATTTTGCCTTTGTTCACTGCTAGACAATTAGAAAATAATTTATGGCTTTGCTTTTGAATCTCCTAAGAAAACGATGGCATATTCTTAACCCAAGAGCTACAGCACTGAGCCCTTTGCATCAGAGAGAAGCTATTCCTCATCTGTGTTGGCACAGCACTGGGGCTCTCTGCTGATGATTGGGACATTTGGCTGTTACTTAAAATTAAATGAATAATGAATTTTCCCATTCATCCAGAACCGGGTAAGTGTTAGAAGTGATGTATGTGTTAGATCCCTGCCTGGGAGCAGCAGTGTGACTGAAGAATCGAATGCAGTCCAGGCAGGCTGGAGTACCCATGAGTGTGTGGGATCATTAGTACTTTAGGGTCCATCTGCCCCCCACTACCTAGTTGCTGTGTCTAACAAGCAATTGAGGTTTTATCCTAACCCACTAAAACATTTGTGTTGTGTGTATGGAATTTGCACCTAGGCTTACTGATCATCTAATAGCGTTGTCTTGGGCTGTTTAACCTGTTGAAGGTTAATTAAAAAAAGGAATGGCCAGCACAGGGACCTGATTGTTAATCTGAGTATGACTGTGCAGAAGTTAGTTCTTTATGCACTGAAATTGGTTGATAAGCCTTTTCTAGATTGCTTTCCCTCCACCCCCTGCTCTGTGCCTGGCATTTTTTCCCAGCTTGACATAAATATTTGGCTAAGGCTAAAGGGATGAACAGAATTACATACTATCAGCAGAATTAGAGGGGGAAAAAAGGTTATTCTGCCAATCACATCATGCGCTGGGTAGAGCAAAGACTTGACTTAATGCATCTTATTGTATTTGGCATATGCTAAGCAGGATGAGGATCCAGTGGGTGCAGGTCATCGCCCACTGCTAGTTTCCCAGGCTTTGGGAGAGCCCTCCATCCAGGAGTTTCAGCGAGCTGCAGGCTGGAACGAGTGGCATGTGTCGGTACCCGCTCTGCAATGTGACCTCTGCTGCATTCCCCAGGCTCATTCCTGGCATAACTTGGCCTCTCCATCCCCACCCCCTGTCCTGGCTGGTTCATGGTCAGGCTGGAGAACCGTGGTAACCCCAGAGCCAGACCTGAGGCCCCCTTAACTGTGTGCCTGGAACGTAGAGACCAGCTCAGGGTCTGAGCCCACCACGGCACAGCAGGAATGCTGTGACAGGAGGGGATGGCATGTAGAGAAGACTCTCATCCTGTGGTGATGTGCTAAACCAGCCAGCCAGCATGCAACACAGCTTGCCAAGCTTTAGATATCTGCTATCTTCCCCATGCAAAGATACTTAACCTTGTTAAGGGTAGGATAGCCTCTTCCAAAGTAATTTAAACAGAGAAAGAAATCTGTAATGCTGGAGTAAGTGTAAATTACTGGGTTATGTGTCTGTATGTGTGACCTTTGGATTATAGCAAAGTGTCTAACAGGCAAGACCTTTTGCCTTGGGTTTTCTTCTAGAGTGTGCTCATCAGCCTGAGAACAGCTGCTGGTACGAGATATAATTAAGGTTTAATTGGAGATGTCCATTAGGAGAATGGAGTGAGGAACACTGGGAGAAAATAAAGAGAATAAACTGTGAAGGTTGAAAAGAAGAAGAAAGTTTAAAGAATACTAAACTGAGAAATGGGAGTTGATGCAATATTGGTGCAATGGAAGAGTAAAAGAAAGGGCTGAGGAGCCACACTGGAGCCAGAGGGCATTAGAACAGCTGAGCTGGCAGAGCAGGTCTCAGAAGTACAATTGCCTGAATTATTCTGGGATGGAAGAGGAGCTAAGGAACATCAGCATATGAATTTGAAGAGCTTGGAAGTGAAAATCAGTGGGTTTTAGATGACAGAGGTATAAATGTTGAAGGGCAGGAGGCCTGTTGGGGTGAAATAATGAAGTGAGAAAGTCTTTTGCTGGAGGGCCCTGCAGTTCTTGGAGAATGGATTGTAATGGTTCTGCTCCAGTGGATGGGAGTGGGGGTTGAATTTCTAGCAAAAATGCCTTTTCTCCAAAATATCATTGTTAATCTCTCTTAGTGTCAGTGCTGTGTTCAAACAGGAGTTTACAGCCCTTGCTTTTGTCTTTGTTTCAGTGTTTCGGGGAGGGTTGTTTATGTCAAGCACATTTGCAGTGGCACAAGGGAGGTGAATTGCTCTTCCAGTGGTTGGTGTCCCTGGTGCTGCTCTGGGACAGCGCCACCAAACATCACAAATGAAAAGCTCTGCAGCCAGTCCAGTGCTCCAGAGCCTTGCTTAGCAGACATGTTTATCCTGGTGGAATTGTAGGGGTGGGAAAACCTGAGAGAGCACTCCCTGCCTTCCTTGTGGCTCTGCAGAAGAGAGGCACTGAGAAATGCATTGGATTGTCTTTGGCTGTGCAGGGAGTCCAGACTGGGATGAATTGAAGGCTGATGGCCATTGTGGGTTGTCTGGGATGTTTTGCCCTATAAATTCTAGCCAAAATGAAAATAGTTCCTATAGACAACATGTTTAGGCAGGCTCTATTTAAACATCCCCTGCAGTTTCCTTTCTTTTAAATTGCATGCCTAAATAAGTTTGAAATTCTGCTGTTGAAAGTGGAAAGCTGCACAGAGGCTGTTTCCACTGAATTTTCTAATTGTGAGCATGTGCACTCAGTGCCTTCAGATTTTCACTGCGCCCTTTAGCAGGGTTGTTTCAAACTCTTTATGGAGGGAAGTGCCTTTTCCTAAGAACCGGGGAATGTTTGAAATGTTGAGAACAGATTTAGTATCTTTTGATGAGAAGGTTAGCCTGGTGCTTAGAGCAAAGTCCTGGGAGCTGTAAAAGTGCAGGGCTATTACGCCAGCGGAGCCAACTGACTTTCCTCTCTGTATGACCTCCAGCAAGTCCTCAGACCTTTTTGCATATCATTCAACCCAGCTGGAAAACCTAAGTAAACAGCAGGAATCTTGCTGCAAGCCAGAAGCCTCGACTGACTGAGTTATTCTGGGGAAATGGAATAAGTCGGGAATTAGATTCAGGTAAACAACATGTAGATTGGATTGCTTTAAAGAGAAAATAATTTCCTAAATGTCAAAAAATGCTTTAATTTGGCTTAATTTGAATTGGTGGAGTGATTGCTTTGTCCTACTTTACAGTAAAAGAAAAAAATCTACTTGCAGTTTCTGTTTTCATCAGACTGTTTACAGAGTCTGTAGAAATGAAGTTAATCAATATTTCTATTAGACACATGCTTGGGCCCTATGCCACACGCACACATTTTTAAACCCTTCAATCTTGTATCATTTATGGAGATGGTATTGTCAGAAATAGTACTGTAAATAATTTAT
This sequence comes from Dasyornis broadbenti, assembly GCA_013397935.1. Lineage (NCBI taxonomy): Eukaryota > Metazoa > Chordata > Aves > Passeriformes > Dasyornithidae > Dasyornis > Dasyornis broadbenti. The sequence continues at coordinate 23,745 of VZRN01002539.1, forward strand.
TCTGCTGCCAGTGCTTTTCTAAAGGTCTCTAGGCATGAGGCAAAATTTCCTCCAGGAGCTGTAAAGCTTCCAGATCAGTTTGCTATGGCAGAAGGATTTATTTTTTTGAGAGAGACAAGAAGGATGGTGGAAATTATGGGTTATTTCAGGGAGTGGCTGACAGCTGTTTCTTTTGCATCATTTTTGTGATCTAGAGTAGAGCAATTAGCAAAGTGGAATCATTGTTTTGTGGGGTCTGTGGGACGAGTCGCGTTCCTTGGTGCTCCCAACCTCCTGAATCCGGAGATGTCCCTGTCTCTGTAGTGTCCTGGAGTGTGGGTCTGGTGGGTTCCCTATGGCTATGCCAGCCAACTCCGGTGCTGGAAGCAGCCAAGTGCCAGCTAAATCGACCTGTTTTCAGCCCCGGCTTGAAGGTGTGCTGTGCTGTAACAAATACCAGGCTTCAGCGTGGCAGGCTGGGTTTTTCACTGCATTGCACAGCCACAGCAGAAGCGCAGAGACTCCGGTTTGCAGATTTGATGTTTTCCTCTCTCAGGTGATGCTGATTTTAACTACACTGTCAGTTGCGGGAGGATTGTGGCACTGTCTTCTCTTTGTACTGTTCAGAGCAATTCCTTTGTGGGTGGCTGGTTAATGCAGGCCCATTGCAGCTGGACCCGCCAGCCTGGAACAGAAGATGGAAATCTATCAAACTTCTGTAACTTCTGAGAGACGAGAAACTTTGTTGATTGAAGAAAAAACCCTATAGCGGGCCTAAATAAACACCAGCTATGTGCTGGGAGGCTTGCAAGAAAGTCACTACCTCCAATTTACTCTTGAAAATCTTCCCAGATCTTTAACACTGTTTTGGATTTCTGAGTAATGAATAGAGAGTGCAAAGAAAATTCCATGTAAACTCACTTGGTTTACTCCCCAAATAAACTAGAAGGTAAGTTTCTAACAGGAAAGCAGGCACAGGTAGCCTAAATGATCTCCAAGCTTCAGGACTCGATGACCCTTATGGGTCCCCTCCAACTCAAAATATTCTGTGATTCTGTGATTTGCTGCAAGTTTAGACCCAGAGAGTTGATGCAGCTTTAATGATGGTGCACCAAAGCTCTTTCTAAAGCACTGACAGCAGTTGTCAAGAGACTACTTGGGTGTCACGTGCTCCATCAGTGTTCTCTGATGTCTCTGCTCTCTGGATATAGTCTGTATACAAACAGTAACCCACAAAGATTGGCTGTTGCTGGTGTAAATCTTAGTGGTTCCTGGCAGTGCCCTTCCCTGTCTTTACTCACCTTCAGTTACACGTAGAGAAATCAGCATCTTCAAATGAATTAAGATTAAGCAATTTAAAAGAGAAACTGTGGCCTTTTGCTTGGAGGAGTACCAGAAAGCACAGCCTGGCCGCTGTTGTGGTGCAGATGACAACTTACAGGTGTGGGATGAAACAAATCGATTTTGTACTTCCTATATGGATTGCAAAGTGCCTGATGCAGCTGAGGAGTCTCCCATCCCTGTGGGCACAATGGTAGGCAATTTGCTAACAGCTTCACCAGCCAGGCTCCAGCTTGATTAATAGATGAATCCTCAAATGCCTGCTTTGCGTAGATGTATGTACTCTTAAAAATTGCCTTTTTGTAGTGCTTTGGGAAAACACTAAGTATAATAGTTAAAAATAACTTGGTATCACTTCATGTCAGGTATAAAACATTGCATTTTGACTCAAACTGCAGATTAAAGTGGGAGGCTGTGTCTTTCCTTCTTTTTGTATTACAGCCCCCAAGGTGGCTGTTTCACATGAAACAGTGTCATCAGGCTTTGTTGTCGGTGATTTCTGTGCTTCAAAGGAACGGATCAGAAACCGAATCTACCAGTTTTTATACTGAAAGAACAAACCTCACAGTATTTGAAGCTTCCTTCCAAGATAATTTTTTTTCCCCATGGCTTATTTTGGTTTAGTTGCACGATCTATCCCGACATTTCCCTCCGTGTGCTGAGCTGTCTTGGGAGGGTGGATTTTTGGTTGTCTTGCTCCAGCTGATGGTGTGTTTGCAGCTCTGCTGACCCCGCACAGCCGTTCGGAGCTCTGCCACTTGGTGACAGTCTTTTAAAATAAAATCATCGCCACTGAAGGGAAGGTTTGAGCTCAACTGCCCAGTGTGTGCTTCTCCACAGCAAATCTCAGAGTAAAGGAGGACAGGGTACAGGGATTTACTTGCATGTGAAGCAGAGAGCAGGGATTCAGCTCCTCGATCCCAGTTTGCTCTAGATGCCATTTCATCAGCTCCCATTAAATCACTACCTGAATATTATGTGCTGATAGGACTTTTTTGTCGAGCAGTCAAACGCGGTGAATGGCAGGTCTCCATCACTGCAGTGTCTCAGGTTGTCACCAGGGGTGACACATATCCACACGTTCACACCTTGTAAGCAGCCTCTTAAAGGCTGTTCAGGCCATGCTGCTCATCTTTCCAGGGAAAGGCACAATCCCGGTGCTAGTGATGTTTTGCTAATTTAGTGAATCTGCTCGATGGCCTTTTTTCAAGTGAACAAAATATGTTTCAGGCAGGTTTCCTGGGTGGTGTCAGTGTGGTAGCTGGTCCATACCTAATAACTTGTAGCCAAATTTAATCCAGGAATAGAGGGAGAAGCAGGGAAAGTGCTTCTGTCAATCTTCCGGCACAGTAGAAGCTGGTCAGACCAGCATGTATGTTGTACTGGACTGAACACAGAATATCTTCATTGAATCATTCCACTTTATCTTCTCTTTCCATTCAAATCTGGTAAAATTCTCCCAGAATGTCAGAGCGGTAGAATAAAATAAAAAATTAAGTTTGCTTATTTTATGCTGGTCTCTGGCAACTTTGTCTGTTGAAACATTCATGAACCCATCTAGTATTAAGCTATTTTAGTGATTTTATGCTGCTGGTGCCAGGAGAACCTTTCTAGCAGCTATAGTCCTGAAGCAAATTGGTAATCTCAAGAATTTGGGATCAATTTTCTTGGGTCCTGAAATCTGATGTGCTGCAAAGTGAGATAATTTGTGTTGTTTTCAGTGCAGAATTGTGGAGGTACCCAGTAAAGTCAAAGCACTAGTTTATAATTCACAAAATTATGGAATTGTTGAGGTTGGAAAAGCCCTCCAGGATCAAATGCAACCATTAATCCTGCACTGCCAAAGCCACAACTAAACCATGCCCCTTTTAGTGGTTCTTTTATTAATCTGCAGCTATATCCCAGGATTATAAGATAGACAGAAAGAAAACCTGGTAAAGGCTAGTTTCCTCTACAATAAGCCAGCTTAATGGGATTGCTGAAGGCAACAGAGAGATTTTGACATTGGGCCTCCTCCTCCCCTACTGCAAACTTCAGTTAAAACATTACAGTGTTTCGATTAAACATTCCAGTGGAAGTTTCCTTGTTGTATTTTGCTTGTTTCCTAAATTCCCAGGGTGGGAATATTGGTGTTATAGAAAATAATTTTTCCATTTTCAGCATCATGATACCTCTGAGCTGTTTCTGAGCTGTGACCAGGGAGTGCAGGTACCTGCACAGTAGTGGCTGGGTGAGATTTGCCTTAGCTGAGGGCTGGACAGCAGGTGAGGAGGAAAAATCCAGCTTCTGGAACCACGACAGCAATCCCCTTATGTTTCCATCTTGCTCAGTTCCAGACAAAAGTCATTCCCAAGGCAAGCTCTGAGAGATATTTGTTTTTGTGCAACCTGAGCTGCAGCAGCCTGTCCTGATGGTGTGGGTGTCTGCTGTCTCTGACACCGGAGGACAGCAGTCTCTCTAAGCCGTCTTTCTGTCTCCAGCAGCAGTAGGTCCTCTGTCTGGGCAAAGGATCCTGTCTGCAGTGCTGCCTCAGCTGCTGCTTTCAGACAGAATCAGCTCTCGCCTTCTGATTCTTAATGGTCTGGAGAGGATGGAAAGGGGAGGAGGGGAAGAAATCTTCCATATTCCTGATTTTGACGTGATAGCAGTGGTAGAGCTTTGTTTTCATGGTGTATGTTTTAGGCAGGGCATGGTTCCCTTCTGTAAATTCTCTGATGCGAAGAGAAACACTCACAAAATACATTTTTGTTACTGCAGGTATAGGATGCTTTAGGGTTACCTTGTTAAGCTCCAAGTTTCCAGCACAATTCAGTGTATTGCTGAGAGCTGTGGATCAGCAGCACCAAGGGTCTGACCCTTTTTCAGTAGGTTGGTACCTAGTTTTGGATTGTGTAAGTAATTGGTTTGGGACACGTGGCACAGGACCACAGCCAGAGGACAATATATTGGATTATTTAGATAGCTTGATGTGTCAGGGAGATGAATTTTGACTCCATTCCTTTCAATCTTCCTCATACACTGAGGAGCAGGGGAGCAGCTTCAGCAACTCAAAGCTGGCCTGCTCTAGCTGCCACAGAAGAGCTCTTGGTAGAGTCAACAGTGGAGACTCAACTCTCCTGGAACCCAGGTCATGAAGGATAGTGTAAGGCCATTTTTTCTGAGTTCTTTCTCTTTTCTATGCTTCCTGAAATATTAATCAGCCTTTTTGAAATAACTGCCGTTGTCTTCCAACCAGGGGTGTCCGTGAAGCAGCGCTCTGTCGCTGGCCACGATGACATTGCTTGGCGCGAGAGGCTGCCAGGTGAGTGAAAGTTGATCTGGAGCTGTGGAGCGAGTGGAAATAATGTGGCCCGGGACATGTGTATGCAATTTGTGCAGATGATTCAAGTGAGAGCCATAGCAACAGAGATAAACAGAGGAAAAGATACTGGAAAACCAGCAGTGGCTTCATTTTAATAGCACAGTCTTGATTCCAGACAGCTCAGATGTTTACTAGAAGAGCTCCATCTTCCTGCGTCTCTTCCTCCCCACCACCCCCATTGCTCTGCATGCACTTAGTCATGAGATCAGATGGCTGCTTGGATGAAGCACTGCAGGCCAAATTCCACAGTTCCTACTTGAGCAAAAAGCCATCAGCTCTCCTCAAATATGGGCTGCAGCATTTCTCTCCCTGTTTGCACGCCCGTCATTCAAAGGACCCTCATAAAAATGCATCTTAGAGCTTCCCGTGGAACAAATGCACTTTCTGAAACTGCTGCGGATTATTTGGCCTAGTGCGGAGGTTGGGATGTGCTTTTGCTAGGGGCAAAACTTCTGGGCAAGCACAAAGCCTGGGCTGTCTAAAGGTAATGTCTTTCCATTCCAGAGGGGAGTGGAGCACACCAGGAGTAAAGCACACCACTGCTGCTCTTCCCGTGTGAAGTCAGAGCGAAGCTGGCTGATCTGTGGCTGTTGAATAACAAACAGCTCTTGAGAAGATCAAGTCCAACTTCCATGCCAGGGCTCCATTGCGTGCTTGGCAGCAGGGCCGTGCTGGTGTGTGGGCTTTGGGCAAGAGAAACCTCAGGCTGCAAGTGGAAACAACCCAGCGAGAGCAGCAGGCGCCTTGCACTGCTCCGCAGGGAGAGGATTGGGAACGAGGACCTGAGTTCTGTCTCCAAGTAAACGATCCTGTGCTTGCTGCCCGGGGTTGTGTAATCTGGCATAGGGCTGCAGTTTGGGTATGCTGATCCCAAATCCACCCCCCAGGGGAGCTGCTGGTGATTCACCTCTCTGAATCATAATTCCTGACGCTTTTCTAATCGCTGTCCTTAGTGCGTCCTTGGTTCATGGGCTGCCAATCCAGTCCGATTGGAAGAAAAGGGCTTTCAAGCAGCTTAAAAGTTTGCCAGTTTCCTACACTAATGCATTAATCCCGCGTCAGGACTCTGTGGCTCATTTATTTTCTCTGATGCTTTAAGAGTGAACCAGGAGACACAAAAAAATGAAAAAGAAATTTAGTTAGCTGTATAAATGTGATAAATGACCAGTAATTTGATTGTGAGCAAAAGCATTCCTTGTATACAGTTTTCAGTTCACAGTTTGTAAAACAGAGTGGTTTTGTCTGTTTAGAAAATCTGCTCTTTTTGTTAAGAGTTGGCAGGATCCTCAATCTTCTGTTTTTCCAAGATACTGCAAATACTAACTAAAAAAATCTATATCTAAATAAAGGTGTTTGCATATATTAACACTGGATATCTTTTTCACATATGGATCAACGTAAAACTCCCAATGCCTGTACAGCGAATGCAAAGCTCTCTGTGCTATTTTTTTTAATGAATGAGTGAAAATAAGGATTAAAGCAAAATTTGCAGGTACCCTCCAAGTCCTCGTTTTGCTGTAGGAATGGAGGCAGGGCGTTGGTTTGTGAACTCTTTGCCCATGTGAAGCCGTCCTGCACTTCTTAGCGTGTACATGCTCCAGTCCTGCTGCCTGCTCATCTTCTGGTGGCTCCAAGCTCCTCATCTTCTCCACATTCTTGGATTCAGATATTGCAGTATTTGTGATAACGTGTTACTCTGCAGTGTGAGGAAATGAATGTTAGGTGCTCCGTTTGAGGCAGGAATCAGGAACCCTCTGCTAGCAAAAGGCTTTTCCCTTTCTGTTCTAGAGAATGAAGTGTGAACAGGTTATTTTCCTTGATTTTTCTCTTCCTTAACTTGAGGAATGAGCAGGCTCTCCAGCAAGGAGGCCTTTTCCCTAGGACGTGTGTTACCGATGTTAGTGGAGATGATAAAACAAGACACTCATCTTTCTCTCTGAATTTGTTCTCCACTTCATTATTCAGTTTTACATTTTTATGTCACTTCCAGTTCTCTTATCATGGTGAAATCGTTCAGAATGGATAAAAGCTGAAGGCTACAAGCAGAAACCAGAATTTTTCAGCTGCCTTTGCTATCAAGTTGCAAACATCAGTCAGAAGCCCAGTGTTTATTTTGCTTTTGTTACCATTCCTGTATGAAAAAAATGTACATAAAAGGGCTGTTTGCTGACTTGCAGTGATTGGGAGAACACAAAGAGCTGAGTGAAGGGATTCAGAAGGAAAAGAAACAGAGTTCGGTCTTGAGTAATGGAAAATGCTTTTCCCATTCCAGTGTTTTTTGCATGCATCTCTCCCCATGGTGGCTTCAGGTCTCTTCGCAGAGTCCACCCACAAGCACATGTGCTTAACCTTTTGGGGTGTTCCCTAAACATTCCCTCCTGGAATAGATTTTCTCTTCTTTTACCTGCCTGCCCTTGCTGGGAGGATAGAAATGAGAAACTGGGAATCAGCTTGGAAAATGTAGGTGTGATTTTGAATTTTCAGGGTGCTTTGAAAGGGTGCAGCTTGAGAGCAGAGGTTTGCACTCAATAATAGAGCTGGAACCACAAGCCCGTGGGAGTAGGGGCAGAGCTGGATGGGTCAGAGGAAGTGGTGGACCAGTGCTCATAGGTGTTCCGTCAGGACCAAAATGTTTCCCACGGGATTTCAGAGTGGAAACTTAAGCTTTCCTAGAAGTATTCCTGGGGAGAAGAAGTGCCAGTGATTAATCTGTTTGCAATAAGGATAGGAACTGAAATTTGCCCCCTGCTTCCTGGGGAGACGCCTGCTCAGGAAGAACACCTGATTTCCATGGTTCTTTGGTGGCCACTTTCTGCTTGGAAATGTTTGGAGCCTGTTTTGAAGCTGTGCAGAAGAGCATGCTTGCGTCATCCAGAAAATGCAGTGAGTCAGTGGAGTCCTGAGGGAGCTGTAACGGCTCAAACAGAAACTTGGAAAATGAAATGGGGATGGATTTAAAGATACAGCATTTGTGGCTGCTGCTTTGTTTAGAGATCGTCTGCACTCGTTGAAGGCATTGGTGAGGAAGGGGTTCAGGAAGGACTTTGCTGTTGTAAAATACAAGTGGAGCTTTATGAGTGATCCACTCGGGACAGGGTGTGGAACTGGAAGAGGGTGTTAAGCAAGTTCTCCTTGCCATTATACTCAGTAATTTGGTATTCAGGGAATCTCCATGAATTCTTCATTGATATGTGTATTTTGGTATGTTAATGAATAACTTACGGGGAGGGACAGGAAGGAAGGTGGGGGCAGCCTCTCGGTTTGGCCCCCACTCGTCCTTTTCCTTAACGTTTTCAACCGCCTTCAGATTTGGGATGGTTTCCACACCATTACGAGCTGTGCTGTTGCTGCAGTGCAGCTGTGTTGGGATTGCTCTTGGCCCAGCTCATCTGCCCCAGGAGATGCCCCAGGTCCTGTCAGGGAGCCCTGTGTGGTTTGTGAGGATGTGCCCAGGTCCTTGCTGGGCCACAGGTGCCACCACCATGGGGAGGTTTGCTGTCAGTGGATGCTGCTCCTTCTCTTTGTGTCCACCCACAGCTAGACAAAGTGGATTTGGGATACCTCCTTCCTTCAAATCCACAGCAGGACATTTCAGGGATTAGCTGCGTTCTCTTTAAAATGTTTTCAGTTCCTATTGGAGATGAAATAGCCAAGGTCTATCATGATACTGTTGGTGTGTTTGTTGTTTTATTTAAAAGCTTTCAGCAATATGGACCACTGTAGTATTTGGGTGCCTCAAAACCACAGCTGAATTAATCTTTATCATCTCTTTTTGGACGGCAGTGAAGTCAGTATCTTGTGCTTCATATATTCCCCATCGGTTCTGTTTCAGAATTGAGAGCCCACTTTCCTCGTTTACCAGGCCAGCAGAACAAGGCTGGTCCTCCCAGCAGAAGTAGTAGAACCCAGCAAAAAGTCCTGAAAAATCTCCCCTCTGGACAGGCTTTTTTTCCTGCTGGGACAGAGTAACTTCAGGTGCTGAACTTTGTTGGTTTATCTGAGCAGGGCAGGGTAAAAGGCATCAAAGCAAGCTGGCCCTTTACAGGCAAGATGATCCTCCTGGAGTGACTTTTCTGTAAATACAAGAATGACTTTCTGGCGAGCCAAGAATGAAGAAAAATGAGAAAACCTGGCTTTTCCCATTCATTAGGGATTTTTGAGCACGGGCAGCTCAGTCCCTGGGTTCCCTCAGAGCTATTCTGATACTTTATTATCAAAAACATAAAAACATTTTGTGCCTGGGATGTGTATGCACCTCAGTGCTACAGGTTAGCTGTTTTATTCAGACCAGGAAAGCTTCATTAATTCATGTTGATTGAAGAGTGATATGGTCCCCAGCCATTCTAATGCAAATCGATGACTCATTTATATCTTTACAGTTGAATTTAAATTTCTATAAACTTTTAGGCTTAGGCAAGTAATCACATTACAGTTTCGTGACTTCTGTGAAAAATCGATTTTTTTTTCACACTTAAGGCCATATTTCAAACCTGTGACCTCATTCCCATAAAGCAAAGCTATTTCATTACATCATAGCTGTGCGATTTGACTTCTGATAACTGTCATTTACATTTATGTTGGGTCCATTAAATACTTGTCCACTTAAAGAGCTGGCAGGCATTAGCATGTTAGCATGTAAATATTAATTTAAAAAACAGAAGTTGATATTCTTTTGGCCTTCTTGCAGGCAGTTTTGTTGAAAATGAATTAGTTTTCTCTTCCATCATCATCCTTCTTGGTTTCCAAAGAAAATGATTAATGAGCTTTTTCCTTTGCAGCTGCAATATTTGATTGCAGTCTGACTTCACTAGTGATGAATACGGAAATATTTCTGCAGTTAATTGGATGTTATCAAATCCACAGCAGGTGACTAAGACCATACTCAGACGTAGTTGTTCTCCCTCTGTTGCAATGAGCAGGATCTTTGAGGGCAGGTTTCCCTCCATGGCACTTTCCCCCTTTGTATAGTGATGCCAGTTCACACTTTATATTAAATAAATACTTGAGGAGCTTAGTGTCCAAGATCTTCTCCATTCCCTTTGCTTCGGAGAAGCTTAGTGCCCAAGATCTGCTCCATTTCCTTTGCTTTGAGGCACTGAGGTTCCCCTGCTGCTCTATTTAAAGTTAAGTTTCAGATAAGTTGGATGTATTTGGGGTGGGAAAGGATCAACATGTATTTGAAACAGTGCAATATGTCAGTCTCAAGATGCCCATTTATAGGCCCCACATAAATGTCAAATATTTTAGTTTAGTATTTATCCTTAGCAATGGCGAACCGTCATTGAATCCCCCTGAGCTCCAGCTCTAGTGCTCCCCGCTGAAACGACTTAAAACACATCTCTGGTGGTTCTGCAACTTTAAATTGCCCTTCCCCCCCCCCCCTTCTCTGAGCCTCTTCTGTCACCTCCGTTTTGCCAGCAAGTCTTGTGAAAGCAGCATCCCTTGTGATTCAGATCAAATGACTGTCTGGCAGCAGGACAAAGACCCTCCTGTGGGGAGCAATCCAAGGCCATAGCTGGCCAGACCCCCACCCTGGACCCCTCACTGCTTGGGGAGAGGATGCTCTGAGCATGGGATTGAGCAAACCTTCCCCCAGCATGCCAGAGAGGGTAGCACCAAGATTAACAGGAATATTTTCTTGGCACCATCGGCTTGGGAGCTGCGGAGTTAAATTCCTTCCTCAAGCTTTGCCCCCTTGCTAACACCTCCAACACACTGATTATTCATACTAAAAACAAAAGCAACAAAGGGCTAATTGCCCAAATTTTGTAAAATGGCTATTTCTGCACATTGAGCCTCAGATGGCGTTTGACCCTTATTACAGATGGTTTCACTTAATGTATTTTGTTTATACAATCCCTGTTCCTGGAAGTGGTTTCAGAATAGGCTGTTCCTCATTGCTGTTCATGTTTGCTTTTTCTTATGATATTATAAGAAGCTTGAAGAGAATGGATTCAGAAAAGGGCAGTAATCAGTGTTCACAGGCATTTGTGAAAGCCTTTGTATTTTCCAATTAATACGATGTTGACTCCTCAAGCTTTCTAGACTGAAGTGGTTTGGAGCACTTTTGTCCTCAGGCTGTCGAGTTCACTGTGCTTCTGTTAGTCCTCTGTCTGTGCTACGAGACCCCAGGGAGTCCCAGAACATTTATGTGGAACAGCTTGTCATCTGGGACACCTGGTTTTCCGTGCAGGATGGGCTTCTTGGTGCTCCAAGACATGAAAACCTCCTTTCTCTTGGATGCAAACAAAGTGTTTTTGTGCAAGGGGAGAAAAAATTGTCTGTTGTGCTTGGAACTATCTCCTTTTCATGTCTGAAATTAGAATTTCTGCACGTGCAGACGTTTTGCAGGTGGTGCAGGATGTGTTGGTGATGCTGAGCACACCCTGGGTGAGCTGTGAAAAGCCTCCCTCAAGTTCAACGTCAGGAGTCTTAAATTCCTGCCCTGTGCCACAGCCACGAGGCAGCCCCACTCGATGGACAGAATGCGAGTGCCCTTGACGTACATGAGAAGTGTGATTTATAAGCTGGAACTTGGTGTGTTGGGTGTGTTAGTGAAATGTTTCACATTTGTGTAGTACCTTCTAGCTGTGGGTCCCAAGGCTGGGACCTGATTTGTAGTTTGTAGATTTGTAGTAGTTACATTTGGGAAAAAAATGGAGAAATTAGTCAGGTAATTGTTTATCCACAGTGATAGGAGAAATCTAAAGAAGAGCTGGGAATAAAATCATGGCATGTCTATTCATATGATGAAGCAAAATAGTTAATTTCCCCTTATTTTCTTTCTTTATTTTTTCCTAAAATTATTTTTTCTTAAAATCCAGGCCCTGCTTAAGGGGTTGGCAGTAAGAAAAAGTGACAAAGCTATGATCAGCTCTTTCCAAAACAATAACCTGCTAATCCAGTGACCGTGTGATGTCCTTTATAAACACTTCAGATAGAATTAAAAAATGAGAGATCACATGGTCTCTGGGGTTTTTTCAGTTTTACAAATGGTGTGTTACATGGCTTAAAATCCTTTTGTGTCACCTCCTCAATATCTTCTATTGCCCATGCAGTGCCCTTGCTTCATCCGCCTTGACTCCAGAGCTGTTGAAGATTTCTAGTCCTGATTCCTTCTATGAATGTTCCTCTGCTTTGAGATTAATTTTAAAATAGGTTCTTCTGGCACCATAATTGCTGTGTGTGTGGGAGGGAGGGATTAGGGGAACACAGCAGCTCTTTCACCCTCTGAAAATCCTCTGGTCACGCTGGACTTGCAAAGACTGAACTGAACCAAGAGAAGGGAATAAATCAGATGGATGTGTGGCCTAACAAAAACCAGTTAGTTGGCTTTTGCTCTGGGTATTCCCACCTGGTGTCTGTTCAAGCCAGAGCCTTCCTTCTCCTGTATGTTTCAGGCTGCTTTTGTTAGTTCACTATTTTTTGGTCTTTATTCTTGTAATAACTCAATACAACATCTCCAACTTGGCTGGGCAGGCAGAGGAACTTGCATATTGCTGACATGAGACCTCAGTATGGACTGGCAATCAATGAGAAACAGGAAAAGCTGTGAATTAAATTACAGAGTTGTAGTATCTTCTGTCTGGAACTTCTTGGAACACTCTCAGAATCAAGAGAGGCTTAGAGGGAGCTGCAGAGGAACTTCTTACTCCAGAAGGTTTCTCACCAAGCTGTATTTTCAGGAAGCGTCTGTATTGCAGCACTGCTGCATATCTGGGTATCTGTCAGCTCTCTAGGAATTTGAGGCATTGCATTCCCTAGATCCAGACTGGAGTGTAGCCAGTTACTCGAGGCTGGATGAAGTGCTTCCATTTCAGGTGGAAGCAGGTCTCCCAGCACTGAATAACTCAGTGGTCTTTTTAACGGTCTCTGGATGATTAATGAAATCCATCTATAGCTGGTCCAGTTCTATATTCACATTTATTTCTTCGGGATTTGTTTGTCGCTCTCTCAGTAGGAAAAGTTGGTAAGATTAAGCTGTTTCTCCAACTTGTCAATACAGATGGTTTGCTCAGTATTTTGAATTAAGAAACAGCTTTGCTGGCCCCCTCAGGATGCCAGCACTGCTATTTGTGTGAGCATACAGTGAGGGGAGTTCACATTCTTGAACTGGGTCACTGCATGGTTGTGTGAGCACCAGTGCCAGCAAATGGGAGAAGATGGGAAAGGTGGGACCGAGGCATTCTGTGTTTAGATGGGGTTAACGGCTGAGGACCTTACTCCGTGGCAGCAGGATCTCTTCCCAACTCATCTCAGTGTTTGCCTGTAGCACTTTCCTGCTTCCTGCCCTGCTGCTCCGTTGTGCAAGTTTTGAGAGCAGTCACAGGTATTTTAATTTGTGTTTGTTTGTTTAATCCTTTGTGCATGTGCTCAAGATCCTCTTCTCTCCCTGAACAGTGAAGTGACTCAGCTGAGCCTGACCTGAAAGAAGTGTCTAGCTCATCCTTCAGAGCAGAGTGGGATGGCTTGGAGGGTCCCAGTGGTTGTTATTCCTTGGTACTTGGCACTTTCTCCCTGTTTTCTGTCTGATATGTGGGCAGACAGCTGTAAGCCTCAGACCACATGTAACATATCTGTTCTGGAAATGACTCTGATTAATGATGGGCAGGTAAAGAGGGAGTGAATAGAAGGGAACTTTTGGGGTTACTGGAGATCAGTAGCACTGATTTATTTTTTTACGCCTTCCTTTATCTTTCCACATTTTCCTGGAAAGGGAGAAAACATAGAGGTATTGCACAGTCTCATGCCATTTTCTAAATCCATATTCAGATATGACAAGCATGATTAAGATACCAAGGAAACTCATCCTGAAAGGGTTTAGTTTAATAACTTTTGCCCCTTATGAATTCAGCATCACTCTTTTGTTTTGTCTTAATGGTGCAACCTAGGGGGAATGTACCCTACCTTTTGCAAAAAAGTCCGAATTAAAATGCTTCTTTCGATGTCTTTTTATGTTTAGGAATTGAAAAAGAGTGTTAAACCTTTGTGAGAGTTTAGTGCTTGAACTGCATCCGTTTATGCTCAGCAGTGCATGCGTAAATTAGACACTTCTTCCTGCATCCCTGCTCCAGTTGGACCAGGAAGGGTTTTTACCTTTCTTCATAGTGAAGTAGCTTATTTCTGTCTGAAGTTTCTTCCTGTAGGCCCCAGCCTTCACAGGAAAAAATTCTGGTCCTGCATTTACGTCATAGTCCCAGTAGGACTCTTAAAACTTCTTATATTGTGTCCTGACAACAAAATAAAATGCTGAACTGTTTGGAGGGAAGCATAGCTGCAGGCAGTTCTAATTAACTGGAAGCTTTTCCTTTCTGGGAGCATATATTTAATTTCTTACACTGGGAATAATAAGCAATTAGTGCTGTGGAGCACCAGGCACTTACCTCCCACTTATCTGAGGGAGGCTGAGTGTAGACCCTGAGGAAGGATAAATAGTGTAATTCAATTCAAGTGACTGTAGATGGCTTTATATAGTGGATTTTATGCTTATATGGATGCTTTTTTATTTCTGCAGTTACAGAGGGCTTCCACTACTTTCTCAAAGTAGTATGTATTCCCCCATGGATGAATTAGTGACGTCTGGAATTCCTGAGCAGAAGGCACTGGGGTTTGGGGGTTGGGGTTGGGGTTTTAAGGATTTTGAGGATTTTTTCTTTTTTTAAATTAATTTAAGAAAAGAAGAAAAAAGCACACTCATTGCAGTATCAAAATATCTGTATGTTGTGAAGGTTTCTGCCCACTGATATTGATAGTGTTCAAAGACACTAACTGTCTTGGATTAGATCCCTAGAGAAAAATGATCTCTGCAATCGAATTTATCCTATTCTCCTGTTGCTCTGTATGTGTGTTACTTGACATTTTCTTCATTTCAGTAAATTGTGATAATCTTTGCTGAATTCGGTGCTGTAAAAGCATAGGTGAGTGAGGGCAGAAATGATGTGTGGCTGGGAAGGGAACCTTCACCTACCCTGAAATGGCTGTGAAAATGTTAATACTGCTGTGAGACCTCTTTCGTGTGATCAGCTTCAAGGCAAAGGAGTTGAATTGCTGTTAGGCTGGATGGATTATTTGTTTATTTGTGGATCGTTATTTGCTCTGTGTGGCTTTTATCCCGTTGCTTTTCAAGTACTTTGGTGATTCCCACACCTGTGGCAGCAGCAAGTGTGCAGGACACGTCCATAGATCCGTGCGCCAGCTGAAACTCTCCGGCTGGGAGAGAAAATGCAGCACAACCCCTTTGCCTGGGTGGAGAGAGCCAGTGGGAGAAAGGAGTTCCAGCTGGTCCCATCACTGGAATCCAATAGCTGATGCACAGAAGGTTTTTCCACATCGGCTGGTGCTCAGGGGCTCAGGACAGGTCACTGCTCCCGCAGCGGGAGTGGTGAGGTGCAGGCATGGATCAGGCGTGTGTTTACAGCCAGCCCTGGATAAACCTCTCCTCCTCCATGTTCCTCCTAATCCCCGCTGGGTCACATGCGGCAGTGGTTCAGTAATACTTGTTTTCTTTTCTTCTTCTCCCCTTCCACCCCCTCCTCATGTGTAATTTGATCTCCGAGGCCTGCTCTTCTGCTTTGGCAGATTTTTCAGCTCTTGAATGGAAGAAATTAACCACTTAGTTACTGCCAGGACTGATCCCTGTTCACTGGTCTCTTTGGCTCGTCCTGCGGACGTGCTCGGACTTACACAAGAAAAGCCAAAGAAGTCATCAGCTCTAAGCTCTCTGTTTTAACCTCTTCTTTTACCTCTACTTTTTCATCTGCATTTCCGTGCCTTTTCATTTAAAAGAAATACGGAAATGCTCCCACTCAAGATCTGAGTCAGTATTTGGCAAAGATACTTCTCTAAAATTTATTTGCTGATCCTTTCCAAACATGTATGTTTTTTCTGATTGTACCCCGGCTGTCTGTTATCCCTCTCTTCCCCAGGCTGGCAGAAAATACTGAACTTCAGCAGAATCCCCAAACTGGTGGAATTCTACCTATTGCACAGGAACTTCCAGTCCCTGCTCCCTCTTTTGCAACCTTAATAAACTGCCTGGACAATGGAAGTTCAGTCATTACGAATTTATGCGATTTTTGTGTCTTTAAGGTACACTGCTATTTTTTTCAGATCTGAAAAGTGCGAGAAGCATCTTTTTTTTTTTTTCTTTGCCTGCAGATGTTTCAAAAAATGTTCAGTGGAAGAGGCCCAAAACTTTTTCAATGATGTGTGATGAGCCCCTTTGGACTTGAATTTAACCTTGCAGGCTTCAAATGCTAATGCTCCAAGCAATTCCCTGTGGAACTCATGACCCATCATGGGTTTTTACATGAGTACAGTGAATACAGATCACTATTGCAGGAATTTAGTAGTTTATGGAGACAGATCACCATTGCAGAAATTTAGTAGTACCTTCTGCTTTGTTACTACCTTAAAAAAATAAGGATTCTGCTCTGTTGCTTGAAAGGAATTTCAAATAGTTGAACATCCCATCTCTGAAATCCCACCACTTCCCAGCCACCTCCTTCACTCATGAAAATTGCAAATAACAAACATCTGTTAAATCACAGAGAAAAAACAACAAATGCACATGCTTTATTGCAAAATCCTTGGCTTTTCCATTGATGTATACAGTGGACTTTTTGTAACCTGGCTTTTCTTGGTTTTTTTTTTTTGAAGTTTCTACTTATGACAGTGGGACTTAGTAAGTCCGAGTATCAGAAGTGTTTAATATCTCCCTGTACATGCAGATACCTCTTGTGCTCTTGCAGGGCCATTCACGCTGTGCTGGATGTGAAGGAAGGAAGGAACACACTCTTTGCCCTCAGGTGTTAACTTGCCTTTGTTCAAATCCATGTGTGGGGTTTTTTTTTATTTTATTTACAATAATACCTATTGTAGAATGGTCAGAGTAGTAGCAAGAGGCTTTTGTTTTTAACATGCTGTTTTAACTAGCTGTTGTAAACATGTCAGCTGGATCTTGAGAAGAGCTTAAACAGGAAGGTAGAATAGTGGTCTCTGAAAATGTTTTGTGTGTGAATTCGAAAAGGAAAGAGAGGTTTCTACTTAATAAGCTTGAAGAGAGACACTGGCAGCACTGGTGGAGTGGTTCTGAGTTAGGGCGGTGCTGGGGAAAGTCAGGATGGCATTTACACACATCTCTGGCACAAAGGTTCATCTGGGCAGAGTGGTAAAACCACTTGAGCCCTGTTTATCTGGGTGTGCACTCCTAATGCCAGTGGTATTATGGATTCCTAGAGCTCACCAAGTCAGTGGTAGTTGGAGATCCCTCAGTATCCTGGTGGCTTGGGCTTTCTCCCGAGCTATATGAACTCACTTGGAGAGTTTTATGGGGCTGATGTAGAGCCCGTTCTGTGTGAAAACACCAGCAAGGACTTTTCTCACCCTCTGCTCATTACGTGGCAGATATTACAAATAAATCCTAAACGCCATTGCCTTTATGTGTAGTGCTGTCATTGCCAAGTAAGTGAAGAACCTTGGAGTATCCTGGAAGACTTGTTTTCTCTTGTCCTTTGGAGTCTGAACAATCACTTCAGACTAAGAGGTGATTGACTCAGGAGACAGTTGTTTAAATCTGAGGTGGCTTTTAACTGGCTGGGTGTGGGATGTACATTCACCTCTACCCCTGCCAATCTTGGACTCACCTTCTGCCGTGCTTTCTTTGGCAGAAGGAATTTCTTTACCATAACAAAACTCTCATGACTCAACGTGCTCCGTTCACTGAAGTTGTTGTATTCATTGCGAACAGGTCTGCAAGACTCCACCAGAGTTTTTGTTCTGCTCATGCCAAGAAGGTAGAGTTTAGTTGCCAGGATTTTAAAGCTGTAGTCCTCTCCGTCTGATAGATAGCACTACCTTCTCAAATGTTTGGTGCTTTGTAGAAGACACTAAGAGTGGATGAAGTTGTTTAATGGTGGAAGATTAAAAATCCAAAGGAAAACTGGAATCTGTCAGACAAAGCTGGACTAGCCCTCAGGAAAACAGGCAATGCTGTATTTGTTGTCGGATCAAAGCCCATCTTTGTTACGGCTACGTCTGTGACACATGCTGTGGTCATTCATGGATTTCAACACAGGCTTTCTTTGATCATTTGAATATACACATATACACATTTTTCATCAGGTAATGGTGTTAGGATGTGTTATTCCACTAATGTGAAAGATGCCATCAGAAGAGAGCTGTGTAGAATGTGAGTGCTCTGTGGCATAGATCTATTTTTAATCCTAAAGACAGTGACCTATGCATGCCCAAAATCACATGTAATCTTACCACTTACTAAGAAAAATGCATCTCATGAATTATGTGATTCTACATTTTGTTGCTCCAGAGACAAAAAAACTGTTTTACAGCTGGCACTGAGTGAGTCTTTATCACCTGTGGGGAAATTTTCAACTGCATTTATAGAAGAGAAAGATAAGGCACAGGTAACTTAATTGTAAACAAGAATTTGCTCTTTTTCTGGCACGCTCCTTTACCCCTTTGCTTTAACTACTCGTTTGTGACACTTGTGTTTCAAGTGATTTCTTCCATCCCAAATCAGCTGAATGTACCTATCAAAAAATGCCCAGACTTTGGGACTTGAAACTCTGTTAAATTTCCATGCTTCAGAAGAGGATTTTAAAACAAAATTAAGCTGAGATTTTTAAATGGGTGATGAACACTCAAGCTGTTTTTAATGGTATCGCAACAAAATTCACTCCAGCTGCTAACACGTGGGATCATGCCAAAACTCCCTTTCTGTTCGTGGAGTCCAGTCCTTTCGCTGCTGCTGTCGTGTGTGTGTATGTGATCATTTTCTTTTGGAAAAAAAATCTGTCCTCATATTCTGGGTAGCATTAGGAAAGTAAAGAATAAATATCTGTCTGCTAGAAGCAGCTCAAATACAAAGGCCCTTGGCTAAATAGGTTTATGCTCTTGTAGGAGCATGAACAATAAAGGCTAATGAAGATTGGATTGCATTAATGAGAGCAGAGCCAGCAGGTCGAGGGAAGTGATTATTTCCCTCTTTTTGGCTCTTGTGAAGCCACATCTGGAGCTCCTTCCCCTGTAGCAGATGCTGAGACCCTGGAGGGAGCCTGGCGGGGGCTGGAGCCATCGGTGCCCCCTGGGGCCGAGGGAGCTGCATTGGCTTGATCGGGAGAGAGGGGATGGAAGGGGTCCCAGTGCTTTCATAACCACCCAACCGGTGGTAGGAAAGACTCTTCCCAGAGGTGCACAGCAAAAGGAGGAGAAGCAACTCTTAAAACTTGCAACAAAGCAAAGCTGGGTAGGTATGAGAGAATAAAAAGTGTTTAACTGCCCAGCAGACTCGGTTAAAGTTTAGCTGCACAGAGCCTGGGAGAACCTGATGTAGAGAGATAGCCTCCTTCTGAGCAGGAGCTGAAACTGGAGACCTTCTGAGTCTGCCCAACCAAATTGTTTTGCCATTCTGCAGCAGAGAGCCTGAGTTGAAGGTTGCATCAGTCACTGTGGTCCAGAAATCTGCATTCATTTCATGACTGATCTTGTTCTAAGATGTGTATATGACAAACAAATGTGAGAGAGATTAATAGCTGACAGCAGTTAAGAGTGGCAGAGGTTGTGTGACACTACCAGTATGGCTTTTATTTCTGTATCACCAGTTAATTTCATGGCATTCAGGAAAGGCAGAGGGTATTTGCTCAAAGTATTTACAGCCCCGTTTGCCATGACACAAAAGAGGAAACGTTGAAGGATGATGTTTGTAGCGCAGGGACCACACATGCGTGTCTGCCTGGAAGCATAAAGGGAATTAATTTGTTTATCTACAGAGGAAGTTATCCCGGATAGCTCTTTGTGTTTAACTCCCCAAGAGGATGTGTTTCTCCTACAGTGAGGTTTCTCTGCAAACGGGTTAATTTAATTTGAGATGAGGCATTCTTCCTCAGGAATAAAAACCCCAGGAGTTCATCAGAAATGTAATCCGCATTAATTCTGCTGGCACTCATTGTATTAACCTTAATTGTAATGGCTGGGTGGTGTTCATGGGGGGCAGCCTTTGTACTGCCAGGAAATGCTGTGGGGCTTCTGTGTTCCTACAGCTGCAGGAGAAGCGGGATAGGGATGGGGATGCTCGTCACATGGAAAAGAAGTTGCGTGCAGAATGCTTGGTCTGCTCTTAAAACCTCATTTCATCCCAGTTCCCTAAACATGGCAGTGGGCTGAAGCACGTGAGGACAGAGCTCCTCCTGTGATTTATGTGACCTTTCTCCTCCAAATATGTATTTAACTCCTCTTTTTGTTCTTTCAGTTTTCTCTTCCCCTAGCGCAATTGCACAAAAGTTCCCTGTCAGGCAGGCAAGGAACAAGTAGATAAGTATTGGTTTCTCTTAAAACTGGTGTTTCCATAAAACAGAAATTCTTCAGAAGTGGAGAGAGGATGAGAGAGGGTGGGGAGAATTGTGGTGTTGTCCTCCCAATGTCCATGCAGGCTGCTAACAGTGGGGATGGGATCTGGAGCCTTACCTCTTTGCTTGACTGTCTGAGTTGAGGAAATGTTAAAGTTTTCTACCTGCTTTCTGGTGTATCAAATGGCAATATCCATGTTCGTGTTTTCTGAGAAAAGCATGAAGGCGCTTTGAACATCACACTGTCCTTACGGTTATTTCTTTGCTAGAAATGTGTCTTGTGGTATTTAAAAAAATGCAAATGCTTTTATTGCAGTTCAGTATGGGTTGAGAGATCAAGGATTTTTTTCCCAGCTGTCTTTCATGTGTACACCCCATGGATCAGAAGACTGAAGCAAAGTGATGCTGTAAAATAATGTTTAAAGAGTCTGAGCAATGTTTGCTGTTTCAGAGGCACAGACCTCAGATGCTGGAAGCATGCAGAGTTTCCCCTAAAGTATTCAATGTTTGAAAACGTTGGAGGGCAAAAGAGCACGAGCACTAGTCAGTAACCTTGCCAAAATAAACTGTCGGATGTGAAGGGAAGTTTTCAGGGACAAAAATGAAGATTTGCTGCTCTGTTGACTCTGTGTGTGACACACCAAGGGCTCTACACGTTGTGGTGTGGTTTGTGCTGGCATCAGGCCGTTTTCCCCAGGCTCTGTTTTGCACCCCTAATGAACTCTGCACCCTTGAGCACTTCTTGCTCCAAGCAGCAAAAGCACCCCAAGTTTTGGGAGGTGAAAGGGGATTTTTGAGCGGAAAAAATGCAGTTGTATACATAGCCAATGCTATCTCCTTTAGAGAGATATAGGTAGGTAGGTAGGTAGATAGGTAGATAGATAATATATATAACAAAAATTATGGTTGTTTTAAATGGGACACACACAATAATGCCAGAAAACAATCGATAAAAATGCATAACCAGAGAGCATTAATTGGCGTGTAGCCTTGAGAAACATGCAGGGGAAAGGCACAGTTTGCAGGGAAAAAGAATAATAGGTAGTGGGAGAGTGAAAACTTTTGGGCCCTTGTGCCAGTGGAGCAGCATCCTGCGTGTGTAACCGCATTAGCCGAAACCTGAATCCCTGTGCCTGTAATTAGCTCAGAGATACTAAGACAGGATCCCTGGGAAGGAGCTGCAGCTCCCCCGCCGTTTTTGTGCCTGGTTACAAATGGGCATCGCTCTCGGGTTGCCTGTCCCCGCTGCAGGCGCGGTGTTTGAACAGCCCCTTAATGGGCTGTGAAATGACGCGCTTTGCAGGCTTTGCCGAGCTCCCGCAGTTCCCTGGGCGCACAAAGCTCCAGCGCGGCAGCGTCGCGCCTTCATCCCGCCTTTTCCTCCTTTTCCCAAACCTGTTAGTTTCCCCCTCGGCCTCCGCGGCGCTGCGAGAGGCGCAGGCAGGAGGAGGTTAAGGAGCGAGGGCGTTGCTGGATGCCTGATGTCATGGAGGCCGGCGGCGGCTGAGGGGCCCTTTGTTGGCAGCGGAGCCCCAGCAGCGCCCGGCGGCTGCCGCGCACGGCCGGCACCGCTTACTCTGCCCAACGTGGTTGGCTTCGCTTTTTTTTCCGTTTTTTTTTTTTTTTTTTTTTTTTTTTTTCTTTTTTTTTTTTTTTCTTTTTCCAGAGTTAATGANCTTTTATTTTTTTTCCCCTCCCTTCCTCTCTCTCCCGCCAAAAGAGTTGGGAAGGAGGGAAGATGGCTGGAGTTAACTCCCCGGGGCAGGAGGTGCGGGGCCCCTGCATTTTCCGCCTCTCCGGCTCGCCCTTGTAATGCTTTTCCGAGCGCTGGATTTCGTTGAATTTTCCTAGATGTTTTGTTTTAGGCTTCTCTTGGATATGCTGTTTTAGACTTCTCCTGGACTTTTTTAGACTTTTACCGGATCTTTTTAGACTTTTTTTTTTTTTATTAGACTTCTAACGGATAATTCCACGCAGAAGAAGCTGAAGCGGGGGGGGAAGGGAAACCAGACAGCCGAAGCCAAACTCTAACAAATGAAAATGTTGGAGATTTGCTTGAAATTGGTGGGTTGCAAATCGAAGAAGGGGCTTTCCTCCTCCTCAAGTTGCTACCTGGAAGGTGAGTACCCAAAGGGGCCAGGGTTGGGACATGCTCCGGAGGGGCACAACCCGATCCCATCACCACCATCCCAGGCACAAGTTATCCCTCGATTGCAAGTTGGGGCCAGGTTTTGGGGGATGTTTGGAGCTGGCTAGGTTCAGGCTGGGCTGTCCCACGCGGGGTTGAAGAACCGAGCGGTGTCGGCGGCGTACGGACCCAGGTGCCTTTCATTAATGCAGTTACAGAGGGAGCGCGGCTCTACCATTTATGGTTGTAAAATGTCAAGTGATCTTATTGCCGAGCTCATAAACAAATCCCCATCTTCAGGCCTCTGCTTTATTTTTTTTTTTTTTTTTTCGGCGGGGGGAAGATCTCCCTTATTTTGGACGTGAAAAAATCCAGCCCCAGACTCAAGAAGAAAATTTAGATGAGTCCATCGGTGAAATATTTTCAGCGTGCATTAATACGTAATGTCTTGCTTCATTTTGGTTATCCCCCTTCTAAGTTTGCTTTCCACAGGCATTCGTTTAACTGAATTTTCTTGCATGTTTGCTTTTAAAAAGTGATTTTTGAGTCACACCCGTGGTTACTTCTAGACAGTGAGATGTTAAACATATGGACTCAACTGGTTTGGATGGAAAGTCTGGGCGACAGAGGCACCGTGCTGGGTGGAGGGACTAAGGGCTGAAATCTTGCTTGGCGTGCCTCAGTTCACCCTGACGTGGCTTCACACCCAGCCTGTGGAACAGCGATGTGGTCCCTCTGTTCAGCCCCTTCGCTGCACTTCCAGGGCTGCGTCCATCCCACTGGTCCAGGCTCCTTCAACTTCTTTTGTGTTGCTGGATGTTGTTTCAGTAAAAATAATCTTCCTGCCAGGAGGACCGTGCTAACTCATCAAATCAGAGGCATGAAAGGCAGCAGCTGATTTCCAGGGGCCTATCGCAAGTCGCTGTTGCTCAGCTCTCAAGTATTCAGTACAGAAACAGACCTCAGAAATTCATAGGTTAGGAATCTCAAAATCTACAAATGGCTGCTCGTGGCAAACTCGCTTGAAGAAATTTTGGATCAAGAGTCTGTATTTATTGGATACATTCAGTGACTCTGAGGAATTTTCTGTTCTCTAAAATCAAAGAACAGTTTCCAGGGGACTTTCTTTGCTTATTTGAAGTTTCAGAAACCAAATGGTGGGCAGATGCATGAGTAATTTTGATGGTTTTATGTGACTGACTTCTTCTGTGATCTTTTAAGTGTACAAAACCTCTGTCTGTGTCCCCTGCCTCTGGTATTGCTCAGGCTGTGTGTTGAGAAGGAGCTCCAAGCTATGCTGGGCCTCCTGTCTGTGCCGCTGGATCTTTCAACACAGCCCTGGGAGAACAGGCAGAGCATCTGGGGCCTCATTTCCCTCTGCAGAAATGAATGCTAAAGGATGATGTTACAAGGGTGTTACCCCCTGACTGTTTTTGCAAGTTTTCTCTTTTGTGTTCATTACAACCACTCCCCCCCGCTCCCCAGTTTGCAATGCAGTTGCATAATAGGATTAGAACATAGTTTTTGACTTGGCCATATAGGCAGTATGAGTTAAGAATGTTGGACACAATTAATATTGTAGTATTTCTACCCTCTGCTTCCCTGAGACTGTGGTTGCATATTTATTTTTTATGATGGACTGGGAAATGTGTGCTGAAACAACTTTTAAACAATCACCAAAGCTGGCATCAGAGTGGGTGTTAAAAGTGAGCACATGTGTCAGCTACAACCTACATGTGACGGTCAGGACATAGACAGCTCAGAACCCCCATAACTGATTGGGGAACTCCTGGAGAGCAGGGTGAGACACTCATCTGAGGGGAAAAAAAAAAGGAGTTAAAAAAAGTAGGATTTTCTATTACTCCTTTCTAAAGCTGAAGGTATTCCTTTTCTTATAAACATTACTAAGAGGTTGAAATCATAATTGAGGACTCCTCCACAGGAATGGTGGTGGCTTGTCCCAAACTCCTGAATTCCAAGAGCACAAGTGAAATCCATTTGCTTGTGTTGCCCTTAAGAATGTAACAGGTTTTTATATATGGATTTGTTATTTTAAGCTTGGCAGATCATCAGAAGGGGACAGGGTTGTGTCAAGGGTCAGAAACTCACGATCATTGCTCCTGCATCCCTGTGAACAGCCTGTGATGGCCAGTCCATGTCCATACACATCCCACAGCCTCTGTGAAGCTTCTGAAAGGATTAATGAGATGATGGTGATACCATTGGAGGATTTAACTCTGCTGTTGTTATCTTAGTTGTATGGAAAGCTGAAAGTTTCTTTACTATAATATATTAGGAAGCCTTAAACATAGCTGCTTAAAGGCTGAAAGGTCCATTAGGTGCTTGGAAAACCAATTGCAGCAAGCATAGATGAAATTTTACTTAATTCCTTATTTTGGTATTCATATGTTAACAAACAATTCAGTTCTTGGTTGATGAATAGCATGGGATGTAACAAAATCAAGTATGTTTTATTTTTAAATGTACTTTTTGAGAATACTGTTCTGAGTCTGGATTTGGTGTAAGGCTGATTTAGTGTCAGGCACATGGGTAGGTGTACATGTCCTTTGACCAAGTAATCAGAAATGTGGTTTTCTTTTCATGGTGGTCCCTTCTGAAAGGCTTTTATGCTCTGTTAGTTTGCAGGAACGAGGATTGTTTGGGGATCTCTGTGTGTGATGTGCAGAGATGGCAGGTACTGTGGCCCATGGCTGTGCAAGGCCAGACTGTCCCACTCCCTGAAAAAGCTGAAATCTTTTCTTAACTTGATCAAAAATGAGTTCAAACTGATTCTAACAATGACTGAGTTTTCATGCTGACTTTTGAGCTGGGCTTTCTTTGCCCTCATTTCTGTTCTCACTAGTAAATATTATTTTAAAATGTGACAGATCTGAATTTCTGTCATCTGCTTTCTCCTTTCTGCATTTGCCAAAATGAGTAATTTCTCACCCACTTCGCACCAAGAAAGGGTAAAGAGTAGAAGGGAAGAGGCAGAGTGAGTACTGCTGCCAATCTGATCAGGAAAACAGAACATGTCCATGTCCCAAATAGGGGCTGAAATAGTCTCGCTGCCTTTTTGGGCTTGTCTCTACCACTGAAAGGCAAAAGCCTTGTTTAAAACCTGTCAGTGTTCTCTGTGAAGTTTAAAAAAACATTTTGGGGACACTAGTAAAGTCCTTTTGTTTTCTAACTGAAAGGATTTCTGTCCTGCCAGCTGTCAGACTGGCTTTTTTAATTTATTTTTTTTTAGTGTCTTGTTACAGCTAGAGTAGACAAGCCTGGGGAGGAGCAGCAGCTTGTAGCCATTGCCCTGTTCCTGTACAGGGATTTTTAAACTGCATTTGGGCACGTATTAAGCCAGACCCAAATCAGCAGCACAGCAACTCATCTGCCTCAGTGTCACTGGGATCAGCAGGCAGGGCTTTGGTCACCCTGTTAGGGAGAGCAAATGCATTAAGCTGGACTTGCTGCCTCCCTTCTATTTCCTCTCTTCCTTGGCTATTTTCTCCTCATGGCCTCTCATCTACCACCACTCAGTAGAGTTCTTGCTATTGTACACGTTTCTGGCTTTGTAGTGGCTTCTTACTTATGTGTTTATTCTAGTGGTTCTTATTTGTCCCATCTTTATTTAAGAATCTGGCTGATGGTGCTTGCTACCATTTCCCATGGGATGTGGTGAGGGAAGGATTATCATTTCACACGAAAAGCTGGAACTATTTTCAGACCTGAAATTGGTCATCCACAGATATGTCAGTTCTTCCCTGAGCAGTCTGTAGAGCTGCTTAGTGAAACAAGGGAATATAACAGTAAATCTTGATGATTCTTGCTTGGTGATTTGCCTGCCCAGGGCTCAGAATCAGGCACACTTCCCTACTTCTGCTTCTTTAGTAAGGAAACAAAACCAAAAGCTATAAAAGTGAAGTTGTCAGGAATACTGAAGTGTCATTGATGTTCACTTGAATCTGGTTACTCTTTCCCCTTCCTCTACCAGAGGTTATTGTATAAGGTCAGGCAGCAGCTTAGTGGCAGATTTGGGAATCAAGTTCAAATTTCTGCCATACCCACAATTCCACTCCATCCATCTAAAGCTGTGTTTAGCTGACTGGAGAAGGATGGTGTTTGACATGTTTGCCATGTCACTAAGGGGTTATAAATGGAATAAACTCAGTGAATGAGCTCAGGTAGAACCTTCGAGCCTGTGTAGGAGCGAACTTCCAGAAGAACCCAACAAAAGAGCTGGGGAGATTGGCCCAGCTCAGAGGAATGGGGCTGGTTGGGAGAGGCTGGATCAGTTTCTGCACTCCTTCATCTGTGTATATAAATACACAATGTTTAAAAAGTGATATTTATCCTCATGATGGCTCCAAATATCAGCCAGGAGCAATTGCCAGTGTTGCAGAAGGGTCTGTGGCTTGGGCTATGCAGTGGGTGACAGGAGAGGCTGAGCCTGATCTCACAAAAGGGGCGAGTCTGAAATAAAACATGAATCCTTCCTTCTTTTTGGAAAGATCTGGTTTACAGATTCTTTTATTTTATTTTTAATTCCATATTCCATCAGGCATAGGCAATCTGTGAGGGTCACTAAGGTAAAATAGTGGAACAGAGAGGCAGCTGCTCCATCATGTGCTCAGAGTCGGGAGCATTTGGACGTATTAAATCTGCATTGCTGTTCTGCCATTTCTCAAAATTTCTTCCAGGGCAAAAGAAGAGTAGGGGGAATGTAGAGAAAGGAGAAGGCTTAGGTGGCATGTGCTGTGCCTCCAGAGAGATTACTAGATGTGTTCTGCTCTCCCTCGCTCTACAAACCTTGTGGAAAAAATGCCAGCACAGTTTGTAAGCCCACAGGATGTTTGTTTTTTAGGGAGACAGGAGGTCTCCTCCTTCCCTTGGGACTGCTTCGCAGTCAGCTGTGGAGGAGCCAAGTGTAATTCTGTGCTCCTGCCTGTTTTCCAATCCTTCCTTTACATTTTGAAGGAGATTTGCTTGCGTTGATCTACACCAGAATTGTTCATATCTGACAACTTCTCACACAACCCCTAACAATGATTCATGGCTTTGTGTAAACAGTAATGAGCAGGAGATAGTTGCCCTTACGAAACCTTTTAATGTGCAAGCATAAATACCTTCTGGTAAAAACTTAAATTAGGGGGGAAATGATGACATTCTTATGGCTAATGCTTCAAAATACAAGCTACTGTTGCCTTTTTTCAAAATCTGCGTCGCTTTAATTAAGAGTCATCATTTAGTTGGTGTTAGTGGAGAACTGAATTATAGAGCTGCTTTAGGACTCCTATCAGGAATCCAGGTGTTATCCAGAGCACGGTATGATCAGAGTAATAAATCGCAGCCTTGCTGGGATGCAGCACAAGACAAAGTGGATGTGTGGAAGGAACGATAGTGCAGCGATAACAGATTGAATTATGCTCGCTTCCTGCCCCATCACCATGCCAGGGTGGCCTCCTGTAGGTACAGCAGCCAGGCTGATTTATTAGGAGGAATCTGGCCCACTGAAGGAGGAATCTGGCCCACTGATCTCAGCAGTGCTGTAAAATTGTAGTTAAAACCAGCAGTAGGAGGTGAAGAAACAGTAGTTTGTTGAAAAAGACCCTCAATATGTAGGAACAGCAATGTCTTAATTCCTGCTCTGAAGGACTGGAATGTCTGCGCAGATTTACTGGAGAATCGCTCAGAGGGATAAACGCTGCTGACAACCGGCTGTACGTGGCTCCCAGATGGACGTGTCCTGTCTGCTTCTCTCGCTTCATGGTTTTGTGTCCTCAGTCTGCTGACAGTCTCCTCTTGGGGCCCAGACCTTTAAAAGTGTGTTTTGTCACGGTCTATCAAGCTTCTGCTACACTCGGGTCACCACAATTCCGCTCTTTCCTTTATGCTCTTCTCCATGTTGACTCAGGGCCTCATCCTCCCTTTCTGGACGTTCTTCAAGCTTCTTTCACCACCTTCCCCACCCCAGTTCTTAACTTGGGGTTCCTGCCTTCTGGAAAAACCAGCCCCACTCATCCCAAGAGTTGGGTCTGGCATCTCCCCATCGTGCTCTCCTTCACAGCACATTCACGCACAGCCTGCACCTCTGTTGGGTGCCTGTGGCTGCACAGGGGAGTCAGACTGGGGGAGACAGAGGGAATGAGCATCCTCTGTATTCACTGGGGGACCAGTGTGGTTTTCCAGCATTAGGGAATTCTCGTGTGTGTATTTAACAGCTCTTGCTCTTGCTGGTCTTTGGGTTTGCAGGTGTTATCACTGAGTCAGTGTCTGTAGGAATGTCATCGAGCAAAACCAGCCTTCCCTGACTCCCGTAGCGCAGCTTGTGGGTGTTGTTGGTGGCTGGCACGGTGCTGTCTCACAGCTGAATCGAAGCACATACCTTGGCATCTGTGTGTAGTGAGTCAGTCCCAGCCTCGCCGCGGCCTGGGCATGAGGGAGGGATTCTTGTGGAGTGCTTGGCTTTGCTCCTGCATCCCCATCGCTGCCTGAGCCGTCCTCCGCTGGGCTGCGATCTTGCTAGAGTTGGAGGGGAGCCTGCCTTGGATTTCCTGCCTTCCTGCCGAATCAGTGCCCCGTGTGGGAGGCATTTTCCTTCCTAACAGGGGTTACAGTCCATCCCATGGAGCAGCATGTGGTAGTTGGTCCCGTGTTTGGGGGAGAGCGTCACAGCATCACTCTTCACTCAGGCTGTGTATCTGCCACTTGCAGCTCTCTGCTGGCTGTCTGTTCCAGGTGTTTACTGATGGTGTAACTCCTTGGAGTATCTCCAGTCACTGCAGTGCCCTGTGTTTGATAAGGGAGCTTAATGGGCCTGACAGGATCAAAGCGTTTTCATGGTAAAATGATTATAGCTTAATTTCTGAAAGTGGATTTTCTGTTTCTTTTCTCATTGTTCCTCTTGAGGGAAACCCAGGCTATTAAAGTGTATTTTCCTGCAGGACATGGGAAGAGGAAGCAAGGATGTTAAGATGCTTTAAAATAACCACCCAACACACCACTACTTTTTCTGACTTTGGCATTGTTTAGAAAGTGGAATTATTTCACTTCTGATTCACTGTGGAAATATATCTCCCCGCAGATACTGTTTGGCTAGGAAAGCAGGCCCAGCAGTGCCTGTATTTGCTGTTTTGCTCACATACATCATATACGTTTTCCAAAGAACACAGTAGTACTCATATACATAAATAACCACCCAGAGAGTCTTTACCAGAGATCACCTGACCAACACATCAAGGACACCAGATTGTCTGTGAGTAAACAGTGGCCACCACCGTTATTCACACTGTCACCACCAAAGATATTAGAAAAGTAATATTAGAAAATAATGTGTATTGTTAGGATTTGTAGGGTTGAATTTTGGGGGTTTGGTGGGGATTTTTTTAGCATTTCCCCAGTGGGGAATGTATTTTGGATATGTCCCAATCCACACTTAACTTCATGCCTTTTCTGGTGTCAATTGCATTAGTTCTTCACTGGTTTACTGGCACAGCTTATACTGGATTTTCAGGCCAAACAAACAGGAGTGTTAAAAACGTATTTTGACGGCATTGCATCTGTATAGCAGCACAGTGCTAGTGAGTATTACAGGTATAAATAGAGTACTGTGCTCCCAGGTGACCTGACAGTCTAGGAGACACTTGGCCGAGAATTTCTCTGTCCAAAGCCCTGTCTGTGCAGAGGAGGGGTTCAGCAGGCAGGGGCTGATGCTGTGTAATGAAGGGCAGTTTCGTGGCACAGGGGCCTGATGTGACAGTGCTGTGTTTCCTGTCCCCAGAGCCGCAGTGACGCAATGGTTTGTGTGCAGCGCTGTGACCTCGCTCAACAAACTTACCCAGATGGAAAATGACCCTTCAAAAAACAAGAGTTTCACAACTTATTGTCCTGGCTCTGTGCCAGCACATCTTGGGGCAGCGTGTTGAAGAGTGAGGGTGCACAGTCATTGAGCACCTCGGCTCCAAACTCTTGAATCATGCTGCAGAGGGAAGGACTTGCAGGAAAAACTGCAATAAAATTCTCTGATGTACTTGAACTTGCCTGATACTTACTGAATATTACATGTCTCATGTGCTGCAGGGTTCAAAATACTTTGGAGGTTTGTTTTTACTCACCTGTAAAGCTCAGTTTTCAGGAATCTCTGTATTTGCAGGTGTCTAAGGGTTGCTAAAAATGTAGAAGTATGCTCAACACTGCTCTGGTTTCAGAGTGATGGGCAGGAGGGAGGGCAACAAAAAAGGCACTACCTTGTCCTCAAATAAGAAGAGAAATGATTAAAAATGCTGTGAAGACCTAACTCCTCCTTAAATACCATGTCTTAGAAATCTCTCCCTGCTTGGCTCACTGTGCTGCACGTTCTGGCCATTTCATTTATAGGATAATTAAGGGATTTACCTTTTAAAGGTCCTGGGTTTGTTTTCAAATCTGACCATTTCAGCAGTTAGGTGTGAGCCAAAGGATTTACAGGCAGCAAACAGCCTACGTGAGCTGCATTTGCGGGAGGGAGGGAGAGGGACTTTCACTCACCTGCATGTCCCGGGAGGCAGGAGCTGGAAGCTCTGGGAAGGCTGGGGACAGCTCTGGAACAAGAGTGTCCTGCCCATGTGGCAGGAGATCTGCATTAAGGCACTGTCCATATCTGTCCTCTGACGCATGAGGAGCACACGTGTCATGAAACAATGCAACTTAGAAAGTCAGAGTGCGTGGGTCGGCCAGATGGCTTTTATCAGTCAGAA
Organism: Dasyornis broadbenti; assembly: GCA_013397935.1. Lineage (NCBI taxonomy): Eukaryota > Metazoa > Chordata > Aves > Passeriformes > Dasyornithidae > Dasyornis > Dasyornis broadbenti. The sequence goes on from VZRN01002539.1 coordinate 54,651, forward strand.
TGAACCTGGTTTTTCCTTTCTCTCTCTCTTTCTCCTCCAGAAGCCCTTCAGAGACCGGTAGTGTCAGACTTTGAGCCACAGGGTCTGAGCGAAGCAGCTCGCTGGAACTCCAAGGAAAACCTTCTGTCCTGTCCTAGTGAAAATGACCCCCATCTCTTTGTTGCACTCTATGATTTTGTGGCAAGTGGGGACAACACTCTCAGCATAACTAAAGGTAAGGTCACTGGCCAGAATTCCACTGGGAGTGTGGGAGAAGGTGTAGAAAGGAAAGTCGCTGTGAAATAATTAGGTTATACACTAAACCCTGTGGAATTTTTTTTACTGTGGGAAATCATCTTAGATAAATACAAATACTTCACAAAGTCATAACCTTTTTAAAGGTTATAACTGTCTTTTTCTGTTGAATTGGGCAAGAAACTGTTTGTCAAAACTAAAGTCTCCATTAGGAGCAAGAATTTGAACTGAGAAATTAAACTGAGCTGATTTTGGAAGTTAACCTCTATTTTCACAGTTCTCCGAAACACAGTCCCTGTATGAAAAATGACTGTGCAGATATAAGGACCAGAAGAATTGAGTAAGAAAATGCTCTGTGTTCTCCAAGTCACATCTACTTACTTACCTTCCTAATTGAAATTATTTTTTTATTGTTTATCCACTCCAGTTCTTTCCTAGCTCCATCAAGCCAACTCAGTTCAAATATTATTTGCTGGATTCATTTTTTAAACTCAAGTAGTATTGGAGCTGGTGCAGAACTGCAGGAGAGCCTAAAAATCTAAAGCATGTGACTTTATTTGGCTTGGAGAGGTCCACTCAAGCTTGAAGAGAAACACATGCTCCCTGCTGAGTCAGATACCTATTCTTATAGGAGATTATTTAATGATCTGCTAGCCAGAAAGAACCTATCTTTGTCCTCAGCTCCCAGGCTTGCCATGCCTAAACACATTTTCTTTTCCCCAAGGTGAAAAGCTCCGTGTGCTGGGCTACAATCACAATGGGGAGTGGTGCGAGGCGCAGACCAAGAACGGGCAGGGCTGGGTCCCCAGCAACTACATCACCCCGGTGAACAGCTTGGAGAAGCATTCCTGGTACCATGGGCCGGTGTCACGGAATGCTGCCGAGTACCTCCTGAGCAGTGGGATCAACGGCAGCTTCCTGGTGCGGGAGAGCGAGAGCAGCCCCGGCCAGAGATCCATCTCCCTGCGCTACGAGGGAAGGGTCTACCACTACAGGATCAACACTGCCTCCGACGGCAAGGTAGGCTCCAGGCTGGCCAGACCTCGCTGGGATGCTTTTATCTGCACAACGCCAAGCAGTAGCAATCGAACTGAGCAGTTCTGAACCCTGGTCACAGGGCTCGTCATCTGTAATTACAATAAACTGTGTGATTCTGACATGGCTGGGACAAAACAGTTTTATTCCTTTAGCAAACTATATAGTACAGCTCAGTAGTGAAACACTTTAAGGTAGAAAATACTAGAGTTGCATCAGAGCAGAATCTAATAGATCATTAATAAGAGATTCTGAGAATTCTTGTCCCTTATTTTCAAAAAATAATCTCTCTGACTGCCAAATCAGAAAAGTCAGTGCCTGTTGCTAATAATCCTGTAACTATTAGGGAGAGAATGCTTTCTGAGCTATTCTGCAGTATTTTTAACTACTGTTTTGATTTCTCTACAGTATTTCAGCGTGATCATTGGAGACGGGTAGGCACTTTCACTTTTATACGGGCTTTGTCCCCAGTTCCTTCATTTTTTCCCTAGATTGTTGTGTGCTGTAGCAGTGTTGCAATGCCGTGCTTTGTGGATGCTGCAGAGAAATGTTAGCATAAAAGTGTAGTCTTCCACAGATTTTTATTTTAATTTCATGGAAACATTTCTACTGGCATTGGATTTCGGAAAATGTTGTGTTATAACAAATCTGTTTTAAGCAGTGTCTCTTTAGATCCTGTGCAGAAGTTGAAGTGTGGGTCTGGAGCGTGGCTGCTGAGACTCTTCTTGCCAGCATCTAATAGATGACAGATTCTGTGCCATTAAATTTCTTCAAAAGAAAAAATTAAAAACAATCGAGTATAGTAGCAGCTGACTACAAAATCTTTAGTATGAAAATACAGGGAACCAGTACACTGTGTTTCCTATTTATCAGACTCAACACTCTAAAACCTCTAATAAGATAACCAGATTTTATTCAGTGGTGAAATAGTTTTTGTCTGCTTTTACAAACGGGTTGTAATTGAGACAGTTCTGACCATGTTATTTAAGGCAATGTATTTCCACCTTAGGGTGCTTTGATTCTTCCTTTTCCCTCCCATGTAGACATGCTCTGTGGTCAGCATCAGCTCCGTGAAGTGCTGACAAGCAGCATACTTGAAGGACTACATGACAATCTGGAATATTATTCCTCCTCATGGCTCTGTAGTTGATATTCCTTCTATTCCCATAGATGCTGGCAGATGAGCAGTGCTCACATGTGAATGTTTTGAACTGAAGGCTCTTTGGGTTGGTGTAAATAAGCATGTGTCCGTGAGGAGATAGCACATGTTCTCCATTTGAGCTGTAATAGGGTCTGGCATATGAAGCCTTTCATCCCAGCAGAGCTGTTTTTATTCCAGAAAAACAGTTCTGCAGAGCTCCAGTAATCCGTTCAGGTCTGTGTTAGCCAGGTTAATTGTTCATTTTCCACAAAGTTGCTTGCATTGGTGTCTTTGAGAAAAGGTGCAGGTTGGAACAATTCACTAGAGCAGATCTGCAGCTCATGATAGTTGGAAATACAGAACTGAGCAGCAGCAGTGACCGAGACCTGTGGCTTTTGGGCTTTGCCTCTGCATGCAGGGTCGAGCAAAGAGGTAGCCACAGTCCTGATGCCATGCCAAGTGCCAGCATCCCTGCAGAAGGGGCAGTTTGCCATGTCCATGCATCATGTGCCGCAATTCACAGCCTGGCGTGTTAAACCTCATCGGTTTCAATCTGTGTTAACGAGCTGGGCAGTGAATTGCGACATCTTAGTGGCAGATGTGCTGCTGGGCTGGGGACACTGCTCTTCCAGCGGCCTGTCCCTGGCTGTCAAAGCTGAGGAGCTGGGAAGAGAAACAGCCAATATCCCTGTCTGTCCCTCTGCAGAATGGAGGCTGCTGGGGCAGGTTCCTGCTCTGAGCTGCTCGTGTCACACTCTATTTATTACCAGCTTCACAGCAGATCATGGCCATGCTGGAGGAAAGCTCTTACCTTCACAGCCCTGAGCACCTGGGGCCTTCCCAGCCTGCTGTATCGTTAGTCAGCCTGTCCAGGGAATTTAATATCTCCCAGTGCTGCTGTAAGGATGAATGGCTTTGGTGGGATCATATCCTGTGCCTGACAGAACACGCTTCGGGAGAAAGAGATATTAGAGGAACATGTAGAGCAGCTGCTGTTCAGCACAGTGGTGTGTCCTGCATTGCATAGCCTTACCCAGATTTTTGCCTGGGGGAAAATTGAAGAGACTAGGAAGAGATCAGAGGTTTGTACATCTTAATTTTAGCACTGTTGATACTAAATGCATAGGGGTACAATAACTTCAACAAAAGTCCTCTGGGAGCTTTTACTTTATTTTCCGCTTCAATGGGTCATATTTTTCTGGACCACCCTTTAATTTTTTTTTGTTTTTTTGATTGGGGTTTTCTTAAGGATGGTATTAAAAGTGACCATTCTTTATTTGACTGGCACAGTGCAGCCAGTGATCTGGTAAACCACGTCTGTGGTACAGAGGACTTGGTTTTCCTGACTTGACAGTACTTGAGGCAAAGCCTCTATTGAGTAACCCAGCTGAATAAACAGCCTTGTCCAGTTCTTCAAATCCTGCTGTCCTCAGCATGAAGGAAGCAGGACTGGGGTCCTGCTTGAGTCTCTTGGATCTTCCAGTGGCTGAATTGGATGCAGACTTGAACCTTCGTGGATTTTTTGGGATGTATGTTCAGTTTTGTCTGCTGAGTGGGCAGCAGGAATGCCATTGGATTCAGGATGTGCTAAGGTTAGCATGGGCCAGTTTAACCACCTGTATAAAATACCCCAGCCAGGAGAAAGAGATGTGATCTGGTGGCAGAAGTGCGGATGAGCAGCCTGTTTATGCACGTAGAGCCCCTTGGGAACAGGACTGGTGTTTATGGTTTGTTTGATATACAAAAATTGACCAAAGAATGTCTCAATAACGTAGCCAGGAAGCAAACTGTGAGTCCCTACAAAAGTCATGTGCTGGGTCTGTCACATATGTGAGAGTACAAGTCAGCAGCACCACATGGTTTTCTTGCTGGATGTCATCAGTGAGAGGTTAGAAAAAACCTGCCTACAGAATGAGCATGTTTACTGGTGGAAGTTTTTTTTTAAGTAAATGGAAAATTTCATGAGTGTTAAGGCATGGAGTGTTGTTCTTACGGCCTGGACAGGGCAGTGCAGTTCTGTCCTCATCCTGCTACAGGTTTTCGCTGAAACCTTTGGCCATTTATTTAGCTTCTTTCTCCTTCTATAACAAGATCATACAATCTGTCACATTAAATACAGATATCGCTAATTCTCATGAGATGTAAGTTGTCATAAAACCATGGGGGAGCTTCCTTCTTCATGCTTCTCTAATACTTCCAAGTAATCTTGGAGTTCAGCTTTTTCTACATCCATATTTTTAGATTTTAATTCTCAGTGTAACATGGGAACTGCTCATACCACTGCAAGTACTTCAAGTCATTCCCAAACAGGCATGGCTTGTTTTAAATTGTGGTTGTACTGGCTACTGTTCACTCACACCAAGCAGCTGTAAAAGCCTCTTATGTTGTCACTTTTCTGTTCTCAAAATATCTGGTTTTAAGGTGATTTCACCTCTTTGACCATGAAATGTGTTGTAGGTTTTTGTTGGTTTTTTTCATTTGAGGGGATTTTTTTAGCCATAGTGTTGAAATGAGATTTGGTCCAGTTACTTTACCAAAAGAATATCTGATTCACTTTGATAGAGGGTTGTGAAGAAGCTTACAAGAAGATGCAGGAGGTTGCCATTATTTTCCAGAGTCTCCAGTACACAGACTTTAAACAAGTTTGGGGTTGGTTTTGTGCCTTCCTGTAAACATTTTTTTTCTTGCAAATGCAGCTCCCTTTTTTGTTGGACATAGTCTCTTATTGCTGGAGCTTCACAGATGCATTTTCTTTTTCCATCCGAAACTTCTGTCTAGGTAGAAGAAGCAGAGTTTGACCCTAAGTCTGGGATTTTTTCATGCCTGGCAGCCCCATCAACTTCCCAGCCTCCTGAAATCCCAAACAAATGGCCGCTGCACATGCAGAAACTGTTGAGCGTACATCCAGCATGTCAGAAGCATTTGGGAAGTTTGATCATAGCTGTTGGCATGTGATGTGAGCAGTAGGACTAGTGTGTGGACTGGACAGGAATTTAGGTGGCCAACATGATGCTGCTCTTCCTGCAAGCGTGTCCCTTGCCAGACCTTGGTCCTTTGTGAGAAATGGAGCTCTTCCATCTTCTGTGTCTGTTGTAGGCTAGAGTGTGATGCAAAATGCACTTTGATACAAAGATTTCTCCTTTTCCTTGAGGTGTAAACCAGCACTTTTCAAAATAATTAGATTTCTAGCTTTTTTCACCTTGCCTGGCAGAAGACTGGGCTTGAGCGTGAAAATTGGAAACACACAGCTCTGGTGGGAGGGAGTCAGTTGTCCATTATCTTTAGCAGGATTTTAGGCTTAAAATGGATCTTCTGTATAAATGTTAAGAAGGTAACAAATATGGGTTATCATGCCTCGCAGCAGGTTTTCATTCGGTGATAATGATTTTACTTCTGTGCTATTGATTGGTGCCCATCACAGGGATGAAGCAGACCAGCTCCCTGACTTCATGCTAATGCTCTGCAGAAGCTCAGGCCTAAAGCAGGGAAAACTCTGGTTTGCCAGTGACACTTCAAGGAGAATTTAGGCAGGTGAAAGCGTCATAACCCAAACAGTAATAGTGAAATCGAGACACTGAGGCTGACAACCTTCCCATACTCTCCCGGAAATGTCCCACAATCTCTGCTGACCAGCCTTTTGAAAAAAGACATCTCAAGCAACAGCATGCCAGTCTAGTGCTATTTGCAGCCATTCCTGCCCTGTTGTTTTGGCGAAGTGCATGTATTTCTCCTGAATCCATGCCTTTCCTATGTAAGCATTGATTGTTCTAGGCTCTGGAGCTGCATACGGAGCTCGTGGAGCTTATAGTTTGAGGCTTGAGTAGAAGCAACGCCACACTTTGCTTTCATAATCTTATGATGCAGTTCCTGTGTACGAGCTCTCCGATCAGCATTACCTGAACGAGCTTTCCCCTTCCTCTTTGGTTCCCAGCTCTATGTGTCTTCAGAGAGCCGCTTCAACACCTTGGCAGAACTGGTCCATCACCATTCCACCGTGGCAGATGGGCTCATCACCACGCTGCACTACCCAGCGCCCAAGCGCAACAAGCCCACCATCTACGGCGTGTCCCCCAACTATGACAAGTGGGAGATTGAGCGCACCGACATCACCATGAAGCACAAGCTGGGTGGAGGCCAGTATGGAGAGGTGTATGAAGGAGTCTGGAAGAAGTATAATCTGACAGTGGCCGTGAAGACTCTCAAGGTAGGACTCAATCTCGGAGCATTCCCCAATCAGCAAGAAGCAAGTTCAGGCTGGCTGCCTGCCCTCAGTTCTAGGTAGGCGTTTGTGTTGATGGCAGCCCTTCCTTTGTGTGCTGTAGGCTGGAAATAGAGTATTTTTGAATGAGTCTGATCCTCTTATGCTTTATGATACCTACAACACTTGTATCTAAACAAAGGACGATGTTAACAGCACAATTTTTACTGGAGAATGGATGAAACCTTAGAAAAGTAAATAATGCCGCACTGTCTCACATTCAGGGTGTGGTAAAGGTGAGGTGTTCACAGTTGAACACACCAGCATAAGCCGGTGTATTAAGGAAAACTGGATTGTGAGTCAGTCAACATAAAAATCAAAGGCTGTGCTCCAGGGAGGCTTTACATGTTTTGATTTTCTGTCTTACGTAGCATCTTTCCCAAAAGACAAGCTCCCTGTGTACCTGGAAGTCTTAAGCAACTGTTCACAGCTGCTTCTTATCAAAAGACACAAGAGGAGGAAAAAGGGTATGCAGGCTAAGGTATATTAAAATTCATAAGTGGCTTTAATGAAGAACTGGATAATCAGTTCTGTTTCTGGCTCTGCTCCCTGATTTCTGTGTCTTGGTTTCCTTGTCTCTTGAAATGCAAATAGTGCTCTGTGAGTTCATAAGGTCATTGCTTAATTCATCTATGTTTATAAAACTGTCTTGAGATCTTCTGGCACCATCTGCACACATTGCATTTGATTGCTTAATAGGAGTTTATGCGAACTTGACACCATCTTCTCTCTCCTCGAATGGGGACGTGGTTTGGTCTTGCAGAAACAAACAGAACCGAGGGTTTCGTTTGTTTCTTTTTGGTTTTTGTTGCAATGGAAATTTTGAAGTGGAGAGAACTGTGTAGACGCTTCAGTGTCAGGGGAAGAACCTTTCCTTGATTTGGGGAAAATATTTCTTCCTTGCTCTCTGAGCAGCAGCTGCCTCAGTACTTCTGGGTTGCCATGGCTGCAGAAAGTATTTTCATTTTGGCCTTTTTTGTACTCTGGAGGTTCCTGCTGCTGATCCCAGCGGGGGAGTCCAAGTGCTGCTTGCACAGGGAGCGAGTGACATCTAGTGTTGTCCCTGCTCGGGATCGCTCGGAGCATTGCGGTGCAGGTGAGCTGGGATGTGACCAGGTTCAGCAAAACACCTGCTCATCCTGAGGAGAGCTCAGCTCTTCCCTGGAGCACTTCTTGCTGCAACATCTTCCTGCTGCTGGTTGCAGTGTGAGGATTCCTGACGCTTTCACACTTCCCATCTTGCTCCAAACTGAAGTTGTTGCTTTCATTCTCTTCACCTGAAAACCCATCAACAAAGGAATTGCATGTTATCCCATCAAATCTCTTTGTGCGAAGGAGAAACCTTAATACAGACCGTGGCTGTTTCAAATATATCAAATAAATATTTAATGAAACACGACTAAAAGTGGCTCATAATGTAGTATTGGAGCAGCATGTTCCACTGGGGAGTGTAAGAACAACCAAGAAGAGAGTCGAGAAACACTTCAACCTGCAATTATGCACACTAAAACCATCCTTAAAAGCAAATTTATAATCCACTTTCTTTAAATCCATTAGTCTGCTGCCTGACAGGTGGGATTACAGCTTTCTTCAAAGTTTAGGGAAACATTTTAAAATCACATTTATATCCCTGTTCTACTGGGAAAAACAAGCCTTTCGCAGCTTCTGCCCAAGTCTTCAGATGACTCATTTTATTTTTCTTTGAGAGAATGTTTTCCAAAACTTTATATAATTCTTCTTGTTCCTTCCCCATCTACCTCAGATATCTCTATACGAAAGATAAAGGGGAGCGAAGACTAAAAGAGAGAGGGGGAGAAAAGTCCTTCCAGCATCTTTTTGAATAATGATGCTTACGAACACCCATTTGTTGTTCAGTGCTCTATCAAGTGTCTAAACATAGCTCATGGCTAGCACAGAACTGGAGAAGAAGTGATCGAAGTAGCACACGCTGTTCCTCAGTGTTTACTGGAGAGGCAAGACAGTGCTTTGGTGCTGAGATGTTGCCTGTTAAAATCCATCCCTGGCAGCTCTGTGTGTTGCACAGGACACATCAGTATTTATCAGGGTCTGTTATAACAGGACATGCTCTGAATTTGTGTTTTTACCCCCAAACTGGAAAGGGGCACGAGGCAGTGGCTGCAGGGACAGGGAGCTCTGTGACCTGCATTGGACCAAGTGCGGCCGGTCATGACTGTGGCCACAGCAGGTTCTCTTGAGGGTCATTTAATGGCTGAGCTGCTGTGAGCTGGTCAGCTCAGCACATTTCTTACTGCTCACCTCGGCTCTGCCACCACTAGAACTGCCTCTACCTTGTCTTTTGATTTTTTTTTTTTCTCTCTCCTTTATTTTTTTCCCCACCAGAGAAGCCTGTGTTTTAAATTAGGCAACATGTAACCCTGGTGTCCCTTAATGCCATGGCATGGTCCTGTGCTGTGCTGGGAAAATACTGTACAGCCAGAACTGTTTTATTTCTGCCATGGCTTAGTGCAGTGGGAGCTGGAAGCCAGTTAAGCTTGGTCTTTTGCACGAGATCAGCTTTTCAGGGAGATCATTGCTGCAGTGATTGTCTGTATGTGTCCTTCCTATTAATTTGGTCACTGAGAGGTAAGGCATTTCAAACTGTGGAGCAGCTATGCAAAGGACAAACCTTCCAAGGTTTGTGTAGCATGAATAAGACAAAAGCATATTTAGGATAATTTTGCAACCTGGATTATTAACCCAGTTTCCTTTGCCAAAGAGAGCAGTTTAAGGTTCTGCTCACAAGGACCTTTGGACTATTAGTTTTGACAGTGTGTTGAGCAAATCGCAGCTGTCAATCAAGCTAATTGGCAATGAATAGTAAATGATTGAATGGAAATGTTGGAAAAATGTTCTCAGTGCTAAGTGCAGAGCAGGGAGCTGGCTGGATCTCACAGTGGCAACCCACTGTTATCGTTCTCACCAGCAGCAGTAAATCCTTTCCAATCCTTCCTTAAAACACTTCGTCCATGTAGCCTGTCAACATTAATCCATCAATGCAAAAAATATGGATATAGAAAGAAACATTGCTTTAGGAATAGATCTGTAGTTTTGCACCACTTTGAAATGACCTTCCGGCCATTTGGGGCGTATTTGCTTCAGAAAAATACGTCTTTTGAGCAAGATTGTATCTTCTTGGTTTTGTGCTGTGCCAAGTAACTTTATGGCGCCCAACAAATCGGTAGTGACACGTCTGCCCAGAATGGATACGTCATGGGTCAGGCTTTAAATGCCAGAAATGAATCTGTGAAACCTTGGTCTCGCAGTCACACAGTGGCTGCCATCGGTCATGCCTCCCTGTCTGAGAGGGGGGGATTTCTTGTTCTTGCCCAGTGAACCCTAGGTCGTGCATTTCAGCAGCCTCTCAAGCATTTGATTGTGGTGTATCCTTTCTTTTATGTTCGTTCTTGTTCCTTTGCTGTACTTCTTATTTCATGTTATCTTCTTTTTCTTTTTTTTCTGTTAGGAACAAGCTTGTTTTTCCTTTTCAGCTCCTGAGTGTTCTGTGAGAAACCCTTCACAAAAGGGATATGGATTTTCTTGCCCCAGAAAGCTCAGCTAGTATAAGAATGATAAAAATATGTATTTTTAAAATCATACGAAAAATTAATGTTCATAACTCCCTGGCTTTGTGTTGTGGCTACAGGGTAAAATTACCTTGCAAGAACTGTGGCTTATGTTGCCAGTTTGCAGTTCTTTTTGTGTCCTCGTACAAAAATCTGTTCCTCCTTTGTGTACACTGCCTTTGCCAAAGCTTTGCCATTGTTCTGCAGGAGGATACCATGGAGGTGGAAGAGTTCTTGAAAGAAGCTGCAGTAATGAAGGAGATCAAGCATCCGAACTTGGTGCAATTATTAGGTAAGTGATAAATACCAAGCAGAGGGATTTGAACTAAACCCTTGTGCAGTGATATGGATGTTAAGGAGCAGATAAGCTGCTTACCATACCAAGGCTTTAAATACAGACACTTATTGTCTGGCAAAATTCACGATTTGTACCACTAATACATGATTTTTAATGATCTCGTCTCCCTAATGTTTAATTTGCCAGAGCCTGAAGCAGAAAATTAAACCCCTCTGTTAACCACTTCCAAGCAGAATCCATTCTTTCCATGAGCCCCATTTTTCTGCCTTCTGAAGTTACAAATTGCCCTTGGGGATAAAACCTCACTCATATTCTCCAACATTCATTATCAACTTTGCATTGTTCCCCAGGGGTGTGCACACGGGAACCTCCTTTCTACATCATCACGGAGTTCATGACGTATGGGAACCTGCTGGATTACCTGCGGGAGTGTAACAGGCAGGAGGTGAATGCTGTGGTGCTGCTCTACATGGCAACTCAGATCTCCTCAGCCATGGAGTACCTGGAGAAGAAAAACTTCATCCACAGGTAGGATGGACAGTGAGCACCCTTGAATCTCACGCACAGAACATTCCTTGTTGTGTTTTCCTGCCATTCAGGCTGTCGCAGCATTGGTTGGTGTCGTATATTGATCACACTGGTGCATATCTGACGCAGTCTATTCACCTGTCTAAAGGATGGGTTTTCTCTTAGAGTTTTTCTTTTGCCTTCGAAGTGGATGCAGGTGAAACACACATTAGTACTTACATATTTTGGGAAAGGCCTTAAATATGATTTTAAACCTGAAGTAGTGGGTCTTTAATGGGCCAGGTAAGCCACGTCCTTGTTTCTAACAGCCTTTCAAACCAGCTGCAGTTGGTGATGCTGGATGTGTGCAGGTCCTCGCAGCAGATTCACCCTCTGAGCACCGCCCCAGCCCCTGTTCTTTCTTGTTTAGTTCACTTTGTTTTCCACTGCAGTGATTGTTCCTTGCTATTGTCCAGATTGTGTATTCACTTTAATAAGCATCTCTGCCGTCTTAAAAGTCTCAGGGACTCTGACCTTTAAAGTGTGCTGCAATTATGGCTGGAGCTTTGCGTTTCTCGTCTGCAGAAATGGGCTCCTGGCAATATAATGACACATCCTGCGCCAGGGCTCGAGAGTGGCTGAGCTTTGTACAAGATGCTCTCTGTGCCGTAGTGTGACCTTTCCTGCCCAATTAACTGGAATATGGAATTAGCACGTGTTTTTTTTCACGGAGACAAATATGAAGATCGTGTGTAAAGTTCTAGGTGCTCCTCTAAGCCGTGCATTGCCTTTGCTGCTTGAAAGGCCTGGTTAAATGCTTGCTATCAGTCAATAAATTGAACGGAGATGGTGCCAATTAAAATTTCCAGCCTTTGATTTACTCTGTTGAAAGGATTTTGTCCCTTCAGCCTGCAGGAAGTAAACTTTAAAAAATGCTTTGTGTGAATCTTATTTGTCTTCTCTGCCATTCATTTCATTTCCTCTTGCTTCTGATGACCCATTTATCTAAAATAAATAGTAGCGTTTTTCCTTATCAGCCACCCCCATAACCACCTACCCAATTATTTGAAGAGTGTTGTCAAAATTCCCATCCGTGGATTCAAATGCTGGGCTCTGACCTCATTTAATGAATCTGGAAGGAGGAGGAATTTTATTATGGAGAGGAGCTTTTATTTAGATACACATTGTAGTAATCAGCATTGATAAGAAGGTACATTGAAAAACACTGTGAAATTTAAATGGACATCTAGTAAGATGTACTCTTTTGCTGTTTTTTCATTTATTCTGATTGAGTGGAACAAGCAACAGAAACAGCAGTGTCTGCCTCATATCTAACGATCTCACAGGAGCTTCCTGGTACAATCAATTTTTAGTTCAACGTGACATAATCTAGAAAAGTATTTTTAACAAAACCTAATATTAGGAGAAAGGTACCTCTGTGCTTTACATTTTTATCCTCCTGAAGCATTTCTGAGGATGCAAACAGCGTGTACAAACCAGGGAAGTGGCAAATGCAACATGTACATCTCTCACCTGCCAGGGTGGAGCCAGTAGTGGAGAAAATGTTTGCTTATTGCCCAGTTCTTTGAAAATGCCAGCACTGATAGCAGAGGCCACAGCAGGTTTGCAAAGGCCAAAAGCTGGTGTGAACAAGTTGTGTTGTAAAAGGTGATACCCCTGGGAGGATGAAGAGCAGGGCTGGGAGCTAATCCTGGTGCTAGAGCAAGGACTGGAAAAGGAGTTCTGGAGAATGCCTGGTGTTGGCTGGGGTGACTGAAGCGCTACAGAGGTGGGCAAGAAGTGAGGAATTGGAACTCGGTTTATTCAGTGCTCATCCCCAGCTATTGATAACTTGAGCACTGACATTTCTTTGAAATATTTTTATCCTGAGGGTGGCAGCTTTTATTGAAAGTGAGGGGGCTTCTTGAAGCTCTTGCTTCAAATTAGAAGAAAAAAAAAAAAGTTTGGATGACAGTCTTACGAAGATGGAATGGAAAATAACTTTCCCTCTCGTGTGTGTGCGTGTAACTCCAGAATTTCTGTGTAATACTTGGATCAAAATAATCACACAGGCCCAGGTTTCTTCAGGAACAGCAGGCTTCCTTGCTGTCGCTAAAAGTGAGATGGCGAAGACTTCTCATTGCCTATTTTTGATCTTCTTTTTAGGGACCTTGCTGCCAGGAACTGCCTTGTAGGGGAGAACCACTTGGTGAAGGTGGCAGACTTTGGCCTGAGCAGGTTAATGACGGGCGACACCTACACGGCCCACGCCGGAGCAAAATTCCCCATCAAGTGGACTGCACCAGAAAGCCTGGCCTACAACAAGTTCTCCATTAAATCTGATGTCTGGGGTAAGAATTTGCATGGACAGATTAATGCAGGTGATAGTCTTCTTTTCCAGGGCTGTGAAGTGAGGCCGTTGTGGAACATTTCAGGAGGGAGCAACAGGTTCCCTGGTCTGGGCCACGTTGTTCTTTGAGCTTACCAGAGAGCAGGAACTAATCTCTGCTTGGCCAGTCTTAGAGCAGAGCACAGAGAATGCTGACCTGATTTTATATATTTGAATTGTTGGTAAATATGAAAGAAAGGGGTGCTGTTGTGTTTATAGAAATGTGTGAAATGGGGCTGGAGGGCATCAGTGCTACTGCCTTGATGGACAGGACTATGCAGTGATATATTGTTATATAGCCAAAAACTTTCTGACTACTTCAAGGAGTAATGAATATGGTTCGTTTTATGTTAAAAAAAATAATTATGTGTGTATCTGTCTAGTGATAGCTCCAAGCTCGTCTTTCTGCATTTTGAAAGAATAATCTTTGGAATGAGATGAGGAGAAGCAGAGGGAAAATGTGATGACAAATGGTTATTGAAGAGCCCTGAAGTGCTGGTGATAAGAGTAGGCTTTGCTAAATGGAGCTATATTGTATCAAATCTGACCACAGAAAATCTCATTGTACTTTTATCAGCCTTTCTTTGGGTTTTATATCTCTGCTGTGGCTCTTGGTCAAATTCTCAAAAGTGCCCAGTGACATGAGATAGAGGTTTGTGGAATGTGGTCCCAAAGGCACTTGGAAAATGATATCCTGAGCATCTTCTGTATATAAACCAACAGACACTAGTGAAGTAGAGATGAAGTTTTCTGCAGTTTGGGGGAAAATGTGTAGAGAAAGGCTTTATGTTGAAGAAACTTACAGGCAGATGGCTGATATAAAATGTTTTGTAGATGGAGGAGGAAAAGCCAAAACAGCCTCCCAAGGAGTATGTGATACGCTGACCAAGGTGTTTTCCGCTGCTTTGGGTTTCCATGTGGTGTTGGCTGCTGAGTGTCTGCCACAGTCTGAGGATGCTGCCAGTACTGCTGTGGTGGCTGCAGGATCCCTGTTGGATTTCAGAAGCAGAGTACTAGGGGGGGGAAAGATCCCAAAGGAATATGGGGTATCTTTAGTTAGGGTTAATGTAACCTTGGGAAGCAGAGTTGGGGCAGTGGATTTTAGGATCTCATCAGAGCTCAGCTGTCCCCAGAGGCCAGGGCTGCTGCTGGGCACGCCAGGGTTTAGATGTTTTCACCTCACTGCCTCAAGACAGCAATCAAAGAAAATTGTGCACAGAAATGTCTAATGTAAATTGCCCTTGGTGGCGTTGCCACGTAATGTGATGTGATTTCCTTACTTATGCAGAATTGTAATCGCTTTCTCTTCAGGTTAAGAACAGAATAGGGTGACTGAACTAATTACATGCAGGTTGTTGAACTGGTGTTGGGTTTATTCTGTGAGCCTGACTCCTGGGTTAGCTGCCTGACCCCGCTGCTGACCTGCATCCCCACCGACTGCTGCCACTTGAATGCCTTGCCTGTTCCAAGACCCTTGTTGTGCTCTCTCTTTTCCTGTTCAGCTTTCCCTGGGACCAAAATGGCTCACCCTCACCATATCTCTTTGGTAGCAACTGCTGAAACTCTCCTCTCACTGCTGCCTCCCAGATTTCCCTTCTAGACCATGCTCCAGCTAAACAAGGGCACCCCAAAAACACTGAGCTATTAAAATGTGCGAGTCCTCCAGGGAGAGGTTGCAAATGAGAGGAGCTGTCACACTGAGGGAGAGACTGCAGTGCAGCAGTGAAGCGGTTTCAGCTAATCCACTGTGAAGTCTCTTAATTGTGCCTCTAATAGGACTTGAAGGATCTCAAGGCGTTCAGGTTTGAGACAACTGATACATTGAAAATTAGTCTAATTCTACCCTGTCATATCGCAGGAGACTTGTCTGTGCTGACGGAGAGGCTTGTTACGCTTCTTTAACATTTAAGCTGCTGCTGAGCATGGGATCTGAGCCACCCAGAGCAGGTCTATGTGTGCAGCACTGTTTAGTGACTACTCCCACTAAACATCCTCTCAAATCAAGGTGAAAACAAAGCTTATTGATTTTTTTTTTTTTTCCTCCCTTTTTTTTCCTTCTTCCCTCTTGTTCTCCACTGCAGCCTTTGGTGTTCTGCTGTGGGAAATTGCAACCTATGGGATGTCCCCTTACCCTGGGATTGACCTGTCTCAAGTCTATGAGCTGTTGGAGAAGGACTATCGTATGGAGCGTCCTGAAGGCTGTCCTGAGAAAGTTTATGAGCTCATGAGAGCATGTAAGTGTTTCTTAGCCCTGCAAATGCTGCTTTTTAGCTCTGAAGCGGCGCAATGAAAGTGCGGGGATCTGGCTATGTACAGCAAGGCACAAGAACCCCCTGCCAGTTGCAGGGAGGGTGCAGTGCTGTGTGGAAGTGTTTGGTTGAAACTGCTTTCCCCGGAGGATGAACACGCTATGAAACCAGCTGTTCATCTCTACTGGGAGCCCACAGGCCCGGGGAGGAGATTTGTTGTGGATCTCAATGCTTCCTTTGTCTCCTTTTTCCTGACAACTAAAAGAAAAGCCTGTGCTCCAAGGATGAAGCAGGAGCTTCATTTGACTTCTTGCAGGACTGATTGTGACTCTTCACTGGGGCCTTTTAGTATGTGACTCAGTGCCCTGCACTTTTCCCCAGTAGTGCTCAGCACCTGCTGTCACACACTGACACAAAAACCTGATTTAGGGAGTGCTGGGTGTCTGCAGCTGTCACTGAGCCAAAGTGGTTGCAGATACCCAGCACCTGTAAATCAGATTTCCATGTCAGTATTTTATCTCAGTGTATTGGAAGGCAACTGTGATTTCTGCCTCCTCCTGGTGCAGGGTCTGCTGCTGGAGGGAAGTTTTAAGTGATGGTGTGGTTTTTTTTCAGGCTGGCAGTGGAGTCCTTCTGATAGACCCTCCTTTGCTGAGATCCATCAGGCCTTTGAAACGATGTTTCAGGAATCCAGCATATCGGATGGTAGGTCTGGGTCCCTGTTGGACCAGCAGTTCCAGGGACAGGGAAAGGGCTGACTGCATCCTTAACCCTGCATGTTATTCATAGACTGCTTTGCAGCGAAACTCAGTCCTAGGTTATATTACCTAGTGTAAATGATGTAGAAAGCAGTTACTTGTTTATGTGTGGGAGTTTTTTTCTGGACAAGCATCTCATTTTAAAGAACCAAGTAGTTGAATAACCCCAAGGAACCCCGATTTTGTGTTGTTCGCTTTTCTTTTGTCCTGTTAATTCCAAACAGCAATAGTTTCTTATCTTCGGTTGATTGCAGTGATTGTTTTTCTTCTGTGCATTGCAGAGGTGGAGAAGGAATTGGGAAAGAAGGGCATGAGGAGTGTAGTGAGCAATTTCCTCCAAGCCCCAGAGTTGCCAACCAAAACGCGAACATCGAGGAGAGCTGCTGAAAGCAAAGATGCCAACGAGGGCTTGGAGACTGCACATGCTCGAGGCCAGGGGGAATGTGGTAGGTTTTAATTAAAGTCATTATTCCTTCAGGAAATACAGGGGGAAACAAAATGCACGTCTAGCTCCAGGCCCTCACGTAGGCAAAGCTGTGCCTAATAACAGGTGCCATCTCTCTGTACCAGCGCTGTGTTTCTGGGTGACAGGCTGCTGAGTTTGCTGTCCTGGGTCCAGAACTCCTTTTATTAGTTTTTGCAAAGGTAGGTTGTTAATTCTGGGGCCAGATACACACAGCAGCTGGGAGTGTGAATCCTTAACTGGCTGAGGGACTGGTGCTCTCCCTGCTGTTGCTTAGAGAAGCCCTCGGAGTTCTTTTAACTTAATGGCTGTTGCCTGCAGCTCTCTGAAGACCAGAGCCTGAGCACAGAGCTCTCTCATCATATCCTCTTCCCATTCCCTGGCAGGAGCTATCGGTGGGATCTCCCACTGCATCTGAGTGCTGGGTAATCTGCTGTGTTCAAGCCACTTTACACTACCACACTGCATAATTTAAAGCGGGGTGATAGCTCGGGTTTAGCAAGCCCCATAAGGGAGGTTTCTTCACTGTTCCATCCTACCAGATTTGTGCTTGCAGCACAGAAGAGTATTACTCTTGGCAGGCACCAAATATAATTTCAGCGAGGGACAAAGAGGTATTTACAGACTCTTCCATAAAATTAAACTTCCAATCAGTTTCTTCAAGCACTTACCTTCCATTCCGAGGTAATAAAAGCAGTGGTAAAAGGCTGAATGAGTACAGGAGATTTGTATCTAGCTCTGTGTTTGAAAAATAAGAATGTAAAATGAAATACATTGAGGTTTCTTCCAACTCCTGTTGAGGCTGCCTCTTCTGACCATTCCTGTGACTGACCTTTTTAGTGTAATGTCAGATTCACCCAGTAGTACATGTTTCAGTAACAAATGTACATCTAGACAAGGAAGGGAGGGGGAAAAAGAGGGGATTTAAAACGGTGGAAAAAGAAAGCACCAGTGACTTAGGAAGGAAGGTTATTTACCATATATAGGAAATATAATTGCCTATTATTACAAGCTTTTGAAGTAAAATAATTTCATTTAAATACTTGAGGGCTTTGAGAAATACAAGTACAGCAGGCGTATTATGATTTTAACATTATGCTGGGAATCATTTCACTCTTTACTGTGAAAGAAATTTTTTCACAATAAAGTTTTATTGCAGTTTCCCCTTCCAATTGTCAGTGTTTCCATAGCAAGTCCAGCAGCTGGAAGCTGATCCTGTGTGCTAGCTGCTAGTTTTCTGTGGATTTCTGCAGCTCCACTGTGTCTATACTCAGTAAGGCCATGACCTGGCTGTTCTGGCTGTCCAGGTCACCCTGAGTTCTGTGGGAGTCGTGTAATTGCAGTGTTCCTGTGCAAACATGGTGTCTTCTCAAAGTACACAACTGTTTTTTTTTTTTTTTCAAATTTCTCTCCTCTCAACCAAAATCCATTCCTCAGCCTTAGCATGCTGATCACCAGTTTGTGACTAAGAAGCATCCTTCCTTATGATTCTGCTTCATCTCCCTTCTTGCTGCCTAGTCAAGCTGTAAATGTATATGCTGCCCTGCAGGCATTCTCCTTTGGATTAGAATGCCATTGGAGTGCCTGGTCTAGGAACGAGCCCCTCTGTCAGTCACACAGAGACCTTCAGGACTTTGTATGAATTTATTATAAACCATTATTCATTTTTAAGTACCTCTTGTAAGTGGAGAGAGGGTCACCCCATCGCTTCCCTCTGCAGCAGCACTGCTGGAGGAGGCTGGTACTGCCCCTTTTCTCTGTTACTGTACAAAGCTGAGCATCTTCACAGTGCTACGACCTGAAGTGTCTCATCTTGATCTCGATTTCTGCTCATGAAACAGTTATTTCCATTCCCCACAAAGGATGACATCAGGAAAACGAATGAGGAGCCTGGGGATGGAGGTGGGTTATAGAGGTGCCTTATTAATTCAGAGGGTCAGCAATTCAAAAGACAGCAATA
Source organism: Dasyornis broadbenti (assembly GCA_013397935.1). Taxonomy (NCBI): domain Eukaryota; kingdom Metazoa; phylum Chordata; class Aves; order Passeriformes; family Dasyornithidae; genus Dasyornis; species Dasyornis broadbenti. The sequence goes on from VZRN01002539.1 coordinate 73,527, forward strand.
GCACAGGGACTAAAGCAAAGGCCTCTTTGTATTTATCTTCTTCACAGTGTGAAGTTTAGACAAGTCTCCAGATGTGAGGATGGGAATCTGAACACAAGCATGTAGTGTTTGTATGTCACTCTTCCAGTCAGAAGCCCACAGGGAAAGTAGTTTGGCAGCCACATCAGGAACAAATGGATGCAGGATCACGGACCATGTTCAGTCCAGGCTTGAGTGTGGCTGCACTTACTTTATTTCTGAAGTTGTGTCTGTTCAGAGAACCTGCACCTTTTGGAGGTGCTGCAGTGGTTTGATCCTGTAAGAAAGTGGTTTATTCTGGCTCTTGGAGCAATGCTCAGAAGCTCTTTCCTTTTCCCTTGCAGACCCCCTGGATCATGAACCTGCTATTTCTCCCTTGCTCCCTCGGAAGGAGAGGGTGGCCCTGGAGAGCAGTTTGAATGAAGATGAGCGGCTGCTTCCGAAAGACAAAAAGCACAACCTCTTCAGTGCCCTCATCAAGAAGAAGAAGAAAACGGCCCCTACTCCTCCGAAACGGAGCAGCTCCTTCAGAGAGATGGATGGACACTCGGAGCGCAGGGCGGGCGGGGAGGAGGACTGCAGGGATGCTGGCAACGGAGCTTTCATTGCCCCCCCTGCAGACACAGCTGACTCCTCCAAGTTCCAGAGCCCAAGCAATGGGGCTGGTGTCACCAACGGGGTTGTGGCTGGCAACTCTGGGTTCTTATCTCCCCACTTACGGAAGAAGTCCAGCACGATGAGCAGCAGTCGAGGGGTGGCTGGTGAGGAGGAGAGCAGTTCCAGCTCCAGCAAGCGTTTCTTGAGGTCTTGCTCAGCCTCCTGTGTGCCCCACGGAGCGAAGGACACGGAGTGGAAATCCGTGACTCTGCCTCGGGATTTGCAGTCCACAGGACGCCAGTTTGATTCCTCCACTTTTGGGGGGCACAAAAGTGAAAAGCCAGCACTGCCTCGGAAGCGGGCAAATGAGGCCAAGACTGACATTGCTGTCAGGGGAACAGTGACCCCTCCTCCACGGCTGCTTAAGAAGAATGAAGAGACCACTGATGATGTGTTCAAAGATGCAGAGTCGAGCCCTGGTTCCAGCCCTCCCACCCTGACGCCAAAACTTGGCCGTAGGCAACCTGCTGCCCCTCCTTCCTCCAGCGGGCTCCACAAGGATGATGGAGTCAAATCCAGTGCCTTAGGTACCACTGTGACAATGGACCAAGGCTCTGCTGCCAAACCCAGTGCTGCCGGGTTTGTTGGGGCCGGCAAGGCTTCTTCTGAGGAGCCACGCCTGAGGAGGCTCAAGCAGACCTCGGAGTCAGCAGGGAAGGACAAAGGGAAGTTATCGAAGCTGAAACCAGCCCCTCCACTCCCTCTGTCTTCATCTTCCATCGCCAAGCCTGGGAAGGTTTCTCACAGTCCCAGCCATGAAGCAGCAGCAGATGTGGTGTCTGGGCTGAAATCCAAACAGTTGACTCAGGTTGGAGAGGCTGCAGGCAGTGATGCTGTCAAGCCAAACCAGTCAGGGGAAGGTGTGAAAAAGCTGGGGATCCCCTCTGTACCAAAGCCACAGTCCTCTACAAAGCTGCTGCTGAGCACAGCAACCCCAGCTGCCTCTTCCTCATCCGTACCCTCTGCCCCAGGCGGGGACCAGACGTCATCCACAGCCTTCATCCCCCTCATATCCACCAGAGTCTCGCTGCGGAAGACCCGGCAGCCCCCGGAGAGGATTGCCAGTGGCACCATCACCAAAGGGGTGGTGTTGGAAAGCACCGAGGCTCTACGGCTCGCCATCAGCAAGAACTCTGAGCAAATGGCCAGCCACAGTGCTGTCCTGGAGGCTGGCAAGAACCTCTACACCTTCTGCGTGAGCTACGTGGACTCCATTCAGCAGATGAGGAACAAATTTGCCTTTCGGGAGGCCATCAATAAGCTGGAGAACAACCTCCGGGAGCTGCAGATCTGCCCAGCGACTGCTGGCAGCGGCCCTGCGGCCACCCAGGACTTTAGCAAACTGCTCAGCTCAGTGAAAGAAATCAGCGACATTGTTCAGAGGTAGCAAGAAACCAAGCTGAAAAACAAACAAGTGAATCAATCAATCAATCACAGTGGGCCAAAGCCAACTGTGGGGAGAGGAATGTGTGGACTGACTAAGGAGTGGGGCTTCCAGGTTAGGCCTGTGTCAAGGACGCAGACTGTGAATGGACGCCCCAGCTCTGAAGGGCAGGGCTGTGTTCAGGAGGCATTTCCCACCCTCTGAACTCAAATTCCCTGTGTTTCATATACTCATAATCGTCTTATCTGTGGAGTTCTTGCCTTGTGGACTACAAGTCTAAATGCTGATGTCACACCATGCCTTTTTATTAATATTTTATTGTTCTGGACAGACCATGAAGACTGAAGCCAGACTGGTGGACACTGAGATGCCATCCTCCTCAGGAGGACTTTGTACTGCATTTTTGTCCCCTCCCTCTGCCCCCCTGTACATGAGGATGAGTGTTTGGATAGTAATATACCCACTGCATTTCTCGGGAGAGTTTGCCAGCATGTGGCCCTGGCCCAAGTCTGACATTTACCTGACACTAATGCAACAGATTTGGTGCTTAGGAGGGAAGGGGGAAAAGTTATTAATGTAAGGGCTTTTTAATGACAGAATGCTACAAGTGATGATTGTCCAAATTCTTTCTCTGGTCCCACCTGCTACCCTTCATTTCTGTGTTTTCGGTAGTTTTTCAATGTTGTTGAGCTCTAGTGAATTGCTTGGGCTCACAGTGTTGGAGGCAGCACCTACTGATGTCCCAGCCCAGGAGCCTGTTTGCAGATCTCCCTCAGCAGCAGAACAGGCCTGGAGAAGGTCTGGAGGAGGATGTGCTGTGGCACTCTCGTGATGTCTGACACTAACCGGGCTGGTGTTTGGGGTGAGGGGTTGCAGAGCTTGGGCACCTGGTGCTGGGAGGGTGGCAGTGGGAAGAGATGGCTTGGGTGAGCTCTGAGACACCGCTGTGCCTCTGGCAGCTGTTGTGGCTGAGCCTGCACATGACAGTGGGTGAGAGCTGCTGTGTCTCCAGTTGAATTTCCAGCTTTTTGTTTTGTGAAGGGAGATGGAGCTTGGCCTGTGCCCTCCTGCAGAGCCCTGTGCTTTGAGGGGCTGTGGTGCCTGCCTTTCCATGCCACAGGAAGCCCCCAGCAGGAGCCCCAGAGCCAGTACTCTGGGGTTAGAAGCATTTCTACCTTCATGCCAGCGTGATTCCATCCAGCATCAAACAAGGATCTGTGAAGACTGCAGACATTTCTCTTGGGTGCATCTCCTGAGGAAACTGCTACAACATGCTGACAGCAAAACTCCTGGCCTTCCTTTCCAAGGTCCTGTGTCCTTCCCAGTTAATGCTGGGAACTAACTGTGACTCGTGACAATAGTGAAAGAACAAGGTTTAGGGCTATTAACAGTGCAATTTAACTCCTCTTAACAGTTCCAAACATGAGAAAAACACATTTTCCATTTTCTGTTCCCCTGTAACTCGTGACCCCTCTTGTGTATCTTAAACACTAATTGCCTTCAATTGTATTTTATGCTGTTCTCTTTGGAACTGTTTGTTTTGTATATGATTTCTAGTAGTTCACTCGTGTGTGTTCACGCCACTTCTCGCCCTCACAAACCGCCATGACTTAACACGTGACAAATGTTCAAAAGAAAATACACACTTCTGCCACAGGCTGCCTTTAAAAATGTAAGAAAAAAGCAAAAAAACCAACCCTTGGATTGTCTCTTTCCTGGAGGTACTGTTTTTACTTTGATAACATATTGTGCCACTATATTATACATTTGTATCTCGTTATTACACACTTTTGTAGACTTGTCTTTTTTACGGTGTGTAAATAGCTCTGTCCTTCATCTCTGTGATACTTAAGGGGGTCGTTTCCCCTATAATTTAGTCCAGTACAGATTGTTTCTGTACACGACTTTCAAGTCTTTCTTCTCTCTTTCTCTATTTTCCATTTTTTTTTGATTTGTTTTTTATTCCAGTCTCTCTTGTGTAGTATATTTAAAAATAAATCAATGTTGAGGAAAACTTGTGTTTGTCTGTTATTGAGGCTTTTCCAGCCCAGTTACCTCCCCTTAGACTCTGCATCCACAACCAGGAGCTCCCTGTGTGGGGGGTTCACTGTGGCCCTTCTGCACAGTGGGATGGTCAGAGCCAGCCCAGCAGACCCTGTCCATGTTCTTTTGGTCTGGCTCTGAAAAGTCAGGAGAGAAAAGAGATGCACAGAGTAAAGACTGTCATCACCTCCTTTGAATCAAAGACTTTGCCGTTGTCTTCAAGGAGATTTAAATCAGACATTTGACTAAACTTTTGTTAATGGTTTGTATTCTGCAATTCAGCTGCTGTTGTGTTTTCCTCCTCCTCTGCTGTGAAATGACCCATGAGTCTCTCTCCTTATACAGTTCCCTCCCTCATTTCTGGTTGCCCATTCTTATTTTCTGTTTCCCTTCAGCCTTTCTAGTAAATCTTGGGGGAGGGACATTTCCAGGTGCTGAGCAGCCTCTAAAGTGAGCCGCTGCCTTGATTAATGAAGATGCTCAAGACCAAAAAATGGTAAGAAGGAAAAAAGGGCAGGTGACAGCGCGTGGTGTGCTCAAGGTCCCATTTCTGCAATGATGTTTTAGGGTTATAACCCAGTTCTCCCCATTTCTAATCCCCTCAACAAGTCGCTGTTGAAATCTGTGGGTCCTGGCGCTGGGGTCTGCTCACTCCTGGGCTTGGGGAACAAGGCTCGTGAGAAACATTGGCCTGTTGTGACAGCAACTGCACTGGGCTGCTTCTGGTGAGCCTGCAGATGGTGAAGGAGGAGCAGGAGGATGCGCTGCCGAGTACAAACACAATTAAGGGCCTACACGGGGCAAGGCTCAGGCATGGCGAAGGGGCCTGCAGTGAGCAGAGCCACGGCACTCTGGGGGTTCTGGGTGGGATTGTGACCAAGAAAGACCCTGGCAAAGGTTGATGTCCAAACTTTAATATGGTGAGTGGTTGTGGGCTGAGGGGAGGTGGAGAAGCTTAACCTGCCCCAAATGCAATCACTGCTGGTGATCTCCAACTCCACTGGCTTAGGGACCGGTCCATGGTGTCGTGGGAAGGCAGAGACCGGTTGACCTGGCTGGGGAAAGCCCCCGGATCTGCGGTGTTGGGAGTGAGAGAGAGGGGATTAAAGGCTAAATTTAGCTGAGTACAGTAGGAGTTGATTTAACAGATCGATGCATTTAACAGTTTGATTGCTCCAATTTTCAAGGCTATTGAGCTTGAAAGTGAGAGTGCTCTGGGGGAAAAATAGCTGTGTTTGTGGTTTTGTTTTGGTTTTTGTGTCTTTGAAATTACAATGTTCACTCTTCTAAGTTTTCCTTTAATGTCATCTTGCTTTTTGTTGAGAAGTTGCTTGTCATAAGATGTAAAACGTGGTCAGTGTTTTATGCTCTCTCTTTTTCTTATAAACCCCATGTTACTTTGGACAGGCTGGCATGGCAGCCTGGCTGGGCCAGCGGCACTCTTGGGTGTGCGGGAACACTTCCTGTCCCCTGGCATGGTCAGGAACAACCCACAGCCTCTTCCTTGGCTGATCATCCTTCCACCATTGAAGAGAGGAAAATACACCTAAACACGGTGTCACCTTTGAGGAGAGGGTTCCTGTCATCACCTGTGCATCTAAAGCAGGACGTGCTCCTGGTCTGAGGCTGAGACCTGACCAGGGTGTGCTGCTGGGAATGATGATCCTGGTTCAATTCTTGGTCAGTCTTGATGCCTTGGCAGTGCCAATGCCCCTAAAGCTGTGGGTGAGGGGCAGCCCCCAGGCATTTCAGTGTTGAGGCTGGGCTCAGAGCTGTCCTCCCTGGCAGGGCTGCTCGGTGCTCAGTGGTAGATCCAGCTCAGCAGAAAGCTGACCTGCAAACCAGGCCGTGCTGAATGTTTTCCCAGCAGTAGCCCCCCTGTTGAGGGTTCTGTGTTTGTCCTACCATCTATTCTGCTGATGAAGGTCCCACCTGTGCTCCTGGAGCCTGCATGACCCAGTTATGACACACAGACCCTCCTCAGAAGTCCCTCGGATGCAATTAAACCGGGCTCTTCCTCTACAGAGGAGCCCTTGGTTTTCTGACATTCGCTGTTCCCGTTGTGTTTGTGGTGCTGCAGGTGTGCCTGGGGTAGAGGAAAGGTGAGGAGCAGGGAAGGTTAACGGAGATTTCATGGAGAGTCCCAGCAGTGATGCTGGCAGTGTCTGCATTGGCTCTTGCTGTCTCAGTCCACTGGATGTGTGTAGAGGAATCCTGTTTGATCCAGCTCCTTAGGATTGGTGTGTGGGTAGGTTCTGAGCTCTCCAGCTCTCAAAGGTGTTGGGGGCCTGGGTGTCCCCTCCGGAGCTGCTCCCCTCCTCAGGAGGAGAGGAGCCAGGAAGGGGTGTAGCTTCCTGTGGGAGTCATCATGTCCAGAGTGCGGGGATGGGCTTTCCAGCCCCTCAGGGGTCGTTCTTGGCATGTTCCCCCTCCTTCCTCCCAGCCACACACCCCTAGGCTCCAGGCAGTTATTTTCCATTCAGTTTTGCCTCCCCAGCGTTAATCACCAAGGAGAAGCAATCAAGAGCCTGGAATGCTGCCTCTTCCCAGGCACACCAGGCACCCTAAGGTGTGCTCCAGGGAGTTCAGGGGTGCCATGGCCCCTCACCTGCCCCATGTCACAGCCTGGCAGGAGCCCCTTTCCTGACACAGGGTGAGGTGTGGGTGATGGCAATACCCTGGTGGCACCAAGCTGCCCATCAAGGAATCCTGGGCTGGGGGGACTGAGCCCTACTCTGTCCCACCTGCCAGGTAAGTGCTCCACTTTTCAGTGAGTTCTACAGAGGTTATTGTGCATCAATCAAAGCCTCATTATGTGTGTGCTTTTATGAGGCTATTCTGAGCCTGTTCCTCTCCCAGACTTGAGTGCAGGAGCCCAGGCATCCCCGCAGCCACAGCACTGCCCAGCAGGTTTCTTTCCCCTTCTGCAGCAGTCAGTGCCACTTTCCCCTGCAATGATCCATCACAGCAAAGCCAGGGATTTGCCGGCCCTCACTAACCCAGAGTTACTCCAAAACTCTTCCCCCTGCCTCCCTTCCATCCCTCCCCCCCGACTCCAGTGCAGGGTAAAATTGATCAGTGCATGTTTATTGATGGTTTGAACACTCAANGTTGTTGCCATAGAAACATCGATAAGGCTCTGTCTGCGCTGTGTGATGCGAGCGCAGCGCCTGCGTCCCGATCCATACGGGGCCTTTGGTGGGGTGGGGATTTAGAGGGATGGAGGTGGGTTTGGGGGTGCCTGGGGTGGGAACCTGCGTGGGCTCAGCCACCCTGAGTGCTGTTGGTCGCTGCTGTGCTCCCTGGTGTGAGGTCAGGGCAGCAGGGATGCAGGGGAAGGTAATGCCCTTCCTCACCTTTGCAGCCGGCGCCATCCTCGTGTGGAGGCCAAATCCTGGCATCATCTGTGTCCCTGCAGTGCCTCCTGTTCTGCACCTTCCCTGGAAGAGGCTGGTCCTGTGCCTCCATCTCTCCTCCCTGGACCTGCTGCCCCACGACTGTTTTCCCCAGGGTTCCAGCTCCTCCATTCAGCCTCAGTCACTGCTCCTGCTGCCAGAACAACTCACGCAGCACTGCATTAAGTGGTCTGTCTGCTTGATGGATATTACAATGCATCTCTTGCAGCCTGATTTAAGGTTTTTTAAATCTTTTTACTCCCCCAACCAAGTCCTGCCACGGTCTCTGATTTTTGAGGGTGCAATTTAGCGCTTGCAAATCATCTCCTGGCTCATTTTTGTGCCTGCAATGAAATATCAGCAGTGCCTCAGTGTGTAAGTTGCTGCTAGTGCCTGCAGCAGGTAGTTAGAGCTCTGATTGCTGGTACATCTGGCAGGCACAGAGAAAACACTGGCATTGGCAGATTTGCCCAAAGGAGGGGAAGGCAGTGGCTGGGAAGTGGGGCTCTTCCTGTGCCACTGTGGCTGTGCTGGCTTTTGGTGGCCAATGATTCCCAAAGTTGCACCACTGGTGACTGGAGACACACTGAGCACCCCTCAGTGGTCCTGGTAGGTGCAGAAGGCCTTGTTTCGGCCTGTCTGCAACCAAGTTCCACAGCAGCTCCATCTGGGAATAGGTGATGCTGAGGCCAGGAAGGCATTAGGGAGTGCCAGGCTGTCAGGCAGGAGCTGGGGTGGTGTGACAAGGACACTGAAAGCTGATCATCACCATCTCACCCTGGTGAGGAGTCTGGGGATTGGGGCACGAGCAGAGCGGTGGGGCTGTGGCAGGACTGGTAATGCCAGGGCAGCTTTCTGTGCTCACTCCAGGGATTGCTAAGGACAAGATTTGCTTGAACCCTGCTGCTCTGCCCTGGTTTTGCAAGCAGGAGCTGCCTTGTGTGAGAGGCTTCTTGACACTAAGCAGAATTTGCTGCCGGAGGGACTTTTCCTTAATAGGCAGGAGAGCAGCAACTCAGTGGAGAGCTCTGAGGGACCCTCTCCTCCCTGACAGCTGGCCCTGGACTACAGGCAGTCCCTGGGGACTGTCAGCACCAGGACTATCCTGCTGTAACCCTCCAGCCTCGCTGCCTGGCCCCACTGGCACTGCGTGTCCCATTGTGCCTCCCCGGCTCTGCCCATCCCTGTGTGCCATCCCTGCTCTCTGCCAGCACTGCGGCACTAGATACCCAGCCCTGGGCCCTTTCCCTGTGCCCCAGCAAAAGCTCTGTGTGACCAGGGAAGGGATTTGGTGATTTCTCTTTAAGGCACCCTCCTCTTCTTCCACTGCACCGGTTGGGAACAGGGATGGGAGATCTAGAGCAGAGCTGGGAGTTAAGCAAACACAGCAGCAAACCCCCCCCAATACCTTTTTGTCCGAGCAAACCCAGGTGAGATGGAAGGGAAAGAGGGGATGGGGTGACCCGCAGGAGGTGAGGGATCAAGTCCAAGCTCTCATCTCCCGAAGCGGAAGGTGAAGCCCCCTTTTTTCCTGTTGTAGCCGTTGAGCTCCTCGGCCAGGTTCCCCAGGGTGCCGCTGCGCTTCTCCCCTCCGACGGGCAGCAGCTCGGGGCCGCCCCGCCTGCCCGGCCGCTGCCCGGCCCCGGCCGTGCCGTATCCCCGCAGCTCCCGGGCGATGCTCAGCAGCGCATCCAGCTCCTCGCTTAGCCTCCGCTGCGCCCCTGCCCTCCAGCTGGAATCCCGGCCTTCCACCGCCGTTTGCCAGCTGGGACCGAGCAGAGCCCTTTCCCCGGGATCTCCCAGCTCCCACCGCTCGCCGGGAGGGAAGCAGGCTCCCAGGCTCACGAGGAAGAGGCAGGACAACGAGTAGGGTGCTCTCATCTGGGGGAAGCACAGCAAGGGAAAGGAATGTCAGAAAAGCACCGAGCATTCTCGGGCAGCGGCTGAGGCAGCAGCACGGGCTGCCCTCGGCGGTTCCCCATCCCTGCTGCAGCACCCCCAAACCAGCCCTGCCACCCCTGCTGGAACCCCCCAGGCACCCACTGCTCCTTCTGCAGCCTCCACACCAGCACCCAGCCCCGCCGGGAGTGCTGGGGGTCTGAGCTCCCCCCTGCCTCCTTCATCGACAGCAGATCCATGCTCAAAAATTCCAGCCTTGTAGCTGCTCCAAGCGCTGAGCTGGGGTGGGGGCTGAGGGGGCTGAGAGCCGGGCAGGGCGAAGGGCTCCGGAGCCGCCTGCTCTCTTGGAGGCACCGCGGGAGCGCTCGGTGCATCCCCCGGATCGTCCCCACGAGTGGGTCCTGCCCGCTGTGCATGGGTGACACAGGTGCAGAGGAAGGTGCTGGACACCCCTCTGCTTTGTGGGGCTCGGAGGTGCCCTGGCAGAGGGGTCTGAGCACAGCAGAAGGGAGTGCCGTCCTGAGCCTCGTGCGGTGCCACAGGCAGTGGGTGACCTTCAGCAGGGGCAGGGCTGCTCTGCCTCCCTTCCTCCTCCCACAAAGGCTCAGAAAGCGGAAATAGCTTGTACTGTTATTATTATTATTATTATTATTAGTAGTAGTAGTAGTAGTAGTAGTATTTATTATTTGCTGGAGATACTGCCTTAAAGTCTGCTGCAGGTGCTGGGGGCCAGGGTGTCTGCTCCATGCTCACCTAAGGGGGCTGCTGTGGGTGCTCCTCACTCCTGCGCCAGCCCCTGCCTGCCCTTCCCAGCACCCCTTAGCCCGGCGGTTTCCCTTCTGGGTGCTCCCTACCTTTTTCACACCTTGTGTCTGTTCTGCTCTCTCTCTTTTTGCGCCCTGTTGCCCGTCTTGGAGCCAAACTGCTGAGTTCCATCCTGGGATCTAGGGGTGCCGGTGGGTCCCCAGCTGCCTCCCACAAGCCTTTGCCTCCTCATTGGCTGTGCTGCCCATCGAGCCAGGGGTGTAAAGCAGGGACAGACAGACAGACAAACACACGGTCACCAGTAACTCACCTCTGCACCTTGGCGCTGCCCAGTGCTGCCAGCCGTGGCTCCTCTCTGTCCACCTTGTGTCCAGATGAGCAGTCAGCCCACCTTGCGCCATTAAATAGCCACCAGCGCTGATTGCCATGTCACCCTTTGGACGTGTGGCCACAGAGAGCAGAGGGTAGGATCCTCGCAGAAGGGGCTGAAGAGGGGACAGGGGTTGGTGGAGCTGCCACAATGGGAGTGCAGCAACACCACTCATTAAGGCGCCGCCCTCGTTTGCTGTCTCATTTGGAGGAGCAGCTGGGAGCTGGCCTTGTGTCCCTGGCAGTTGCCAGGGATGCTGCTGGCAGGGAGTGTCTCATCTGGGGGCACAGTGTGTGCCTCTCATCTGGCTGGTGTGTCCTCGTGTGCGGCTGCTGGGGGTCCCAGACATACTCATGTGAGTGAGGTGGGTGCACAGGTACCACTGGAGACCCCTGCACCCCCAAAGCTGCCCAGGGCCAGGCCCCACATAGACATGCCCAAGTACTCCCACCCTCCCCGGTCAACACATACAGCCACCAGTGCTGGAACATGGTCCCCAATGCACCCTGCTGTCCCCTGCAGGCCTGTCCTGGCCTGTGGCAGAGTGGGATGTGGGGTGGGCAGCAGGAAGGGACTGGGGACATTACTCAATGCTCTGCCCATCGGAGCAGGGATCAGGTCCCCTTGTCACTGAGATCTGCCACCCTCCCAGTCCCAGCCCCAGGGCCACCCCGAGGTCCGTCAGGGCCTGGACTTGGGCTGGAGCTCTGGGACGCCTCCTCTGCCCCCAGAGTCTCCACAGCTCTTGTTTTGCAGAATGCTTTCTGCATGGTGGGTGAGCTCCTGGGGACATCATGCCCTGAGCCTGGCACAAGGAAGGAGCCACCATGCCAGCACAGCAAGGAGCTGCAGTGGTTCGGTGTCACTCCCTTTGCTGTCACACAGGCAGGTCCCTCCGGCCACGTCCCTGCATTGTGCCCTGGGCACGGCTGTCACACGGTGGGTAACGATGGGATCCTTTTATTCAGGAGTTTAGAAAGTCCACATGTACAGTGTTGGACACACTCACACACGACCTAGACTTCACAGCACTGCTACACACACGGCCTGACCCAGGGCTTCTCTGGGGAGGTTCATGGTCGTATCCCAGACCCCTGATCACCCCTGCCCACCTCTTTCCAGGGAGGTGTCACCACCGATGGGTTTAACCTAATCCATTTCCTGGGAAATCCTGCGTCTTGGCATGGGCTAAATACCTCTCGTGCAAGTCAAAACAAAGTCTTTGGGGGGTCCCAGGTGACACAGGCAGTTACACAAAGGTGTGCTACTGACAAACCAACGTACAACATTCTCTCCCCAGCGTAGCACAACACCAGTGGAGGCTCTAGGGAGGGGATGAGCCTTCCCACCCCGCACATGGCTCCGTGTGCATTCCTGTCCAAAGCATCAGAAACCCCAGCTACAGCTTATCCACCAAAATAACTGATCGAAAAGCAAAGATGGGTGCAGGCAGGACCCTTTCCAGAGAGGTCTAGTGGAGCACAGGAAGCTCCTCAGAAGCTGTCAGGGCTCCTGCTGTTGTGCTGAGAAATGCCACTGCTGAGTTCCCCCAAATCCCATTATTCCAGAATGCTGGCCTGAGCAGCTGCTCTGGGCATGGATGGAGTGGGTAGAGCTGGTGCCTTCACTCAGAGCTCATCCTCACCTGAGGGGTCCAAAGAATCTCTCTGGCAGAGTAAAAAGCTGTGGTGATCCCAATGCACCATTTGTCCCTATTTCCCTGTCAGGGCAGACAGACAGGGTCTCACCCAGGAGGTGAGAGAGCTTGTCCAGCACAAGATCCAGGGTGGGGAAGGCTTAAAAAAAATGAAGAATCACAGAGGGACATACAAACCTGGCACAGTTGGGAAGCTGAGCCTTTGATCTCCCCATGCTTTAAGCCCCCTGGAAATGGGGACAAAGGGAGTTTTCCTCCCCTCCTCAGTCCATCTGTCTGTCCGACGGTGTATCTTGGGGCCAGGGCTCTGCTGTAGCACAGGCAGAAAATTATTGAAAGGGTGACAGGGTTCCAACTGTCCCCTCCCCTCCCTGTTCAGAGTCTGCTCACATTTCATTCTCATTTTTTTTTGGACAAAATCCCTCATTTGAGTCCTTCCAGGGAGCCAGCAGGAGACATCAGTCCTGCACCCCACGGCAGCTCCTGCTTGGGCTGGCTGGTGCTGCCTCCCGGTTATCAGGGCCCTGCAGATGCTAAGCCCCACTCAGGGCTTCTTTTTTGCAAAACCTTAACGGGATTTGAGGAAATGAAAGGCTTTGGATATCTGCAGGTGCCGAGCCAATGCCGTGGCTCAGCCGAGGTGAAAATGAACGTGGGTGCCCAGGCCAGCAGTGAGTGGAGGGGGCTCACAGGGAGATGTGGCTGTGCTGGCCGAAGGGTCTGGGGAAACGTCACTGCTTTTGGATGGTGAAAGTCCAGCGTGAATCCGAGTGGGTCTGGTTGGGAGGGAGGAGCTGTGAAAGGCAGGCAGAGTTGTGTTGGGAAGTGAGCCTTCCTCACCTCCCCCTCTTCCTTGTTGTGCTTCCTGTTTCCCTAGAGCTGCCAAAACGGCTTCACGCCGTGCTTGGTTCTGGGTGTGCATCCTTGGAGCACTTTGCTGGCTCACTTTGGGTTGTCCTGACCTGCTGGGAAGCTCCAGGAGTCAGGACAGGGACAGCAGGGACTAAGGAGCTGGTAGTTGTCCCTCCCCAACTGCGTTGCTCTTGCAGGGGTGGAGAAGAGTGTTCTGCAGTCCAGAGAAGGAATCGCTGGCACGGTCAGGCTGACCCAGCTGAGCCCTCCCCATCACCAGTAGCACCACGGGGAGAGTTGGAGCTGTGGAGCAGCAGCCTCATCCCAGTCCTGGGGGTTTGGGGACCTGAGGTTCCCCATGGCAATTAGCCCCAGTCCTTTGCCAGCTTGGCAAGGCCACTGCCAGGTGTCAGTGCCCAGAGCAGAGGTTGACCAGAGGTGCTCAGCCTGCCTGGGCTGCTGCATCCCTCCTGCCTTCCCTCCTTCCCTACTGGCAGCCACTTCTCTTCCTTGCTGGACCCTGCTGGGCACCTCTGCCCAAATCCCTGCATCCTGCTGCCCTCTCTGCCCCAGCCATGAGCACAGGCCATGGTTCACACCCTGGCCAGGACACCTGTTCAGGCTGCAGGGGAGCCATGGCAGTGGGAAGCAAAGGTCTGGCAATGTCTGTGGGTGCCCAGCAGCTAAAGTCAGCCTCACCGGCAGCAGGTGCTCCCCAGGGGCCCCTCAGAGATGGGCAAGCCCTCAGAGAGGATGGGGAGGATGGCAGCTGGGGGGAATGGGTCTGCAGGGTGGCGGGGAAGGGCAGGGGATTGGGCACGGTGGTGGGGCGCTCATGCCATCAGCTAGTTCTCCTCCCGGATGGGCCGGATCTTCATCTCGGTGAACTTGAGGGAATACTGCCAGCCGGTCCAGGAGGACCACTCGATGCCATCAGCATAGGAGCTGTGGTGGCCCTTGAGGTACTGCCCGTTGAGGTTGGAGGTGTGGCAGTTGCGGTACCACCAGGCGCCGTGGTAGAAAGCAGCGCAGTTGTTCTCTGAGTGGTCGTTGTCCAGGTCCTTGGTGGTGAACTTCATCCCATTGTGCTTCAGGAAGGAGTCACCTGTCCCAGCAGAAAGGAGTCCTGATGGCCCTTCCTGCCCTCCACCAGCTCCCTACCCTGTGGGGCCCCCCTGGGCGACCCAATGGGGCTCCTACAATGGGGCTTCTCTGGCAGATGCCCAACTGCATCCCTGCTCCTGCCTCCAGCTCCATGAGGCCTCAGGGATGCAGCTGGTGCCTCTGCCAGAGGACATTGGAACACTCCAGACAGGGGATTTGGTGGCTGTGGGCTCCCCCTGACCCAGGGGCCCACGTGTGTCCCCCCACCCCGCTGCCCTACCTGCTGTCCCTGAGTAGTCGGCAACGGTGATGGGGTACCCATCCTCCTCGGGGTCCACAGAGAAGAGCCCCACGCCAAAGCTGCCATAGTGGGCGAAGGCAGTGCCATTGTCAAAGTCCTCCAGGTCGATGCGGAGCTCGTAGCTGCCCTGCACCGTCAGCAGGTGGATCCTCTTCAGCCCTGGCAGAGGGAAAGGGGTGAGTGTGGGGACCCTGTGGGGATGGGGTAGCCAAGGGTCCCTGGGGAGGGGGTGCAGGGTGGGACAGGGAGCCGTTCCCACTCTCCATCCCTTACTCTGGCGGCACGGCCAAGGACACATGCTCAGCTCCAGGGCAAAGAGCCCCTGCCCTGTGCAGCCACCCCATCCCCTCCCTGTCTACCCAGCCCGTCACTCCCAGGACATGGGTGGGTCTCAGTGTGCCCTCCATTGCAAAGAAAACCCCAGACCTCCCCAGGGGACCCCAGGCTTTACCAGCCCACCCAGGAGCAAGCACTGCCAGCCCCACACACCTAACCAGTGCTCTCCTGTCAGCTTCCCAAAGCCGTCCCGGTATGCTTCCCAGCCACGGAAAAAGTTCACCGAGCCATCCTCCCGCCGCTGAAACACCTGGGGAGACACACAGGGCATCAGTTGTGGTGTGACCCAGGCAGCCCCTCTGCTCCCCACCGTGCTGCCCACCCCTTCCTGCCCCTGCCTAATCAGACACTGGCACAAATTAAGCCCTGTCGGCTCAGTGATTACACAGGGATGTTGGGGAGAGGTCCTCGGGGAAATGCTGGATCATCACCTGGTGGCTCCCAGGGGTGGATGTGTCGATTCAGATAAAACCCTTCACAGGATCCTCCGTGTGGAAATTGGAGCAGAGCTTGGGAAACCTGCAGCTCCTTGGGAAGGCATCAGGTGCCCCTAGAGCGGTGAACACCCTGCACCTGCCTCCCAACAGCCTGGGGCTCCTACTGCACACATGAGCAGAGACATGGATGGCATGGCCCGAGCTCTGTCCTGCAGCAAGTGCTGCCCAGGTCGGAGTGAGCCCTTCTGCCAACAGTGGGTGCTCGGAGCTGTGTAAAACCCAGCAGCTGATCTTCCCCTCTCGGATCTCCTTGCTCTCCTGGGCAGGCACCTCACCATAAGGCCCCATCCTTGCCACAGCCTCATTAGTCTCCCAGAGAAATTAACCATGGGGCACTGCCCACCCCAATCTCTGCAGAGCCCCCAGATCCCAGCCAGATCCCAGGGCTCAGTGCAGCTTTTCTGCTCGGAGCCTTTCTCTTTTCCTCTCCCATCTGCTCATCGGCGTGTTCTGCCCTGTGTGTTTCATCCCCTTTTATCCATAGTTTTGGATTTGATTTATTGACAGTGATCCAGAAAATGCTGCTTCATGCCCGACCATTTGAACTTAATTGAGCCTCCAGCCCTGGATTAATTGCAGTAAAATTGGCTGAGCCAGCCTGCCCCACTCTCAGCAAGCTCTGTGCTCCCGTGACTGTGATGGGGACAGCTGGGGCACTCAGTGATTTAGGCAGAGCCATCCCATACTCTGGCAGCCCAGGTGCCAGAAGCCCCATTTTTAGAGCTGGGCTGTGCTGCCAAGCCAAACTTCCAGCATCCCAGGACTGGGGGATGCTGATGAGCCCTGAAGTCAGCAAGGAAGCCACCATGCTTTGCTCCCCTGGCTGCTCCTGCCCTCCTGCATAGGCAGGATTTCATCCTGGCATGTGGAGCAGAACCCCCTCGAGAACCTCTCACTGGTTCACCCTTCCCCAGACAGGCATTTTTGGGGCTGTGTGTGCTGGCTGAGGCTCTGGCACACTCCTCAGCATGGCACGACTCTGATCCTGCTGTACTTACCTTCTAGAATTAGAGCCTTAATTTTTATCCCTGCGTTGAGCACTTGAGAAGCTGTGGTTAAGCCCGTTTAAAGGGGCTTTCTTCAGGCTTGCTGGGAAAGGGGGATGGCATGGCTGGGCAGGGGCCTGAAGCTGATTTTCCCCAGCCAGCATCGGCTCCGGCGCTGCCCCGTGGGGAAGGCGGTGGATGCGGCACCACTGCTCCTTTTTAATCGGCTTTGACCCACGGTTGTAATTAGGCCAATTGCCTGAGTGGTGCCCAGGGAAGCATGTGGGACAGGGCTCTGCTGGCTGAGCCTTGACACGGCTCAGGAATCATCCTGGAGGAGCCCCCGGTGCCCTGCTGCCCACCAGGCTCAGCCCCAAGGGGACTTGAAACCAGGCTGGTTGCTCAAAACCTGGTGAGTGCTGCAGTGTCCTAGCAAGTCTCCTGCTCCATCCTCATCCTCCCTCATGCTTCATTTGTGCACCCACCATGTGCAGGGAGGGACGTGGGAGCCTCCTCCTCACTGGGATGCTGGGAATGCCGGGTTCATCAGTGACCCACAGGCTCATCGTGCTCCCAGGCCTGCCTGGCTGCTCTTTTCCTCCTCATCAAATATGCATCACCCCCTCTTAAGCAAAAAGGATTTCCTTCCCTTCTTTAAAGGCAAAGCTGAAATATTTATCTCCCTCACCCTCTGCCTCCCCCAGTTGCGCTTGGGGGACGGGGACAGGCTCCTGCAAAGGCACCAACCCAGAAAAATGGGTTAAAAGTGGAGAAAAGCAGGAGCTCCAACCTGTGCCAGCCACGGCATTGGCAGCTTCCTCTCCCTCGGCTCCACCAACCTCCCGGTGCGTTTGAAACACCACCACAGCCCCAGTCTGGGCATATGCTCAGCCATCACTTCACCACCACCGCAGTGCTCAGGCTCCTGGTCGTTTTGGCAGCCATGGCACAGACCCCACAGCCTTGAGGTGTCCCCAAGGTGTCCTCGGAGCCCTGTCACAGCAGGGAGACCATCTTTGGGCTCTGCCAGAGAGATAACTCTGAGCATTGCAGAGCCAGTCTCCAGGAAGCGCCAGTCCCATGGGACAGCCTGTGAACACCACAGCCAGTAGCACTGCCCATCCCAGGAGCTGCTCCTGCCTGGCCCCACCAACAGAATTTTCTCGTCCGTGTTTGTGGTGACACATAAATCACATCCTTTGGAAACAGCACATGTTTCTCCAGGCTCTTCTCACCCCCTGCCTTCAATTTACCCCAGTCCAGTGTCGATTCACTGGTGTCTGCTCAGCGCCCATCCTGCGCTGGGACCCCTCTGGCAGGGGATGACCAGGCTGGTGAAGCTATCCCCATCAGTGTCCCAGCACGGCAGGTCCCCGTCAGGCTGGAAGCTCTCACTTAACGCTACCACAGACCTCATTCTGCTGGCAGAGCCTTTTATTCTGCATCCTTTGGCTTTCCCACCATTTCTCAATGTTCGCTGTACATGGAAAATGATGTCAAAGCACACAGAGCGCCTTTGCTTATGGAACCGAGATGCTGATCCCAGGGAACTTTGCCCCACATGAGCAGCAATGGAGGCTCAGGGGCACTGGGAGGAGCGTGGGGCATTTGCAAAGACATTCTGAAGACACCACCACATGAAAAGGCAACTTTTTGAGACCTCCTGGGATGCTGAGCCTCCCCTGACCTTCATCATCCCGTTATTACTTTATTAAAGTGCCAGAGGGGAGTGACAAGGGAGAAGCTGGGCTGGGAGGTCAAGGGGGCAGTCACTGCAGTCAGTCAGTGCTGGGCACAGGATATGGATGCTCCCATCAGCACTGGTGGGCACTGACCCAGATCCACATCCCAATGAGGAACAGTGCAGCTGTGCCCTGCTCAGCCTTCCCGAGGACGGGGACAGGGAGCAACTAGGACCCTGCCTCTGTGGATCATGCCACGGGGACGGTGAGGTGCTGGAGCTCTTCCTCCTGTCCTGCTCCCCGTGGCCTCTGAGCTGTCCAGGCAGGCTAAAGCTTAGCTCAGCAGCTCCCAAGCTCCCGAGTCAAAATTGATTCAGCTGCTGCCATCGCTTCCACCCACCCACCCACATGCAAATAAGCCCAAATGTCAGGAGTAATCGCTCCAGAGAGGAGGAGGAGGAGGGGAGAGGAGGGAAGGGAAGAGAAGAGAAGAGAAATTTCCCAGGTTCTGCACAGGGCACCCAGCGGTGCCGTGGCTTACCTGGAGCCTGGATCAGCCAGTGCCCCCACACTCCCAGCCCCTGGGAAATGGCTGAGACAATCCCTGCACCCAAGGGACTGGAGGTAGAATGGGGACCCTCGGCTGCAAAGCAATCCCAAGAAACAGGAGCCTGGGGTGTGCAGCCTCGACCCTGCTCTGGATTGTCTGTCTTTGGAACACTGGGATTCAGCACCTGGTTTGGCTCCTCGCCTCATTAAGGCAGGGCAGACTACCCGCCCCTCCCCAGTGCTGCCGGGCTTAGAATCACTCTCTGTGCCCCCTCCCCAGCCCAGCCCGAGCCCTCCCGTCTGCAGCAGCTTTAAATAAGCCTCTGAGTGTCTCGCTAATCACCTTGGGCTGCTCTTCAGGCGTGGCTGGGGCTGGTGGAGGCTGTTCAGACTGTGCACGGGGTTTGCAAGGACCCTCTGCACCCTGAGAAGCCAGAAGAGTCCCCCCTTTTCCCTCTGTGAGCCCCCAAGAGCTGAGATCCCTGGGCTGTGCTGTGCCTCAGTTTGCCCGCTGGAGCTGCTGGTACCAACCCAGACACCACAGGTTCCCCCTGCCCGCGGTGGGCTCTCGGAGGTCGAAGGCTCATCAGTCCCTGAGGGCAGGGGGGCTAAGCTCCCTCCTGGCCCTGCTCAAAGCTTCTTAGGGGAATCAGATCTTGGGGATTTGTTTCCTAGAGCGCCCAGCTGGAGGAGTGCTGGCCAGCTCAGCTCACCAAGCGTGTCCTCAGGGCAGAGGCTGCCTGCACACCCCTCCTGGTGAGGTCCCACCACCTCCTGGGACCCCCTCTCTGTCCTACTGGCACCCCAAGTGACGCCCTCCAGAGTAGGGGGGGGGGGCTGCTCGCTCCCGAGTGGTTCCTGGGGCAGTGGGGTCTCCAGGATTGGGGCTGTCAGTGCTGTGTGCCCCCATCCCCCTGCTCCCTGCCCCCATTGCTGTGATTATGGGGCCATCGCCGCCGCCGCGGCAAAGTGAATCGGACAGGGAGTGAATCAGAGCAGCATCCAAGGTGCCCCAGGCACCCCAGCCTTAGATGAGGCCAAACATGCTGGGTTTGGGGTGTGCCCTGAGCCCCAGCACCAGCTCACTGGGTCCACGAGGACAGGGCAGAGCACAGCCACAGGCCCCATGGCACAGCCACAGCCACACTGTGCCCAAGCCCCTCTGAGAAGGACAAATTCCAGGGGTGGCATGCAACTCCCTGCCTGAAACCAGCCTCCAGCTCCAGCCAAGCTGCCCAGCTCAGGGCTCTGGCTGGCACCGCTGGGAAGCTCTGGCTGCACAACCAGGCCCACTTGACATTTATTGCCCATCCTGATGACACATTGGAGTGTCAAAAGCGACATCTGCCACCCCCAGCACCCCGGCGCGGGGCCAGCCCGTGGCCAGTGGTGGCATCACCCAGTGTCCCCTGCATAGTGGCAGCTCACCGTCCAGCCGCCCCCATCCGTCGTCATGTCACAGTAGACCTGGAAGCCGTCGGGATAGTGCGTGGGGAAGATGGAGTAAATCCCATCCTCTTGCTGTCCACTCGCATAGATGTCAAAGCAGTCTCGGGGCCGGGAGCCTGCAGCATGGCATTGGGATGGGGTGGGATGAAGGGAAAGCTGGTTAATTAATGATCTAATTTAATGTCTTGCCATTCCTTCCAGGCTCCCAACCTTGCTTCCAGCTCTAGTTGGCAGCTTCTTGGTGCTGCTTTGCTTTTTCCCTCCTTTCCCCTCCAATGCTCAGGGAGAGCAGTGCCCAGGAGGACACGGCCACCATGGGAAACCCCCCAGCAGCTGGTAGGGACTGACCCCACGTCCCCGTGTGATGGCAAGGGCAGGCTGGGACCCAGATGGGGACGAGGGAGAGCCAATGCCCGGAGGGGGCTGCAGGCAGAGTGTGGGCACATGCCCTCAGCTCCAGGACAGTCTTACAGCTGCATCTCAACCAAACACTGAGGAATGTGACTGCTTATTCCGAGCCTGTGCAGAGCCACCCTCCACACCCGATGGAGGGGAATGGTGGCTCCTTGCTCTGCCTGTGCACCTGCTATGCTCTGTGGGCAGCAGGTGGGTCTGTGGGAGTGTCAAGTGGCTTTTCTACTGTTTTGTGGACAGCTGGGTGAGAACCCCTCCTTCCAGGACACACTTTCCCATCTTCCTCCTTCTCCATCTCCTTGCCAACCCCTGCCCTGTATTAATCCCTTCTCCAGGATGGTTTGCCCCATCCTGAGTGTTTTTCCCTCTCCCACAAACAGCCTCAGGTGCATCCCTCTCCCCAGGGACTGTCAGGGATGCAGGCTCACCGTTGGAGCAGCTCCGGGGCCGTGCTCCCCTGGCTGGTGCTCGCTGCAGGTCAGCCTTGAGCCGGGGCCGGGCCCCGCCACGCTCCTTCTGCAGCGTGTCCAGAACGTCACTGACAGAGCTCACCAGCCGAGCCATGTTGGTCTGGCTCTCCGAGAGCAGCTGTGGGCAGGGGACACGTGGAGGGACACGGAATTGTGGTTAAATGGTTCAATCCCTTTCACATCCCAGCCCCTTGACTGCTCTGCCTACTTGCATGGCTCAGCAATGCCAGGGTATGGGCTGGTGGGGACATAAATCCACAACAGATCCCATATAACAGCTCTGTTGCCTTTTGGCAGGGGTCAGGGTCCAGACAGCACCCACTGCCAGCAGGGAGGAGAAATCCCCAAACCTGGATGCATTGGTGCTGCCACCCCATGGGATAAAGAGCATCTCGGGGCAAAGGACAGCATGACGGAGGCGGCAGGAATAGCTGTGTCCTGAGGCAGCCGCCAGCTCTTCATCGTTCCCTGAGGTGACCCAGGCTGGGAGAGTGACACGGGGTGGCCGTGGCAGAGCAGCGGGATGGGGAGCGAACCAGCAGGAAACAAGCAGGTCTGGATGGAGGGAGCTGAGCACCAGGAGGGTCAGGCATGGAACATCCAGCCATGCCCCAGATCATGCTACAACACCTGGCAGAGCCCTGGCATGCTCAGGTAAGCATTTCAACAGAGCTCATTGGCTGAGAAATTTTGGGGACTGTAAATAGGGGGAGTTGACTGCTGTGTGAGCTGCCCTTGAGAAGGTTCAGTGAAGTAATGGGGTCTGACTGGAGCCCCCAAAGTGGACCCAGAGCTGGAAGACCCCAGCGTGGGAGGCTGCACACCCAGCTCACTGCACTGGGGTGGTTTGGCAGGGAGACATTTCCTGACTTGCAATTCCCAAGCACTTGCCTTCAACCTCAGCGCCTTCACCTGGAGATCTCCCCTGGACACTGGGCAAGCAGCCATGCCCCCAAGGACATTGGGACAGGGTGTTCTACTCCCAAGAAGCCCCACATGGCACTGCCAGCCCCAGCTCACCTGGATGAGCCTGCCCTGCTCTCCCTGCAGGGCGCTGAGCTCCTGCCCCATGGCGCTGTGCCCCTTCTTGAGGCCGTCGCAGTCGGCACGCAGCTGCACGGCGTGGGTCAGCAGCTTGGCCACCTCGTCTGCCACTGTGACCAGCAGGGCCTTCTGCTGGCTCTTGGTGGCCTTGGCCTCGGCATCGTGGTCAGTGACGGCGCGCAACAGGGAGGTCTGCAGCCCCTCCATGCGCCCCAGGGTGCCGGCAGCGCTGGGGCAGTTGGGGTCGATGAAGATGTTGATGCGGGAGCTGTCGGCTTTCTCGATGGTCACCAGTGCGTTGGCTTCCTCGGGGTTGGTGCTGATGACCGGGGGCGACTCGGTGACGGGCGTGTGGTAGTGGTTCATGAAGAGGATGGCCCCCGTGACTGTCACCGCCAGGAGGACGGCCACCGAGAGCAGGACGGTGCACAGGATGTACCCGCAGCTCATCCTCTGTCCATAGAGAGACACAGATACCATTGGCACCCGTCCGGACGGACCCATCCCCCTCCCCTTCATCCCAGAGGTAGGCTCAAACTTGCACAGGCTTTGGAGGGTCCGGCAATGACCTTGACCATGGTGGTGGGTGGTGGCAGAAGAGGTGGGGTGGGGACCCTGGCGAGCCCCACAGCTCTGCGAGGGATGTGGAGGCCATAGGCGAACACCGAGTGAGCAGAGCAGCTAAACCCGCCTGGGAGCGGGGTATGAAATAATAACGAGAGCGAAGGCACAGCAGCCGCCGGCTCCCGCTGGCATGTTTTATTTACGGCGGTGATCCTCGGCTGGAGCAGCCCTGGCTCCCCAGGAGATGCGTGTGGGGCTCCCTGCCGCCCTGGACACAATTATGGGAAGAAAAAGGGAAAACACCCCATGCCCCTCATAGCAGAGACTGTAGGGAAAGCAACGAGGGGAGGCTGCGGGTCTGTGCTGGGATCACATTGCCCTGAGGGATCTGCTGTGCATGAGGCATCTCCCAGCTATGGCAGGCCACATATCTCCATTCCCCTCATCACTGGAGCAGGGCAGAGCTGCTCCCAAAGCCCTTGGATCAGCCCCAGAACCTCCCAGAAAGTAGGAGTTGTTGTAGGAAAGGGCTCTGGCCCTCCCAGCCCTTCAGGCAGCTCTGCTGCTGCAAGAACTCAGCCCCTGGGAGCTGCTCCAAGCCCATCAAGAGCCTTTTCTCCCTGCAAAGCCTGAAGTGCCGGCGCAGTCAGTGCAGAGCGAGTGAGCTGCCACCCGATCCCATCAGCTCCCATTCCCCTCCACCTCCCCTCCTCATTACACCTGCAGGACAGAGGCTGTGATTTTCCCCTGACCCTGGCCATAGCTGTCACAAGGAATTGCAGGGCTGGCAGCAAACTGCAGATTCAGAGAGACAAAGACTACTTTCCCCAGAAACGAGGGGAAAATTGCTGCATCTGCAAAGATTTCCCAGGCCTTGTCCCCTCCCGTGCACATCTATCTGGAGTGACACCTTCCTTCAAGCACCCTTCATTTCATTCATGCTCATGCAACCATTTGCATTAAGGTCACCCCAGCTGCAGCACGGCTGCCTGGGGGGCCATGGATGCCCCACCAGCCCCAGGGTATGCTCTGGGTTTGTCCCTGACTCCATGGAGTAAGGCTGGAGGTGCAAACAGCACTGGGCTGAATGGGAAGCCACCTGCAGGGACCTCTGTGAGAAGACAGCCCCAGGCTCAGCCCCTCGGCGCACGTTAAAAGGAGATGTCAAAGGCAATAAGGGGAACTTTGGGCATGCAGGAGGCTGAGGAGTTTGCCAGGTGTGTGTAGACACAGAGCCCTGGCTTGGGGGCACAAGGGACACCCAGGAGCAGCAGGATGGTGGCAGACAGAGGTGGAAGGTGCCTGTCACTGAGATCCTTATGTGGACACCCAGGACCTGGGCTCAGCTGGGCCCCTGCAAGCACAAAAGTGACAGTAGGGGTGGCTGCTGACCAAAGGCCAATGTCAGGTGGTTTGGAATCCACAGGGTGAGCAGGGACCCTGTCCCTGTGGTTGTCCTGGCTATGACAGCACCCACATCTCTAGGACTTTGCGCCCTCCCATCCTGCTGCTGCTGCTGCTCCCCACTGTGCTGACATCCCCAGTTAGAGAGGCACATGGATGGGCTGCAGTGGCTGAGGGACCCCTCCGGGTAGAAGGGGCTCCCAGAGCAGAGCCACAAATGGATTATGTTCCATTTCCCACAGCCACACAAATCCCAGCTGGGCTGGAACACACCAAAATCTCGCAGCTCTTCCTGGGTGTACCACCACACTGGGAGCTGTATTGAGCTCTTTTCCAGCCTTCAAGCCCCAGAATCACTGCCCTCCTGCCAGCAACAGGAATTGGGGGCCAATCCCCTTCCAAAATGATCCCCTCTGCTAGCGAGTACAAGATCCTGAGTGGTGGCAGCTTCACGAGTCCCACGGCATTTTGCTGGCAGGTTGTGTTACCTGGCAACCTGCAGTGGGGAGAGGAGGTAAACTCAGCCAGTGGCACTAGCAATGCTCCAAACTGGGGTGGGGGCCCCCCAAGCTCCTCCAGCACAGCAACACTACAACAGCATGCCCAGCTGCTGGCATGGGACCCTGTGGATACTCCTGCCACACACTCCTGCCTCACCATGACCACAGCTCTCATGATCCCAAGGGTTCCTGCTGTGTATTCCATGGCCTCAAGCACCTGGAATTCTTGCCAAGACTTTTGGACAGCTGCAGGACATCCCCCTGCCTTGGCTACTGATGTTCCCCTAGGGACATCCATTGGGCTGGAGGTCCCAGTGTCTTCAAATCACTTCTGCCTAAGGAGTGCAGAAGCTGTGAGACTGAACGGTGCTTGGGATGAGCAGATCTTCACTTGCAAACCTGCTCTGGAGCCTGGGAGGGAGCCCCAGGCAGGATCTGAGGGATGGTTGTGTCATCAGTGCAAAGCTGAATTGGGCTCTCCCATGCCCTGTGCTGGCACAGGCAGTAGATCTACGCTTGGTCACCCATGGGGGCCAGGTCCTTGGTGACCCAGCCACTCTTCATGAGCAGCTCTGGATCCCATCAGGCTCCTCAAAGCATGCCTCAGCCTCCTCAGCCAGACTGGCTGTGCTGGGGACGGAGATGACAGCTCCAGCACATGCAGCCTGTGGGAAGGGAAGGACACCAGCCGGCTTGTCCCCAGGGCACCCAGGGGTGGCCGGTCCCTGGAGTTCATGGGTGGAGAGTGGTGGCAGGAGAGGCTGAGTGAGCTCTGCCCTGGGAGATGCTCTAAGATGAGGAGGTGCCCTTTGCTCCTGCCAAAATCCCTGCTCCTCCCAGCTCACCAGGCAAGCGCTGCTATGGGATGGCAGGCAGCGATCCGGCAGCCTGGCTGCTCTCCCCCTGGGCTGTGCCCTCAGCCAGGTACGAACCACAACCTGTGTTCTATTTCCGAGGCAAGTGGACACCGTGGTTTGCATTGCCCAGGCTCAGCTGCCGCTGCAAACTTTAGTCCAGGTACCCCCACCTTCCTGCCGGGGTCCGCCGGCAGCAAGGGTCAGTCACTCACCCGAACCTATCTCTCATCCAGAGCTGCTTGAGCAGCTCATTTTGCATCCTTGCTCTGCTCCTTCGCTTTCCATCCTCCCTGCCCATCCCGCGCTGCTGCTCCGCCTGGCACAGGGCTGCAGCCCCCATCCCCATGCCCCGGGCCAGGGCTGTGTCCCAGCCGCCCCCCGCGCCCTCCCGGAGCCCAGCGCTGCTCTCCGCCGGCTCCCCGCGGGCACGGAGCAGCTGAACTGAATCCTGCTCCCTTTTTCCTGCTCTCCTCCGTCACCCAGAGCCTGCCTGCGACCGCTCCCACGGCACGCCACACTCTGCGGGAAGAGGAGAGGAGACG
Source organism: Dasyornis broadbenti (assembly GCA_013397935.1). Lineage (NCBI taxonomy): Eukaryota > Metazoa > Chordata > Aves > Passeriformes > Dasyornithidae > Dasyornis > Dasyornis broadbenti. The sequence goes on from VZRN01002539.1 coordinate 99,266, forward strand.
GGAAGGACGGCGAGCTCACCGGAGCCGGCTCTGTGGGTGAGCATGCAGGCGGGCTGGGATGGGATTCCACCAGAGCTTACGGGAGCTGCGATCGCAGCACCGGCTGCACGGCAAACTCTGCGCATCCTTTGCAACCCACCGTGAAGCAGCAGCTCCGCGCTGGTCTGTCCAGCCCCGCACGGCTGGATCCATCCTGCCCGGCTCACCCTCGGGGCCACGGGGGACACAAAGCCGGGGGATGGCAGCTCCAAACGGATGGCACTGCTCGAATCCCTACGTGCAGGGGCTGCGCACAGGGAGGCAGCTCTGCCGGGGAGGGCAGGGCAGGGTGGTTTCTCTCTCGGGGGTCAGGGGTCTCCCGGGGTGTGCAGCCTCTCTCCAGTGAGGCTCGGAAGCTGTTCAGCATGGAGGGGCTGACCGGGGAGAAGAGGGAGCGGGGAAGGGTGTGCAGAAGGGAGAAGCCAGGCAGAAGCCCCTTTCTTGCCTTGCTGCGGGCGTCAGGGAACAGGGAAGTGGAGGACCTGGGGTCGAGCGTGTCTCACGGCTGCTCCCCCCATCCTTGCCCAGCTCCTGGGTGCCGAAGAAGGGCAGCACTGCCAGCTCTTGGCTCCTTCCCTTCACTCACAGGCTCGCTGGAGATTCGCTGTCCTCCAGCTCTTCCCAGACACGTTTGCCTATACTCCGCACTCCTTCTTCCCTCCCTGCCTGCACTGAGTGCGCATCCATGCCTGTGCCTATCCCTGGAAGTGTCCAAGGCCAGACTGGATGGGGATTTGAGCAACCTGCTCTAGTGGAAGGTGTCCCTGTCCATGGAGGGGGGTTAGAACTAGGTAACCTTTAATGTCCCTTCCAAGCCGAAACATCCTGGGCTTCTCGGACTCGCCGCCTGCTCGGCCGTGCTCGGTGGCTGGCGACCGGCCACGCCGAGCTGGCGGAGCTGCCACACGTGCAGCGGGATGTGCAAACAGGCTCCGGCACGTGCCGGATCCCCGCGTGTCACCGCAGGCTCTGTCGCCGCTCCACCGCACCCCGCCGCAACGCCGACCTCCCCCCAAAAAACCAGCGGGGCTCCTGGAGGCTACGAGCGGGTCGGGCGGCCGGGAGCCCCCGAAGCGGGAAGGATGACTCCGGCTGCAGCGCGGAGCTGAGATGCCAAATCCCTTTTAAAGGGTTATTTAAGCAGTTTAGAGGGTGTAGTGGTTCGGCAGGGACGTGTGGCAGTCCCGTAGCATCGCCTGCTGCCCGGCCGGGGCAGCCCCGGGGCCGGGGGAGAAACCCTGGATGCAGGTTAATTAACATATTGATTTGGAGGGGGGTGAGGAGGTGCAGCCCGGGAGGCTCAGCACGGGAGGGACTGGGGAGGGCACCTCACCACGCT